>JARHVA010000956.1:1545000-1647500 GCA_037957365.1 Torreya grandis | reverse complement strand
ACACCTTAAAATTAACTCACTTGAAGTTTTCCACCCTTCTCCCTAGCTTGGTCACTATGCCAGTTTTGACTGGTTGAGATGAAGTAGCTAGTTGAGGAACTTAGTAGTTTTTAAAAGTAATTAAATTAAATTATTGAGTTATTAAAATTCATAATATTTCCCATAAAACTTATTTCATCTTTAGACTCCTCTTAGAACCTATAAAACACAAAAAATAGTCAAAAGTATCGTATTTTATACCTTGTTTTTATAACTCAATATAGTATAAAATCATGGGGAGTATATTTATGGAGTATCCTAAAATTTTAAATCATCATCATATTTAAACTATTACATTATATTATCCTTCCATCTTCATTTCTCCAAACTAGTCAATGGCAAGGGTTTGTAAGGGTTTTAGCCTATTTTGACCTCTTAAGGTTTGTTCATAATGATGAGATGTCAAAAATACCAAAAAATTCCACAAATTCATAGTTAAATACCCTCATCAACATCAATAAACTTATTATATTTCCATTCATATCATCAAAAAGGGTGTGAGCTTCGAAACTTTTCTTATCAAGCTCTTTTCCCCATTCTAATAGGCCTGAGTTATTATTGATCCCAAAAATGGTTTCCCTATGGTTTCCTTTACATATAAATATGTTTTAAATATCTCATATGAACTGAAAAATATTTCATAATGGGTGTAAATCTCACCTCATGGTAAAAATGGTTTTGACCTTTCATTTGGGCACTAGGCTAAAACCTACCAAGTAGGCTTGACTGCAACTCTAAGGGTTTAGACCATCATAATAGGATTCCTTACTCTATTTTTTGATTTTCATGATTTTTATAGGTTTCATGTATCCTTCCACACCTCTATTTAGTTTTTTCCCAAATCCTAGTTCATTCCTTTCTCTTCATTCCTCAAGACTATAGGTTTATGCACCTAGGGAAGTGCCCTCTATCTGAGATAAATTAGAGGATACTTCCCCTATTTGTCTAGAAAAACTAAGTATTTTAAGATATTAAAAAATTTATGGGTAAATTATACACCAATAATCATATTTTTATCATGTCAATATTCCCATCAAATGCACAAAAACAAAGACAGACTAAAAAGTAGATAGACTGTGCAGGGTTTTTAGCATGTGGGTTATGTTTTACACTTAGAAGTGTCTTTCCTTTCTTTTTATCCACTATGAGGGTATAATAAGGTTATTTAAAACATAATAATTAAATTCATAATGATAATAAACCATCCTAACCTATGCTTTCACCTTGAAACCCATCCTTACTCAATTAGGCCTAATTGGTAAGTTAACCATGCCTATAGATGTCTCCCTACCTATAGGTGTTCATTGCCTGCTTGGGATTTAAAAAACATTATATTAACTCATTTAAATCCCTTAATTTAATTTTATCTTGGTTTTTACCATTATTTTCATGTTTGGGCTACATCAACACTAATAATCATCACCTTTTATTCACTACCTTATACAGTCACTTATAGTGGACTATATTGATACAAATAGAAACCTGTAGGTGTAGTTTCATCTTAAACTATGTGTCATTATTCCTTGGATGACCATTGATATATTTTTAATTCATCTTCAATTTTCCCAAGTTGATATATCATGCTTATTTCCACTTCAAAGGGTGATATGGATCTTGACCCTTAGCTATAGGTGCATAATTGAAGAAATAGACACATGTAGATATAGAATAGGCCCTTGAATAGCTCATATCCACCTATACAAATTATTTTTTTGATAATGAATTTAATTTTCACTATTTATAATTATTTACTTAATTTCATGGTCTATTTTTTTAGTTTTGGGTGAAATAACGTCTCTTTGAGTTGAAACCTATAGACACCAATACCTGAGTTTAGTGTTTTTATAGGCAACTTTAAGCCTCTCAATCACCATATTCCACTAACCCTATATCCTTAAATTTTTAAAATGGTATTTTCATATATGTGTAATAAAATATATGGTCATCAATATTCATTAATTTTCCTTACAACCCTATTATGAGATATCATCAAAACACCAAGAATCTCTATTGTGTTCTTTTGGGGGAAAATGTCCTAAATTAGTCATCCTGTGCTTTTAAAGGTAGTCTCCATTGTCATTTGTTCATCTATACATAAAAAAAATTCTTACAAGGTATATTTAACCCACTAATATGTCAATAAGGTTTTAATCATGTTCAATTTCCTCCATATAGGTACCTTTATACCTCTACCAACACTAACTACAGGTGGACGTGGTCAGGTACATGCAGTCAATATGATTTTAAGTAATAGAGATAATATACATGGATTTGGTAAGTTATATACTTTAATAAAGTATTCAAATTCAATTCTAAAAGTTTTAAACACTCATCAAATTCCTTATCTTAGCATGATGTTATCAAGGATACCCCTGTAGGTGGAGATTTAGTTGTATGGAGGCAGATTATATGCTTAGGCAATGAAGATGAGTTTTAATTTAAAAAATCATGTATCCCCTTAAAATTTTTAAATGAAATACCTTCAAATATTGAGTATTTTTAATAATTTAAAACTTAATTTTAATGTGACATTCTTCTTTCATGGCACCTAAATCAGTCATAGCAATAGCAGAATGTGTGAGTGACTAAGTATGACTACGATAGTCTCTTATCCTTGAAAATTGGAAGTTTATAATTGATTTCCTTGATATTATTTTGTTATATACATCATTATAATTATAAAACACATTCATGGACACGTGAAATAGGTTCTACACACGTGCTTCAACATGGTTGTAAGTGAAAAAACTAAGACTACATATGGTGGCACCTTTTAGCAACATGAGATAAATTGCTCATCAAAACACCATGAAACATAAAAATAAACATTTAAATAAATATATAAGAGTGTTCAAATCCTCTAGAGTCAACCTCACCCATTGGTTTGTATGGACTTTCCCTAAATGAAACAAAACCTATAATGTACATGAAATAACAAGCAGAAAAACATAATCAACTTCATGAGGATGGTTCATAAAGTAAAAGACACCATTATTCAAAATATTATTATGAAAATTAATCTCTATAAATTTAATTTCACACCCCTAAGGTTTTTTAATTGAAACCTCCCATGCTGGCCATACTAAGTACAAACCTGAAGACTAGTTTTATGTGCCTAGAAGGGTGAAAAAGGGGCATAATGGTTTTGAGTCTTTTTTAGCTCTTCCAAAGTGTGTAAATAATTTATATGGATATAATTAATATTAATAGTCATTCCATGACCTTATCTCATGTGGCACACTTCCCCATAGGTCATACAAGTGCGAAACTCCTATCTTTTCCCAATAAAAATACCTTTTCTTCTAAAGAACTTATCACTTTCAGTTACCAATAGTTGATTAAGACATATTAGGACATATTTCATGTGACATCACCTTTTAAAACATTCACATTTCCTTGGGAGGTTTTACAATTCATTTAATGACTTATTTTGACCCCAAAATGACATAAAATTATATAAGGACTAAAAAACTAATAACCAAGGCTAATATGACATTAATTCACACTAAATGACCTATAATACACCTTATGACCAAATATTAGACCCCATAAAACATATAAATACCAATTTTTTACCTATAGGGGTCCCAATTTGGTCAACATTCCCCTTTATGTCCCAAGTCCCTTGTTCCCTTTTACCTTAGCATGGTCTAACTTTATCATTGTAGGGTCCTTTTATTATGTTTCTAAGCTTGGTATGAATAATGCATGGTCCTTTTTTTATGACTTAGATTAAAATATTAGTCCTAAAGTCTCATTCATGTTTATTAGCATAGACAAGACCTTAGTCTTAAGATTTTATCCTAAGTTCTATATACCTCTAATGTTTATAGGATCAACAACCCGTGTTTACTCAAGTAAACATAATCAGATAGTATGAGATGGGCCTGATAAGTATAAGTTTTTGATCCACTAAACCAATCTCACTTAACCCCATGAATCAAGATCGATGATCCATGTTAACTCAAATGGTTAAGATCCAATGATGTGAGATCAATATTAAGACTAAAAGGGTCCCTTTTTATTATATATACCTAGCCTAATACTTTACCCTAAGATTTAAATTAAATTTATTAATAAAATAAAACCTTAGGATAAAACCTTATGCCATGACTTTTATTCTAAGGGTCCTTTTTGTTATGTTACAATCTTAGGCTAAGATTTTCTATTTTCCTAAGCACGGGGCCCCTTTTTATCATGATTTTAACATAGTTAAAATACCTTACCCTAAATTTTTATTCATATTTATTAATATAAATAAAAAAATTAGTCTATAACTTGGATCCAATTTCTATATTTCTTGAGCTCACTTAATCCATTTTATGATTACAAGAACCAATCATGTTTGACTACCTAGATCACGATCAATGGCTCATGTTTAATTAGATGAGGATGATTGAATGGAGTGAGATCAATGCTAAAAAGTCAAGTCATGGACTCTAGTTAAAGATTGAGCACCTTATCAAGAATCAATAGTACACATTCAATCATACACATCTAGATCAATGGAGTGTATCAAGTCAAGGATTTTCAATGAAGATCATAGTTAATGTGAGATTGTCACATTGTAAGAATGTATTAACTAGAAATATTGATAGAGTAAAGAGCTTAGAAGGCTCATATGACTACCAAGTAGCACAACCTCAATGCATAGTATAGATTAAATATCATGCATCTTCCAAAGATCAATGGTCCATGTTGATTCATACCCATCAAATCCAATGGTGCATAATCAGCATTGAGAATTCAAAGACCGTTCAAGAAAACCAAAGATGGGCACATGAAAAAAGCATGTGAGCTTACAAAAATGATAAGGTATAGAGCTTAGAAGTCCCATAGGACTAACAAGTGACATAACCTCAGAACCAAATACATATAGTGACCAATGACATTCAACTTAAGGGATCAATATCAATGGTTAGTGTTGATCTGTGCAAATAAATATGATGGTGTGAAATAAAATTATATTTTTGAAAAGGCAATGGTCAAGTTTTAAACATTAAAGAGCAATTTTTCCATGAAAATGCCACATATATCCCATGATGATGCCACATAGGTAGAAAGTAACAAATATAAAAATATTGTGGGCTCAAAAAGGTGAAGGTATAAATACATGATCTAAATGAAAATTAAGACATGAAGCTCATTTAAGTGAAAATAACTGCCACCATTAAAGTTTTATAAAATCCCTAACATGTATAAAATCCCTAATTCAACCCTATATTGATCACAAATCAAGCCCAATAAAGTTAATTATCATCAAAGTAAGCATAATTTAATTCATAGCTAAAGAATATCCCACTAGTGAGAAATTTGATCTATTTTAGAGCATGACAGCCCAAAAAATCACTTCAAGGAAAAATATAGAGCTCCATTTGACTTCAAATGCCAAGGGGAGAGTCTTCAAAGATATAGAATTCAATGCCACCACCATAAACATCAGAGATAAAAATTGGTCAAAGCTATTATAGGCCATCGAAGAGAAATCGATCATCACAAAGGAAGAGGAGAAGAAACTATCTATGAAAAGGAGATATTATGACATAGTGGCTATTTAGATGAAAATCCTACACTTTTTAGTAGCCAAACTTGAGGTACTATATTGTATTGATGTTCTATCTCCTATTTTTAAAGATTGTAAAATTAATAAAGGCATGTTAGTCATTGAGCACACTCACAAAAGTATAACTTATGTCTCAACCATACCTTTTGAGAATTATTATAAGATACCTAATCCCAAAATAGACATAACCACCATAAATAATTAGAATAAGGAAAATGAACTAAAGACCATCCTTACCCCATGGTATATTCCAGGAATCAAGTATACTCAGACTCCAATGGCAGCATCCCAATTAGCCAATTTAGACCTAGGATTAGAATGATTATGAACTTATAAATAGGCTATGTGAGAATATTACCACCACATATGTGGATAAAATCTGGGTGCTGCCCTTGGTCTATTTTATGGTTAAAAGGGAGCTTACCCATCCCCTTGGCAAATTTATTAGCACATGTTTGTGTAGACATATTTCCACAATCAAGAAAAGGATTAGGGGATAATTTCACATGATGTCATACTTATTGGATTCCTTACTCACCACCACCAAAATCCTAGGCCTTAGAGAATGGTCACTTGATAGGACACAACTAGTCTCCAAATTTTACTCCAAATTTCATATTATCAAATATATGGACCATATTCAGTTCATCCATGATTGTGTATACCCAACCTTAGTTGAGGCCATTACAAGAAACCCAATGATGAAGGTCATCCCTCTGATCAATAAATATGTTGAATCCATAGGAGATATATGGTTATATCATGACTACATCATAATCAAGATTGAAGGAGCATAATGCACCCCACTTATAATACTAATTTATGTGCCCAATAAACTAGCTAAACAAGAGTTAGCATATTAAATATTCAATAGTGTAGATGGTATTTTGAAGACCAAGAGGAAATGAATTCTCCACACCTTCCCCATTATCATTGGTAGGACTGTGTTTCAGTAATGGGATAATATTGAGGCTTCCTCTAAACACAAGGCCTCTTTTAAATTACAACATGATTAACTAAAGTAGCAGTGGGATCCCCAAGGAAGTGTTATGGGGAACTTTAAGGTAAAGGGGATCAATATGACCTATGAGCACCAACCTAGACCTTGTGACCCAATATACAACAAAGCTTCTTCATTAACTAAGGTCTTGGCAAGATTGAATAAAATAACATCAAGCCATAGGTTAGATTATAGAGAGAGCAAAATCCAAGTGATGATATATGGAAGTTAGGGCTAAGATAGTACCACTTTATAAAAGGTCCATCTTATATACCTCCTCTAACATGGACACATACATAGGAGATGAGACCTAAGGAGATTGCATCTTCCTCAGTCTAGGTAGCATAGTTATAATCACAAGGTGAAGGAATTGACTTAATATCATTGGACCTTGAGGAGATAGTGGAAGATGCTCTAAAGATGCTAGCTAGTACCTATCAATATAATGAACAAAAGTCTTAAATTAAAGATATAGATAAATAAAATGGGAAGTAATTAGCCTTGAAATTAGCTCTAATGGATACCCCAAAGATAAAATTTGAGCTAGCATTGGTCTTAGTATCAAAAAAGAGGACCAAGATGATCTTCACTTATCCTTTGAGTGAGGTCAACCTTTTCAATGAAGAAATCCCAATCTAAGGCCCAACCATTCTTGAATGGTTTATATATGGCAAGTTATAGAAGATCCCTAACATACACCATCCTTATGAAATAATGCAATTAATCAACATTCTATTACATGAAGAATTGAAGAAATGGATATTTGACTTGCAACAAGAAGAAGATATAAGAATAGTTGTCCTAGGAGCTTCAAGTGAAACACAAGTTGAGACCCCTACTCCTCAAGTAATAAAATATTTAGTTGGTGTCAAATTTGACCTAATGACCACCACTTTTTAGAGGGTAATTGAAAATAAAGTAATGATAGTTGAGAATATTTCACTTTTTAGAAAGTGGAACCATTCATTGGACTAACTCCTATTGAAGGACAAAGGCCAGGTAAAAACCCCATATTTTAGGAGAATGTGCTTGAATTGGCCCAATCTCAATCTACACAATTAAAAGCTACCATCAAGAACATGTAGAAATAAAGAGTTCATCTATAGAGACAAAAGGAAAATCTAGAGAGACAAGCCATATTGTTAATTCTTGATGTTATTATTAATATGTTTGAAGCATCCTTCTATGACATGTTTAATTCTCTAGTGTTAATAAGGTCTAAATAAAATGTATTGGGTTAATAGGGTGCAAAATCCAAGGACTTGGTCACCCATTGGTAGAATTTAAGAGAAAAAATGAAGCAATTGATCCACATCTTGGTAGAAGATCAAATCCCTAGTTTAAAAACCATCAACCTAGCTCACTTGATCACATCTATAGGACTACTTGTGTACAAAATCAGGAGCTTACACACATGGTCTAAAATTTTGGAAAGACTCCTTAAGGATAACAAGGAGATGCTAGAAAGGATGGAACACTTCCTTGGGACCATGATACTCAAACCATATATACTTAGTGATATGGGCATCATCATAGATTAATCATTCAAGCATAGAACCACCCTGGTCATGTAGGAAATGAGGAGCAAAAGCCAAGGAATATCTAGAATAGAAAACAATAGGGTCATGGGTATGATCCTAATAGTGGATGAAAATATTTCTAAAGCTAGGAGCATTAAAGAGGCCTTAGTAAGAAATAATAGGGACTTTATAGACCTAGTTGATTAGGAAGATGAGATCTTTATGGAAATTGTTAATTTGAAGCTAATTAATAAACAACACTAGAGAGTAATGAAGGTTCTTCAATATAAATAGGGGACTTCACCATCCTAAAGGCCCAAAAATTGAGCAAGTTAACTCAAGATATTATGTTCTACAAAAGCATTGTAATATTTTAAAATAGAATATTATTTTATAAAGGCATGTGCAACTTATATATCACATTGCCTATAGGTCAGTCCACTTGGGAAAGTTTAGTGTATTCTAGAACTTTTGTAGAAAGGATAGTTATCCTTAAACTTGTAATTTTATAACTAGATATGATTGACCAATATACTTCCTTTCATTCTATAAAATGAGTATTCTCATTTGTAAAAAGGGGGAAGTTTTGAGCCAAAATTACTTTGTAAACTTGGAGTAATTAATATAAGCAAGGAATTATGCAATGAGTGTCCAGTATTTGTTTGTGTTCATTATTAGCATGGCTTCTCTCTCACTTTTTTGTTTGAAATTCCATATTTGAATGGTTCTCATGAATTATTGGTGTGTACCTTTAATTTCAAAGTTGTTAACTTGTGCCAATGCTAGGTTGACTGAAAGTCCTTAGGTTCATTTCATTTTCTTACTATTTTTGAATTTGGCCTAATGTTATTTGCTTATAGGGTAAATCTTTAAATTAAACTTGGTTCTTATTTGCATTATTTCCACCTTCCTTAGAATATTGTTTGATTTGTAATGGGATTTGAACTTATGATACTTCATGTTATACATTAGTTAAGTTCCTAGATGATATTTGAATTTTGTCATAATATTTAGAATAAAGATTAGCAACATCTCTTTTTTGCCCTACCCTTCATTTTGCTCCTTTTTAACCAATTCACTCCAATTTAATTATCATTATAAATATCCATCTTATATTAGTCCTTAGATTAGTTATTGATCATAATAAACTATTCTTAGAATAGATACTTCATATTTTTCATACATCTATTATCTGGCCACGGTGGATCCCAAGCACCAAACATTATAAATATTGTGAAATAGTCCACTTGCTTTGCCTCTATTACATCAAAGATAACAAGATTATCACAACCTATAATGCATGCATTGAGTTCTTAGGAATTCTAAAATGATAAGTGTTCTTAAACACTCTAGGCACTTGTGATACACATTTAGGCATCAATAAGGGTAGTTTCATTGGTGCTAGACGGAGGGCCTAAGTAGATCTTTGTGAATTTTTAGAATCTTTGATCATTTTTGTGTGTTTTGATCAAGGATTGGTGTATTATATGCATATTTGTGTGATCCTTTTCTCACTTGTGTAAATATTATCAATCTTTATGGTTTTAGACTAGTCTTTGGGCTTCCTTTAGCCAAAGATTGATATTCTTTGAAGGTTCATTGATATTTGTGCAAAGGTAGTTCATGTTTTTTCTATTCCCCACGTTTAAGGTTAGTAATAGAATTTTTGTACAAATATTTATTGGTTCTTTAAAAATTTGAGTTTATTTAAGCTTATAAGTGTAAATATCCCTCTCATTCATCAATCTAGACGTATCATTTTGCTTATTTAGTTAAAGATAGTCATATTTTACATGTATTTGTGTAAAATTAGCTTAATGTTTAAAATTAATCATTATAATTTGTAAAGATCAATTTGATGAGTCATATTTTAAATAGATTTCAAGGTCACAAGAAAGAATTACCAAAATTTATACTGAGGTGAGCATAAAATTTCAAGGTTTCAACCAACTTCACCAAGTAAAGGTGATCATGTATTCAAGGTATGGCTTGGCTAGGTGGTTCTTAAATCAACATGATAGGTATAGTACATGATCTTACTCAAAATACTAAAAGGTATTTGTTGATGACTTAAAATTACACTTGATCCTAATCAATAAATAATGGGAAGTTTCAAGTTGTGGGACAATGTGGCTTGAAACAACCTCCAGATTTTAGAGAAGCCGGTCTCTTCTTTTGTGTCAAATGTTTGGGAAAAGGGATAGGAGATTAAACAAAAATGCAAATGTAGGAACTAAAACCTAACTATGGCAATGTGCCTGAGTGTAATCCTGATTCTAACTTGAGCACAGTGAAACTATTATAGGATTCAATTACATTTAAGAGCAAACAACTGCATGATCAATGTAAAAGATTGAAATAAAAAAATAGAGGCTCACAATAGGGGATTATTTTGCTGAGATACAGAGAATGTCAACAAAGGCACAGTGTTCAATCTTCTGAATAGAATCTTCCAATCACATAAGAGGCGTAGAAGTCATGTATAGTTATGTAAACCTTTTGATTCAAGAAAATGAGACAAAATAAAATGACAGTCCTAATCACAACTCCAAAAAATATACAGTACAAACTACTTTAAAAATGACACATATAACACCAACTAAGGCATGGAGTTCAAATCTTCTTAATTCATTCAGCCACATAAAAAGCACAGAAACATGCACAATTACATTAACTTTACAACTCAAGAAAATTGAGACAAGAACAAATGATATTACTGGTCAAAACTATAGAAAGTCTAAAACTATAGAATTCCCCCCTCTTTTTGATTTTACAATTCTTATTATATAGCCTTGGATGTCTCCTTCCATCTCTCTCTTTCTCGCACAATTCCACTCTATCCTGCACTCCTAGGGGACAAATAGACGGCACCTTCAATGCTTTGGGGGCTCCAAAAATCTACCCAATGAACTGTTCCATCCACTCGAATTAACTCCAACCTATTTTACCTCCATTTCACTTTATAACAATAGATACACGAAACACTCTATTATGTTGAAATGGGAGAGGACACTTAGTCAATTTCCTAAAAATTCCCTTGTTACTTAGAAGGCACTAAAAAATGACACTTGGCACCTTCTGCCAGATTTATCAAAGACACACAGCTCTCTCTGCTTCTCTTTGGCGATGTTGTAAGTATCACTTCGGGGCATATATTGGACCCTTATGGATGGTGACACTTGGCAGTTTCTGAAGACCTTTGAAGTAACACCCGAGGCCCACCACAATCTTTATTTAGCAGTGAAACTCGAAGATTATCTCTTGGGCATTGACACATGGTGACCTCCACTACTTTTGGGAAGATATGTGGCATCTTCTGCCTCTCTTGCTAGGGGTATGTGGAATCCTCCACTTTTTTTGAGAATGGAGTAAGAAGGGGCTCAGAGGGAAACACTTGGTAGCATCCACCGCTTTATGGTGCATAAGCAAAATAAAATGATGCCTTTCTATATTGAACAAAAGCATTGGACCTAGGCGTTAAACCAAAATCTCCCAAATGCTGACACATGTTGACTTCTACTATTTCTTATAAAAGGTGGTTCAGGGCCTTTTGTGATTGCCACTTGGCACTTTCCACTTCCTCTATTGCTTAGCTCATTGAAAGTCTTTGCCAAAAAATAGACTGGACACGGGTTGCCAAAATGAGACACAGATGCTAATACATGGTGCATTTCACTTAACTGCTATTGGGAACATGGCACATTCTGTAGCCTTCTTGAATGCCACAAAAAAGTTCTCGAAGGACACCAGCTAGTCATCTCCATGTTTTAAAACGTGACACTTGGCAGCTTCCACTCGAATCAAAACATTTAGGCAAAATGAAATGAAAGAAACAAAAGAGGAGAAAGAAGACTCGTGCTTAGATAGTGACACTTGGTATCCTCTGTTACACTCAACACTTAGACAAAAAATGACCTCACGCTCTACCCCAACTCTGCCACCACATCTAAGATGTGTGGGAACTAAAATTGCAGTGCTTGACTAAAAATTTGAATTCAATGTAGAGTAAAAATTTACTCTATAGTTAATGGTGACCCTCAGGACTTTTGAGCCTACTCAAAAAGAAAACTCCACCTCCTGCTAGATCAAAATTGCCAAAATTGTGGTTTCAAAGAGCCATCAACATGTGTTTAAAACACTTATTTAAAAGCAAAGAGGGAAAACAACAGAAAAACAATACGAGAAAGGGAAACTATTTAACTATAATATATGAGAGACCCAAGTCAATTGAAATGTTTCAAATAGATTTTATTTATAGGAATCTCTTTAGGTTCTCCTTCCATTGACTCTAGCTTAAAAGAATTCTTCTACGTGCATGCATAGATTTTATATGGGCTAGTCCATAGTGCTTCAAATTTGGTATGATGACCTAGCTTGGTGGCTCGTGCATCCCATTTTAAAACGATTGAGCCCAACTCAAAATTAGGATTTGAAGTCCTTTTATCAAAATATTTCTTGACCATTCCCTGATGCTTGATTAATGAATCATGGGCTATATCCCTCTTTTCCTAAACTTTTAGAAGTTCTATGAGTCTGACCTACATGGGGCCATTTTCTTCAATCTCAATTTGTTTGATCAGCTGAAGAGCAGGAATTTCCAAACTTAGGGGAATCACAGCAGACTTTCCATATACCAAATCATATGGAAACATTTTTATCACCTACTTGGGCGTGATTCGATCAGCCCATAGTGATAGATTAAGCACTTTATGCCACTCTTTATGATGATCATCCCCTATTCTTTTGATGAGTCTTATTAGGTTCTTGTTGGTTGATTCTGCCAGACCATTACCTTGAGGGTAATAGTTAGATGAATTTTTTAGATATATTCCATGTCTTAAGGAAAATTTAGATACCTTAGACCCCAAGAATGCTTTAGCATTATCTAAAATGATGGTGTGAGGAGCCCCAAAGTGAGTAGTGATACCCCCTAGAAAATCTAGGATCACATTCTCTGTTACTTCCTTAAGTGGGACTGCCTCAGTCCATCTGGTGAAATAGTCTATGGCAGTTAATATCCATTTGTGACCCATGCTGGACACTGGATTTATCATTCCAATGAATTCAAGACCCCATTGAGAAAAAGGTTCATCCATAACTATAGGACTAAGTGGCATGGTTGCATTCCTCCTCATCCCCATATAATACTGGTAGGATTGACATTTTCTAGCTAGCTGATAACAATCTACAAATAAAGTAGGCCAAAAATATCCTACTTCAATTATCTTTATGGTTGTGGTATTTGAAGAAAAATGTCCCCCTAATATTCCATGATGCATTTCGTGTAGTATTCTTTGAGCTTTAGCCTGTTCTACACATCTCAACAATTTCCCATCAAAATTTCTTCTAAAAAGGACTTGTTCAATTAAAATAAAATGAACTCCCTGTATCCTATAATATCTCCTCTTATTTCGAGGGAGTTCTCTCGGATAAACCTCATTTTTCATAAATTGAATCCTACTTGTGACCCAAGATTCCTAATCAACCTCTTGCAATTTTAGCACCGTCTCTGTCTCTCCTTCTAGATCTGCTTCCTCAAGTAACATCTTTTTTAGCTCTTGGGTTATGTATTGGCACAGCCCCCTGCCTCTGACTAGCTTAGTGGGTCTGACCTCTACATCATATTCAAGGATCTTAGTGATCCAATTGGCCCTTTTCTCAGTAATCTCACCCTCCATGATGTATTCCCTGACACTTGGGTGAGCCATAAGTATTAGAATTTGGTTCCCTAATACCAGATGCCTAGATTTCTTGAGGGCTTTTACCATGGCATAGGACTATCTTTCCACAAAATTGTAATTGGTCTCATAATCTCTGAGAGTTCTTGATAAAAAGGCTATTGGTGCTCCCCCTCTAGCCTATCATTCTTTTGATTCAGGACAATAGCAATACTTGACTCCCCTCCATAGACATACATTACGAAGGGCATTGAAAAATTTGGGTTCTTGAGCACTGGGGCTACTGAGATAGCCTTCTTGACCCCCTTAAAATCTTTCCTTCCTTTAGTAGTCCACTTGAAGACCAAGTCCTTTTTATCAAGATTTTCATTGGTCTAACCAAGCCTACAAAATTATATATGAATTTACTGACAAAATTGATCTTCCCTAAAAAAGACTGGACTACTTTTTTATTTGCTGGAAGAGGTAGGTCCAGTATAGTTGTGATTTTCTCAGGATCTATAGAAACCCCTTCTTTAGATACTATGTGCCCCAATATTTTAACCTAAGGTATAGCAAAAATACATTTCTAAGGATTTAATGATATCCCAAAATCCTGACACTTCTTGAAGACAGATTCTAAATGATCGAAATGATCATCAACATTTTTTGAGAAAATGGTGAGGTCATCTAGATAGACCAGGATGACTTTATTTATTAGTTCACCAAAGGCTACATCCATAGCTCATTAAAAGGTGGCTCCTACATTTGATAAGTTGAATGGCATCTTCACGTAGGCAAATGTCTCCCATTTGGTAGTGAAAGCAGTTTTGTATTGGTCTTCCTCAGCTAGCCAAATTTGATTATACCCAGAGAAACCATCAAGTAAAGAAAACCTCTCTAATCCAGCCACAATTTGTAGAATTTGCTCCATGGAGGGTAGGGGATAGTGGTCTTTCAGATATTCTTTATTTAGATCTCTAAAATCTACACACAGTCTTACATCTCCATTCTTTTTCCTAACTGGGACTAGATTTGATACCCAGGTTGAGTGTTTGATTGGAAATATTATTTTTGAATCTGAAAGCTTCTGCAACTCATCTACCATTAGAGGTTCAATCCTTGGATTTACTGGCCTCTGTTTCTATCTGATGGGCTTGGGCCCTTCAGTCAACTCTATCATGTGCTAGATGATGTCTCTATTGTATCCATGAAGGTCTTCATAGCTCCAAGCTATGACTCTATCATACTTTTGGCATAACTCGATTAATTTTTCCCTCTCTTCTTAAGTTGTGGAATTCCCAACTTTTAGTCTTTTCTCATCACTCACCTCTATCTTTGAATAGTATGCTTTATCTACCTAGAACCTTTTCTTTTCCAGGCTTACATCCTCTGGGTCAAACAAGTTTTCCAAGGTGATCAATCCCTTAGGGAGCTTATTATTCCTTAATTGTATAATCTGATCACCATATGCCTCTTCAATTTTAGTTTGCAACTGGCCAGTAAACTCATCTGACTGTTGTAAGAAAGAGACTACCTGGGCATCATTTTCAAACACTTGCCAATTTTCATCATTGTCTAGGATGGTCAGTCTCACTATAAATTTTACTAACTCATTGTTAAGCAATAGGCCAGTTGCTGGGTTAAACTTTGAGCCAATCTAAGCCATCATGTTAGCCTCAGAGTTTTGACTTCTAGGGATTATCTCAATATTAAAAGCTTCAAAATCTCCTATTAAATCCCAAATCCTGTGCCTGTAGGATCTCATTCTCACATTTTTGGCTGCTGCCTTTTCCCTAATTTGCTTTACTACTAATTCTAAATCTCCTTTTACTTTTAGGTTATTTATTCCATTTTTATTGGCTAACAAGATCTCATGTACTAAAGATTCATACTCTACATCATTATTAGTGTAAATAAATTGGAATCAGATAGCCCTTAAAATGTTATCACCATTTGGAGCAGTAAGACAAATTCCTGCTCTAGCACCATGATTACTTATAGCCCCATCAAAATTCAAAGTCTAGACCTCTGAATGTTGAGCAATAGGTGCCACTTTCCTTATAACATTTGGGATTGCCTTATCCTCATCAAAAATGGCATATGTGCCCAAACCAATAGAGTCATAGTTCCCATATGGGTCACTATGCATCATAGCCAACAACTGGCTATTTTCTTCTTCTTGATCATGCTTAGTCCAATCTCCTAGTTCTTTGACAAAATTTCTTTCTTTATTGATCATGGCATGATCTGCTTCTAATCTTGTTGTTGGTTCATTGGTGATATGGTTTTTGGACAGTGGTTCAGATAGAATTTTCATTTTTGAACCATATATAGTTCTCAAGATGAGGTGAGACTAGTCAAGGGACATATACCCTCCTATTTTTGTTGTAAAGTCTCTGGATAAACATAAAGCAAAGATGGGAGGTATATCTATGACAACTATATCTTGGTTGACAATTATGTTGGGACATGTGTATAATTGCAAGGGGAGTTGTTTAATTCTCCCTATGGTTTGCACTATTTTGCCATCTAGTTGCATAACTCCTTTTGCAAGGGGTTCATAATTTATTTTCAAAGCATCAGCTATTTTTTTGGGCATCACAATTGTGCTAGCTCCTAAATCTATCAATGCATTATGCAGGAATTTCTTTCCAACTATCAGAGTTAAATAGAAGGGCTCTGGCTTGGATTTACTTACTTGTGCTGCATTGTTCATGAAGGTTGTTGTCATTGGATGAACCGTATCTTTGAGCTTTTCCTTTCCAATAGGCCCTTCCTTGGTAACAACACCTTCAGGCACTGCTTACCCTTGCAAAGCTTCTTGCATCAATCATTTTATTGATGACTTAGATATATGAGAGGTTTCCCATGTATCGACCAATTGGGATGCCCTATGTAGTTGATGATATGTCACCTCAAGTGTAAATATGGAAAGAGGACTAGGTAACACAAGCCATGCCCCACATGCCATCACTATGGATGATGAGATGTGTAGACATAGTGTGGTATCCATATCGGCACATAGAGACTACATGTCCAAGCTAGTACATAGTTTCACCAACTATAACTAGGACAAATGTGATTGGACACTATACCTAGTAGAGATAACCACATTCAGTGGCATGGGAACTAGGATAGATGGGCTTATCTCATCCATCAGTTCAGGAATAGCCAAGATATCCCATATAGATACTTATGTTGGAGTCTTCTTTAATTGGTCCACTATATTGATTGGTCCCAAAGATTGAATTTTTTGGTAATAAGGATACCTTGTTTTTTCTTGAATATGGACAGGGATCCCTTGATCTTGTACCAGCTGAGGTACTTCTTGACTAATGGTAGCGTTTCTTTACCCTTGAGATGGGGGATTATTCTTGACCTGACCACTTACAGTCTCGAGCTGCTCCACCATCCTCCTCTTTGATCTGATGTAATAATTAGATTACACTACTGGCCTTTGGGAGGTAGACGCTTTGTTCATGAAAACTGCTTCTTCATCCTCAACCTAGGAAAACAAAGCATGTTATGGGGCTATTTCTTCTTCTTGTTGCAAGGACATTCCTTGCATCCGATCCACTAAGACTAAATTCTACATGCCGAGAGATTGGTAGGCTTGATTATTATTGGTACTGGCAAATTGACCATCCATTCTTCTTTGTTCAACCACTCTTTGTTGTAGATTGCCTCTAGGACAATCTTTAGGGGTGTGAGCATCATTGAAATGGAAAAACCAAGCATTAGTATCATCCACATAATTATTCTGACCTAGAACCATTTCTCTATTTGAGTTGGGAGGAAGGGTTTGTGAGGGTGTGGGAACTGCAACTAATTGATTTATTGGTTGGTGGTTAGTTTGTCTTGGAGGGCCCTGATATTGGTTTGGTTGGGATAGAAACCTATTTCCTTGATAGCCTTGATAAGGAGGCTTAGGGAAAGTATTTTGCTGCCTCTTTATGTTAATCATCTCATTAGAGAATGTCCTTAGCATACTTTTGATATCATCCATTTCAGATGACTGAGTAGGGACAGGTTGCTTTGCAGATGATAGAGGGTAAGTATACATAGACACAGGCAGGCTTACAGCTTTAGGAACCTCTTGAGGTAGGGGCAAGGTGATTTCTGGGAATACAGGCATGGGAGGCCTTGGAGGTAACTTCCTAGCATCAATTAAATGATTCTTAGCTCTGACCGCAAGGTCATAAGCTATTGGCAAAGTGTGTCCCCCTAGTGACTGAATCATAATAGATATATCTGAATTTAAAGGCTTGAGATAGAATACTATGGCCATACTAGGTGGTGGTTTAGCTGTAATGGTGATTATGTCCCAAGTTTTTTGGAATCTAGTGTTGAAGTCAGTCATGTCCTCTTGTGGTCCTCTTTGAATGGTGATTAACTGCTATAACAAAGAAGACTTATCACCTTTCTCTACAAATCTTTCAAAGAACTAATCTCTGAGCTGGTCCCATGTGGATATGGTATTTGGGGTCAAAGATCGATACCATTCTAAAGCCTTCCCTTTGAATGAGGCTGCTAACAACCTTAGGGCCACATTTTTCTCTATGACACCATGTATGGCACATACATCTGATACATCTTGAAGATGTTCCACGGGTGTTTTTGAGTCTTGTCCACTAAATTTGGGTAGATCTTTTAGAGCATTTACTGGGATAGGATCCCAAATGGCTAGTGGTGTTGGGAGGATTAAGGGGCTACCAGTGTTCCAACTTGCATAATTTATTGGGGGTACAGGGGCTCCCATGTTTGGTATTGGTACAAATTGGTTAGCTCTTCTTCTTGGACTAATTACCAGAGGTGGAAAAAGAATACCTGGATTTGTAGCAGATTGTGATCTGGTGACTGGTCCATAGCTCTGACTCCTCATAGCTCTCTGGTTCATGTGGTCTTGAGAGAAACTTCAAAATGGGTCCCACCAGGCATGCCAAAAACTATTGATGATTTAAAATTATGCTTGATCTTAATAAATCAACAATGGGAAATTTCAAGCTATGGGACAATGCGGCTTGAAATAACCTCTAGATTTTAGAGAAGCTGGTCTCTTCTTTTGTGTCAAATGTTTAGGAAAAGGGATAGGAGATTAAACAAAAATGCAAATGCAGGAACTGAAACCTAACTATGGTGATGCACCTAAGTGTATTCCTAATCCTAACCTGAGCACAGTGAAACTATTATAGGATTCAATTACATTTAAGAGCAGACAAGTGCATGATCAATGTAAAATATTGAAATAACAGAAATAGAGGCTCATAATAGGGGATTCTTTTTCTGAGATACAAAGAATGTCAACAAAGGCATAGTGTTCAATCTTCTGAATAGAATCTTCCAATCACATAAGAGGTGTAGAAGTCACGTAAAATTATGTAAACCTTTTGATTCAAGAAAATGAGACAAAAGCAAATGACAGTCCTAATCACAACTCCTGAAAATCTACAATACAAACTAATTTACAAATGACACAGATAACACCAACCAAGGCATGGAGTTCAAATCTTCTTAATTCATTCAGCCACATAAAAGGCATAGAAACATGCATAGTTACATTAACTTTACAACTCAAGAAAATGGAGACAAGAGAAAATAATATTACTAGTCAAAACTATAGAAAGTCTAAAACTATAGAATTCCCCCCTCTTTTTGATTTTACAATTCTTCTTATATAGCCTCGAATGTCTCCTTCCATCTCTCTCTTTCTTGCATAATTCCACTCTATCCTGCACTCCCAGGGGACAAACAAATGGTGCCTTCAATGCTTTGGGGGCTCCAAAAATCTACCTGATGAAATATTCCATCCACTCAAATTAACTCTAGCTAATTTTCCCTCCATTTCACTTTGTGGCAACAGATACACGGAACACTTTGTTATGTTGAAACGAGAGGGGACACTTAGTCAATTTCCTAAAAATTCCCTTGTTACTTAGAAGGTACCCAAAAATGACACTTGGCACCTTCTACCAGATTTATTAAAGACACATGGCTCTCTCCACTTTTTTTTGGCAATGTTGTAAGTATCACTTTGGGGCATATATTAGACCCTTATGGATGGTGACACTTGGTAGTTTCCAAAGACCTTTGAAGTAACACCTGAGGCCCACCACAATCTTTCTTCAGCAATGAAACTTAAATATGATCTCTCAGGCATCGACACGTGGTGACCTCCGATGCTTTTGGGAAGATACATGGCATCTTCTGCCTCTCTTGTTAGGGGTATGTGGCATCTTCTGCTTTTTCCAAGAATGGAGTAAGAAGGGGCTCGAAGGGTGACACTTGGTAGCATCTGCTACTTTATGGCATGTAAGCAAAATAAAATGATGCCTTTCTATATTGAACAAAAGCATTAGACCCAAGCATTAAACCAAACTCTCTCAGATGTCGACACATGGTGACTTTCGCTATTTCTTGGAAAAGGTGGTTTAGGGCCTTCTGCGACTACCACCTGGTGATTTTTGCTTCTTATGTTGCTTATCTCATTGAAAGTCTTTGCCAAAAAATAGAATGAACATGGGTTGCCAAAATGAGATGTGGATACTGATACATGGTGTGTTCCGCTTAACTGTTATTGGGAATGTGGCACATTCTGTGGCCTTCTTGAAATTCAAAAAAGGGCTCAGAGGATGCCAGCTGGCTGGCTCCGTGTTTTGAAAAGTGACACTTGGTAGCTTTCACTCGAATCCAAATATTTAGGCAAAATGAAATGAAAGAAACAAAAGAGGAGAAATAAGACTCGTGCTCAGATAGTGACACTTGGTGGCCTCCACTACACTTGACACTTAGATGGAAAATGAACTCACACTCTGCCCCAACTCTGCCGCCACGTCCAGGATGTGTGGGAACCAAAATTGTAGTGCTCGACTAAAAATTTTAATGCAATGTAGAGTAAAAAATTACTCTATAGTATTTACCTTATTTCAGTCCTAAATATGTTTTCACTACTAAAAACAATATTAAATCATTCAAGGCTGATTTGAGATTGTTAAATCTAGTTCATGAAGATTTAGCATGTAAATTATTCCCATTCTCTTTTAGAGATGATGCATATGATTGTTTTATCAACCTACCTAATAATTATATTACTAATTGGAATAGCTTTAATAATATTTTCATTGATCAATTTGTAAAAATTATCAGTCCATGCACCCTTTACCAATATTTCATTATAGTTAAGATAGATTTCAATGAGACCATAAGAGCCTTTAATGTTAGGTTCTGAAATATGTTTAGCAGGACCATGGCCCCATATAAGCCTATTGTGGCTTTGGATTTAGAGATTTATAAGGATTTCATAGACCTTATGACCTCTATGTTCTTAAAAAGATCTACAAATGTCATCAATACATTAGCATTAGTTTATGTTGAAGCTATGATCATTAATGACCAGATGCAACCCCAAGGTCAAATGGAATATTCCACCCCTAATGCCAATCAAAATATGCCTACTCTAAACCAACCTCTAGTTTGGAATGATTCATCCATATCCTATCCACAACTTAGGGTTCTTGAATAGCATTACTAGTGGGCTTCATTTATAAAATCAAAGAACTCTAATACCCATAGCCAGTAGTAATGCTATAGTTTGTGAGCTTGAGACACCAAAAACATTGAATGAATTGATATTAAAAATGGTCCAAAAACATTCCAATAACTTTATTTAATTAAAAAACAAGTAGGAAATATAGGAAAGGTATCTAATAGAAACTATGCTTATCAAAGGTTTAATAGGCATCCAAATAGGTTTCATGATGATAGAAATAATGGATCATCTAAAAACATATAAATAAATTTTTGTGACATGGATTTGGCTGATCATTGTAATTATTTTGAATCATCTCAAGGTGAAAGGGATAAAAATAAAATTATGTCTAACCAAGACAATATTACAGGGGCATCTATCTTTGCAAGGACATCTCAAGGTTTCATGACAGAGGCTTTTGATTTTCTATTTGAAGAAGAAAGTGAAGTTGAAGATGCAATAACTTTGTAAGATGAGTAGTCCCATAAACAAGATCAGTTATAGGCTGACCTCTCTTTAGAAGATAGCTATAAGGATAATTCATATAAGAATATTACTGAAGAAGATGACCATTGATAGCAATTATACTAGGATTCCTTGAAAAGGGACGAGGTGTTATAAGAAGACAATGATTTCCTAGAGATCCTAAAAATAGATGAACTAGAACTCAATTGGTTAGAATAGATACCTTTCTTCACCAATGATGAATATGAAGTGAGTTAAATAGATTAAGAATTATCATATGATTTCATCAAAACGTCAGGAGTATGGGACCAGCATGTCTCTGATAGTAAGAATCCAAATGAACATCATTCATTTGATCAAGATGAGGAAGCCTTTTGGGATGATTTGGAATATTTTTGTGCTAATCTTGGTAGTCCATTTCCACCTCATAAAGAGCCTAATGAAAACATTAATCGAAGGATGTTAGCTGATTTTCTATTATTAACTAAAGATTATATAAGCCACTATCTATCTATGGATGAAATAGAACTAGCCCTCCTACTGTAAAGTAGAATAATTTGGGAGGAAGATGATTGGGTTTTGGACCCATATCTTCAACCTATGTACTAGAGATAGAGATGGGAAATGAAGTTACATCACCTAGAAGACATAAACATGCAAATGCTCCTAACCATAAGAAGGGGCCACTGAAAGGAAGTAATCATACTTCAAAGTTATATGGTAGTCTAAATAACTTTCCATTTGATCTTAGAGGTAAGTAATTTATGAAATTAGTGTAGGGATTAGTTTAATTTTTTTCTTATTCTTTCCTTCTTACCCCTTGTTTGTATATAGTTCTTATAATATCTATTTACGTTCTCTTGATTTAATATTTTATTTTAATAAGTCCTTTTGGAAATCCCTCAACTCAAAATTCACCTAAATACTTAGGAACTACATGGTTTGGAAAGGAAGGTATGAATCTTAAGCATATGTTGACCATGGGTTTCAAATAGGAACTTAATGTTATAATTTTGAGAAACTAGTAAGGACTAGTGGTTAGGTTAACAATTCTATAAGAGTTTTAAAATTGTTTTTATCTAAACTTGGTTTTAAGAAGGATTACACATGTGGGATAAAAGATTGAATCATTATGATATAATCATGTTTGCACTTAATAAACATCCTTACCTATGACAAAGGCTATAACCATAGGTGATTGTCTGGATATCAAACACTTGACCAAATCCCTAAACATGGCTAACATAGTTCCCAACCTTTTCTAGAAAGCCAAAAAAGATCTAAAAAATTTAAAAATAAGAGCCTATTGCAAAATCAAAATCTTTCCAAGTATAGGTGATTCTGGTAATATCCATCATGGCTATGGATGCTTGGTTGGTATTGAAGCAAAGCCTTGAGTAGAGCTAAAGGCATATCTATCAAGGCTATAGACACTTGGCTGATTGTAGAGTAATGCCCAAGCCTTCCCTAAACTAAAGCATGGTTCTTAATGAATATATAAACATGTTTTAGGTCAATATTAATGGTTAAAGGCATGAAATCTGAAAGTTGTTCCCTGAATCCCATGGAAAATAGTAAGTAGAATCAAAGTGCACACACAACATGGCTAGGTTTTGATGTTTGATCCTAATTTTGTAGGTACAAGACTTATTTTAACCGTGAACCAATTTTGATAATGGTAGTGATCAAGTGGAATAAGTAATCTAGTTTTTTTTTTAAACTAGAGTCTCCAAATTATAACATATTAGTATGTTTCACCTAGAAGTTGCTATTTGTTGAGGTCAACACAACCCCATTTTTGAAAAATGGGGACCCTTGTGATAAATTATGTATATTTGTACCTTAAAATAGAAAATTCACTTGATCAGAGTATCATTAACATGTTTTCACATTATTTGTTTATGAATATCATCCACACCTTGATTTGGTTAGATTAGTTGTTCTTGGCTCCAATTTGACCTTGTTTAAGTTTGATAACATTTTATCTTCATGTTTTAAGTTGTAGGTTTAATGGAACCCTCCTTAAATAAACTATGCCTAGATTTTGTAATTTAATCCGAACTTGGGATTTTACTAGCCTTTGGTCTATAGAAATTCAAATTAAATCCATGTTTATAGCTTCTTAAAACCCTCATTCAAGAAACCCTAACATAGGTTCTTTTAGACCAAATTCAAAATTAGTGATGAATAATTCATGTGGGAACACTTTTAAAATGCTAGACATAGTTCAATTTGTATACTAAGTCTTAGTCATGTTTTTCAACATGACCAAACCTTAGCCTAAAAATTATATGCTTAGTCCCATTTATGTCCCAAGTCCCTTGTTCCTTTTTACCTTAACATGCTCTAAATTTATCTTTGCAAGGTCATTTTATCATGTTCCTAAGCTCAGTCTAAATAATTTATGGTCCTTTTGTCATAACTTAGACTAAAATCTTAGTACTAAACTATCATTCATATTTATTAACATAAACAAGACCTTAGTCTTAAGATTTTATCCTAAGTTCTATATACCTTTGAGTCTTAAATTAAACATTGTGCTTGTTTACAAGATCAACAACCCATGTTTACTCAAGCAAACATAATCTAACAGTGTGAGATGGGATTGATAAGTCTAATATTTTGATCCATAAGACCAATCTTGTTGAACCCCATAGATCAAGATCAATGATCCATGTTCACTCAGATGGCCAAAATACAATAACACGAGATCAATATTAAGACTAAAAGGTTCCTTTCTATTATATATACCTATCCTAAGACTTTACCCTAAGGTTTAAATTGTATTTATTAATACAATAAAACCTTAGGATAAAACCTTATGCTATGAATTTTATTCTAAGGGTCCTTTTTATTATGTTATAAGCTTAAGCTAAGATTTTATATTTTCCTAAGCATGGGACCCCTTTTTATCATAATTTTAACCTAGTTAAAAGACCTTAGCCTAAATTTTTATTCATATTTATTAATATGAATAAAAAAATTAGTCTATAACTTTGATCTAATTTCTATATTTCTTGAGCTCACTTAATCTATTTTATGATTATAGGAATCAATCATCTTTGACTGCTTCGATCCCAATAAATGGTTTACATTCAATCAAATTAAGGTGATCAAACATATCGAAATCGATGCTTAAAAGTTAAGCTATGAACCCCTATTAAACATTGGGTACCTTACTAAGAATCAACAATACATGCTCAAGTGTACACATCTAAATCAATGGAGTGTATTAAGTCAAAGATTTTCAACAAAGCTCCTACTTAACATAAGACTACCACATGGTGAGAATGCATTAACTAGTCATACTGATAGAGTAAAGAGATTAAAAGTCTTTTGGGACTACCAAGTGGTAAAAGCTCCATATATAATATAGATTAAAGCTCATGCATCTTCTAAAGATCAATAATTTGCATTGATTCATAAAATCAGATCTAATAGTACATAATCAACATTGAAAAGTTAAATACCCTACAAGTAAACCAGAGATGGCCAAATTGAGAAAGCACATAAGCTTATATAACTTATAAGGTGTAGATCTCAAAAGGCATATAAGACTACCAAGTGTCACAGCCTCAGAGCCAAATACATATAGAGACCAATGATGTTCAGCTTAAGGGATCAAGATTAATGGCCAGCATTGATCCCTATAAGGAGATTTGATTCTGAAAAATAAAAGTATATTTTTCAAAAGGTAACAATAATTTTTTAAATATTAATTATCAAATTTTCCATGAAAAAACAACATAAATCTCACAGTGACACCACATAGGTAGAAAGTGATAAATCCAAAAATATTGTGGGCTTAGAAAGGTGAAGGTATAAATACATGATCAAAATGAAAATCTAAGGCACAAACCTCACTTAGGTGTAAATAACTGCTACCATTAGAGATTAAAAAAAGCCCTAACATGTATAAAATCCCTAATTCAACCCTGTATTGATCACAAATTGAGCCTAAGAAAGTGAATTATCATCGAAGCAAGCATAATTTAATCCAAAGCTAAAGAGAAGCCCACTAGTGAGCAATTTGATCGATTTTAAGGGAAAATATAGAGCTATATTTTACTTTAGATGTTAAGGGGAGAGTCTTCAAAGATATATAATTTGATTCCACAATCATAAACATGGGAGACAACAACTGGTCCAAGCTATTCTGGACCATCAAAGAGAAACTAGTTATCATAAAGGAAGAGGAGAATAACCTATATATGAGAAGGAGATATTATGACATAGTGGATATTCAGATGACAAGCCTACACTTTATAGTAGTCAAGCCTGAGCTACTACATTATATTAATGTTATATCTCTTATTTTTAAATATTGAAAATTTGATAAAGGCATTTTACTCAATGAGCAAACTCGTAAAAGTATATCTTATGTCTCAACTATAGATTTTGAGAATTATTATAAGCTACCTAAGCCCCAAATAGACATAACCACCAAAAATCCTCCACCACTCCAATCAAGTTTTCCCACTCATAATAATCACAACTCTAATACTAGTTCAAAGCACATGCTTCTAAAAGTGGAAGTGTGCAATTTTAATGATAAATATCCACTCACTTACATCAATCAAATAGAAAATTTATATGATCTACATCAAACCTCATGTGCATAAAAGGTGATCACAACATCTCTCTATTCAAAACTTGAGTATTTAATTTGGTATAGGTGGTTGTGTGCTCAAAATGAAAATAATGGTGATCATGCTACTTGGTTGATGTTTATTGAGGAACTATATATACACTATCACAACATCTCTAAAAACTACTTCAGTTAGTTAGCAAAGTGTAGTCATATAAAATGTCACTTGAGTGTAATGAGTGTTAGTTAAGACAACCCATACCTAGCTTATCATTAGACCTATCTTGGGGCCTATTTAAATACTTATACACATCTTGTGTGAGCCTTTTCACATCCCTATACATATAAAAATTAGTCCTAGACCATCCCCTAGGGATTTAGGACCCTAGAGCCTCAAGTTCTACTGCCTAGACACAAATATATTTTCAATTCTTAAGACACCTAGGGTTGGTATAAACCTATTTCAAACCCTTAAAAAATACTATATTAGTATGAATACATGAATTTTATCCATTTATCCACTAGATGTAAATGAGATGAAAAATACACAAACATGCTTAGAACAAATTATGCACAATCAAGGTTATTAATCCCTATTCTACCCTACTTCTGTATACAGTCATCTAAAAATATCCCAAGCCTAAAATACATAAATTTATAGTCTTAATCCTCATTTAAATAACTCAATTAAACACTCATAATACCATTCACTTTCACTTGAACCAATCACTTGTGTGGGAGAACTACACTAGGATTTATCCCTCAGATTATTCGTATGTAGGCAACTCTCAACATGGTGGGGTGTTGAGGATGCCCAACCTACCCAAATAAAAACACAATTTTACTACGTATGCCACTAAAATACCCTAAAAACATGGAGGTCTAGGTTTTAATCATAAATTAGATAAAAATAGTGTATAGTTAGTGAATAATATCTCATCCACACATGTACAGGCAAGTCAAGATCAACCAGAGGTGTACCCAGAAGATCAGACAGTTCTTGCACAAAAGACATTAGCATTGATATTAGGACATGAACACCCCAATGTTACTATCCAAGGTAAAATTCTACTGTTTAGGAGGTTTTATAACACCTAGACCCTTTTTATGACACTTAGATCTACTTCCACTTTAGTTTTCAACCTCCATATTATCCATCTCAATTAGTTTCTAGTTAAGTACTTCTTTATGGCATTCATTACTATTTTTAGAAATATAAAATTAGGTAAATTATTACACAAATTAGTGAATATATTTATTACATATTTATACCCTAATTTATTTTACTCAAATACTTTAATAACCTAGGGACTAAACTCCATAAACCCTTAAAAGTTAAATCATTTGGTGAACCTGACTTACTTCGAATACTACCCAAATCCTAGACCTAGATGTTCTTAGGGTTTGTATCATTTTGTTTTTTATGCTCAAAATTTAATTTTATAATCTCAGATCTGATTTATTATCTTATTTTGGAAATCTTTAATATATTAACTTTCTTAAAAGGTTCAAAAATATAATGTTTTATTTTCCTACTTTCAAACCTAAGACGGTAGAATTTAATAAGTTATTTGATGAGACAAATAAGAGAAAATTGAAATATTTCATCTATAAAAATTTAGATATAAAATATGACCTTATCAATATTATCCATGAATATCTTCATAAATCAAATAATGGACAATCTTCCAACCCTCCAGATGCCAATATTGTTACACCTGATTTGAGGGTAACCTAGAATGTGCAACAACTTATTTTAACTTGATAGCCTTAAATAATGGAAACACCTCATATGGATAGTTCCTCATATCCATATGTAAAATACCTTATGCATGAGATCCATTGTCTATAGGCCAAGGCATTACATCTTTAGTAGGGTGCCACTAGGCCATCTCATGCCTTAGATTCTCATGTTATTTTACATAAACCTTTGGCATAACACATAGTGGAAATTATTTTTCAATCCATATTTGTGTCACCCAAGATTACTTTATATTATGGTAAGGCTGACCTAGATCATCATCTATAATCCTTCCACATAGCATGTTTAGACTATGTCTCTAATGATTGGCTCCTTACTAAGTTGTTCCTTCATAGTTTAAAGGATTATGCACTACAATGGTTTTATGATATTCCTAATCAATGTATCACAAAATTTAATCTATTTAAAGGTATGTTTTTAGCACATTTTTTAGTTAATATTAGAGATAAGGTTTCCTATGCTCAAGTGTAATAACTGAAACAAAATTCCAATGAGCTAATATTTGAATATGTCTTCTGATATAAAATTATATTAGTAAAGATTACTAACACCATGGCAATAGAGAAATCCAAGAAATATTAAAGTAGATTGTGTTACTAGCATTGCATAAAGATATAATATTAAATAAGTTTCCATCATTCATAGATCTTTGTCATAAAGTTAAATAATGGGAAGTCAAGCTTCTATATGGGAAAACTAAAGTACACAACTAGATCAGATTTAACTACTATGAGTTTTAATAAGCCTCCATACAAGGTGAAGCCCAGTGAGAACAAGAATGATTCAAAAATAATATTTAATATAGCTTTAGATCCACCTCCTTGCTTGGTTTTATCATCTCCTCCAAGGATACCTTTCACGGCTCTTCTTCAGTCTCCAACATGGGTTCTAGAAAAACTCTTAGAATTTAATGTCATATCTTTCCCTCCCATCAAATAAGTTGATATGACAAGGCCTCTTCCAAAAAACTATGATTTTAATGTATTATGTGAATGTCATAGGGCACTAGGCCATACTAAAAATAGATGTATTAACTTGTAACACAAGATAGAAGATTTAATAGAAGCTAATATCATTGATCTTAGTACTCCTACAAAGGCACCTAGACCACAACAAATGGAATCAAAATCATTGAAAATATTTTTAGATCTATTTACAAAACATATAACGAATGAGATAATAGTCACTTCAGGTGTTCACTATACTTATTAGCCACATCCACCACCATCATCTTACCATACTTAAACTATGGACATACCCTCTAAATAGTATCACTGGGGTGTTTCATACTATAGTCCCAACTAGGCCTCTTATCACTTTTTCATATTAGGATATAGTAGATAATGATGAAGATTTATATATACTATTTATATGAGCCTACATTTATCATCATCTTATTTAGATTGTCATGGTTGATAACAATTCAAGTGTAAACATTTATACTATCACACTTCTACATCACTTGGGTTATTTAGAGTGGGACATTTCTCAAATAGATATAGTCAATTGCGGTTTCAGTGGCCATGTTCAAATCTCCATTAGGGAGATAGTAATAAAATTATAGGTTGGTCCCACATACATGAACACCATATTTATAGTGTTACCTAGTGCCAACATATTTTACATGTTACTAGGTAAGCCTTGGATATAGAAACTTTGAACCATTCCATCCATTATACATAGATGTCTTAAATATATACATATTAATCAGGTGGTTATAGTTGATGACCTCTAATATGAGTATCCTTTACCTATTACAAAGATAATTATATATTAGACACTAGTTCTTATTTAACACACATAGTATATTATCACACATTTGATATTAGTTGAGCCACTAGTATAGGTGAAGTCTACTCCTACAATAATACCACATAGAGATACTCTCCTATGAAGACTTTTATTAGAGATACCCTTGTGTTTGAGACATGTTATGGATTATAGAGGGCCTCTCTCTCCACCACCACATATATCAATGTTACATCATAGAGAACCCATTATATTTATAATTTATTCTACCAGATGGGCCCCTAACAACCCTATAGTTCATAGGCTAGTTTAGTCAATTACAAAAATTCAAAGCACCATAGTTCACAAGATAGTTCCCTCAATTTCTAAAATTCATAGCCCTAATCCACAAGTATTTTTATCTATATATCACTCACTTCATCTAATTCCCATATCCCATATACCTCATCACATAACACACATGATCGTTATCCCTCTATTTGATATAGGACGTTATGATTATGAGTCTCTAACAAGACTCATCGGTTAGTAGTATCAATCTTATTACCTTGTTCCTTGTATATAGTTTCATTTTCATGATTTATTGTACATAGATTATATACTCAAAAAAAAATTATAACATGTTCAAAATATAAAAAACATTCACATATTTCTCAAAAAATTTAAAAATATATATTATTTGCATATCCATGTTTACATTCTTTATACTTGTCATGTATTACATATGCTAGTTATCTTAGTATAGTCGGTTTTAACATACATACATGCTTCACTTGTTCTTTTTGAGTGTTTGTATATCTTATAGGACTCAGGTATAACATAGAGATATATATTTGCTACTATTTACCCATTGGTGTTATCTACATAGATCCCTCATTGATACATTTTCCCATTAGGGTCATCATACTACACAGATTTCAGTTTTCTAGGTTACATATTTATATTCTCTATATAATAGATTTAGCATTGTTTATACCTTGATATTGATTATCACATACTAATCATGTCTTTTTTTTTTACTACTACTACTATAGACTCAGTTTATGTATAACTTTTTTTATATACATATTTTTAAAACATGTTCATGTATACTTTCATTCCTAGCTTTCCTAGTTTAAACTTGATTGTGTTTATGTTATTCTACACCTATTTGAGGGAATTTTAATATGCCATTGTTATATGGCTCTAATCTAATTATTTTCATTGTGTGTATGCTTTAGACATGTTTCCATGTCCTTATGTGTCCTTAATTGTGTATATAGACATTTGAATATGTCCTTCTATGTGGATCTAAGCCAACCTTGCTTCTTGTTTACTTGTGTGGGCATTTATGTATTTGTATGTATTGATTTCTTAGATTTAGTGACATGTGTCCACTACCTTTGTATTTTGGCCCCTTGTCCTACCTTATGTGCCTAATGTGTTTTGTATGTATGATTTCATGTATGTGTTATTTCAATGACACTTATCTCTTACTTGTTACACTTACACCCATCTTTAGATGCCATGAGTGCCTTCATGCATCTCCCCTTTCTCCTTAGGTGCTTTGATTGACATCATGCCCCATCCCCCTAGGTAGTTTACTCAAATTATTCTCAGATTATGTAGTTCATACACATGTTTACATTATTATATTTATCTTGACAACCTTATGAATGTTAGATCTAACATACATTATGCATTACCAACTTATGATCAAATTATCTTAAATTTTGATGTCATATATACACATTATATTGGTTTATTATGCATATATCATATATGCTCAGTCGAGCATACATCATGTATATCTTTTATTTTGAGGATAATTAATTCATAGGTAAAATAACTCCCCTCAAAATAGGGGCATTCATAGTGGTTTGTCACAGAGTTCAGACCATTTGGGTGCATTCAGGGTACAATTTTTAGCATGTAGACATAGAATTATAGAGCTTAGAATTAGGGAAACATATATAAAAATAATTAGACATGTATCAGTTTCAATGTGCATAAAAAAATAGAAGGAATTAACATTGAAAGTAAGACACTAGAACCCCAGTCTTACTATCCAAGGTACAACGCTACTTTCTAATAGCTTAGAAATAGGGAGATCCAAATTTGATAAAATGAAAATAGTTACAACCTATATTTTAACAATTTTAGTCACAAGTTATCAAATTTGATCAGTTTATTCTCAATTTTGTATATAATTATACTAGGTTTCCTCAAATTGGAGGCATAATGTGTAACATGATCACTCCTATTATAGTTTTATATATATAGACATAGATTTCTAAAACTAAGCCTAGAATCCATATGCATATATATTAGAATTTTTGGCATGTGCATGTCACATTATTTCCACATGATTAGTTTTACACCAGCTCATATCAGATGGAATGGTAAACTTCATATCATTCTCTACATTATATACTTCATACACCATTTTCACTAGGTACCACACTAGAATTATGCCTTACTTTATCTATAGTGGTTATAATTTCTACATAGTCCCTGAGCTACTTTCATGAGTGCTCAAGAGGCCCCTTAGCTATTATACATTTTAGAGTTTTTAAATGGCCTTAGGGCCATCCTACATAGTTATAGTTACATTGTGAAGTTTCAATTACAAATGCATCTACTACACATGGGTAGGCAATGATGGAGTCATGTCTTATTTTGAGTTATTGATCCACCTACATATCAGGGTTGAACATTCCATTAGTCCATTCCAAGTTATTCATAGTGTAAGTTCTATTGAGTATGGATACATAATTATGGATTCAAATCTAGATTGAGTTATTGAGCCACCCACACATGGGGATTGAGTAATCCATCAGCTCATTCCAATCTATTCACTATGTGATCACTATCTACATGCACACATAGGATGTCACTAGGTTTTTTCATTGTTTCACATACCTAATAAGGTTTATTCATTTATTTCCTCTCACTCTTATCTATTTACTTAGTTTTGTCTTTAGTTTTGATATCTCTTAAGTATTGATTCATCCATGTTTCATTTTTAGGATATGAAATGGAGCATGTTTCACACACTCAAACCCAAATTCATAGGCTTCACCTCACAATTAAGTCTAAGTACACTTATATTTCCTTTATCCTATTAATTTTGCTTTTTTACATTTATATAAAAAGGGGGGAAAGTGTAGTCATATAAAATGTCTCTTGAGTGAAATGAGTGTTTCTTAATCCAACCCATTCATATTTTTTTCCTATACCTATTTTAGGACCTCTTTCAACACTTATCCAATTTTTATGTACGGCTTTAAACATCCCTAATCATCTCAAAATCATCTGTAGACCCTCCCCTAGGGATCTAGGCCCCTGGTACCTCAAGTTTTACCACCTAGACACTAGTGTTATACATTGGACACTAGCACAATATGATAGTGTCTCACTTTCAACATTATTTTCCCTTGCCTAATTTCAATCCCAACAAATATCTTTTTAATTCCTAAAACACCTAGGGTTAAACTAGACATATTTCAAACCCCATAAAATCACTAGATCGATATAAATACATGAATTTTAGCCCTTTATCCACTATATCCATTATATGGAAATGAGATACAAAATACATAAAAAAACTTATAACAAGTTGTGTACAATCAAGTTTATTGATCCTTATTCCACCCTACTTCTACATACAACTATCTACAACCATCCCAAGCCCAAAATACATAAGTTTCCAATCTCAATCCTCATTTAAAGCACTCAATTCAACACTCATACTATCATTCACTTTCACTTACATTAATAACTTAGGAAAGAGAACTACATTAGGATTAATCCCTCCTTAGAGTATTGGTATATTGGTAACTCTCAACAAAATAGGGTGTTGAAGATGTCTAGCTTACCTAGCTAATGACACACTTTTACTACTTTCACCACTTGAATACCCTTAAAACATGTAGGTCTAGGGTTCAATCCTAAATAATCTCAAAATAATGTATATATAGTGAATTATATGTCATCCACACAGGTACATGTAGGTCATTCTCAAGTGGAGGTGCACCCAAAAGATTGGGCATTTCCTATACAAAGGACATTAGCACTAAAATTAAGACATTAGTACCCCAGTTCTACTATCCAAGAGGGTTTATAACACATGGAACCTATTTATGACACTCATATCTACTTACACACCATTTTTTATCATCTATATTAGCCATCTTAGTCAATTTTTAGCTAATTAATTATTTGTGTCATTCATTGCTATTTTTATAAATATCAAATTAAGTCAATTCTTTCACAAATAAGTATATGTATTTATTACATAGTTATACCATGATTTATTATACTAAAACCCTTTAACAACCTAATTCTTAAACTCCATAAACCCTTAAAATTTAAATCACAAAGTTATTACACATAGGTATTGTTAAAGATTATATTTAGTAATTCCATAATCTATCCTTGTGTGTGGATGACATAATTGAGAAAAACTTTCCTAACATGTTTGTGGGAATCAATTAAATCATCCAACTTTAGGTTCATATTTTCAATCCATCAACAATTTTTAAATTCATATCATTTTTATGCTAGGAAGAGGAAAAATAATTGGTTAAAATAAGGGCTCTCACTCATGGGGTTAAACTTAATTTCACAACACCATCATTTTTTCAACCTACAATATTGACCCATCAAAAATTGAAGAGAAGGATTCCAAAGTTTTATGTTTTGGTTTTGATATAAATTGGAGAAAACAATATAAATATGATGAATATAAGTTATTCTACATTAAATTTGCTAATTAATATGAAGATGATGATGAGGTCGCATGTGAGAGTATGGAATAACTAGAGGAAGAATCTCATGATTATCACCCTACTATCTCTTTTCAATACATTTCAAGTACAACAGCTCCTTAAAATCTTAAGGTGGTGGGATTCCTAAATAAAAATAAGGTGGAAGTGTTTATTGAATCAATAAGTACACATAGCTTCATCAACAGTAAGTTAGATACTCATTTAAACTATTTTATTTATCCATTTATAGAATTTAAATTCATGATTATAGATGGTGGCATAGTCAATTAATCTATAAAATGCCATAGTGTTAAGATTCATATGGGGGAATACCTTCTTAATTATCCTATGTTTTTTATTCCCATGGGAGGGGTTGACAATGTTTTGGTGGTATAATGGCTCATGAATTTAGGCACAGTAAAGATAATTTTTTTAGAAATTGTTCATGCACTTTCATTTTGAAGGTAAGACATTTAAACTATGAGGATTATAGGCAAAGTCTCCCCAATTTGTAATTTCACATCAGATGATGAAGGTTCTTAAAAAATGTGTGAAAGGATTTATGGCAAGGTTTTTTTATTTATAAGTTTAGACAACACATGTGTCTATAAATCCTGATTTACAAATTATTCTTGATGACCATCCAACAATTTTTGACACAATTCCAAAAGGCTTACCACCAACATAGAACATGATCATGTAATAAGACTAATTATAGGTATCACAACACCAAACATCAAACCATATAGGTATCGATATGCTCAAAAAAATGAAATTGAAAAAATGGTACATGAGATGATGGAGGTAAGTATTATCTAACATAGTCAAAGTGAATATTCCTCCCCAGTGGTCATGGTGTAGAATAAGGACTACACTTGGAGGATGTGTCCCAAATAAAAATAACTCAATAATTACTCCATCAAATATAAGTTCCATATTCCATCCATTGATTATTTTTTAGATGAGTTACATGGTGTTGGTTATTTTACCAAACTAGATCTTCATTTTGGGTATCATCAAATTCAAATAAAAGATGAGGATATCCATAAAATATATTTTTGACTTCATGAATTCCATTATGAGTTTAAGTTCATGAATTTTTGTCTCAAAAATACACCATATACATTTTAGAGTTTGATGAAAACTATTTTTAGGCCTTTTAAAAGGAAGTTCATGTTAGTGTTTTTTATGAGATCCTAATCTACATCAAACTTTGGGGAAAAAAATTAAGCATGTGAATCAAGTACTATTATTTATATAACATCATAAAATTTATGAAAAACCTTATAAATATGATTTTATCATCCATGAGGTGGATTAATTGGGTCATATTGTTTCACATGAAGGATTCAAAGTTGACCCTAAGAATATGAAATCTATAATGGAGTGTCAAGTGCCAAATACCCTCAGGAACCTTCATGGATTTTTGGGGCTAACAAGTTACTATCACATATTTGTAAAAAATTATGGTAGCATAGTAGCTCCAATAATATAATTACTAAATAAATATTCCTTACATTGGAATAAACTAGGTACTAAGGCATTTGAGTAGTTAAAAGAGGATATGTACACTACTCCAATTTTAGTGGCCCATGATTTTTTTTAAACAATTATTTTTGAATGTGATCCATCATGATATGGTAGTTCTAATGCAATAATGAAGACCCATTACATTCAAGATTCATCAAATAAAGGGAATAAATAAGCTCAAGTCAATCTATGAGAAAGAGATGACGGTTATTCTTCATGCATTAAAGTAATGGAGACCTTATCTAATGGGTAAATACTCTTAAGTAAAGACTGATCATGATAATCTTAAATTTTTTTTAGAATAATGGTTTTCATCATAAGAGCAACAAAAATGGGTGACTAAAATGTTGGGATATGACTTTGGAATATTTTATAATAAAAGAAAATATAATGTGGTAACAAATTCACTTTCATAAAGGGATGAACCATCTGATCACTATTATATATAATGACCATTTGGTAAGTAGATTGGTTAGAAGGATTAAGATCAGAATGGGAGAATGATATGGATACATAGTTCCTCATTTATAATCTTAAACATGGTTGAGGTTTTTCTAATAAAATTGAGAGGAAAATAAGTAGAGTATGGTATAAAGATATATTGTACCTATGTAAGGATTATGTCCTCAAACAAAAGATCATTAAGGAGCTTCATACATCTCCAATAGTGCACATTCAAGATTTTTGAATACATGTCATTACATCATGTAATATTTATCTTGGGATAGAATAAATGGGGATATACATAATTTTTTTGTATAATGCATGGTTTTTCAATAAAACAAAGGGGAAATAATCAAGATGGTAGGTCTCTTATATCCATTATCCATCCCTAGCTAGTGGTGGGAGGAAGTTTCTTTGGATTTCATTACAGGGTTTCTAATATCTAAAGGTAAAAATTTCATCTTGGTATTTATGGATAGTATCAAAAATTATGCTCATTTTTTCCTTATCACAACCATTTATAGTTAGTACATTAGTTATTTATTTTCTCAATATAATTCAAAAGTTATATTGTACCCAAAAATAATTGTAAGTGATCTTGATCGTATCTTCATCAGTAACTTTTGGATTAATTTATTTTCAATTTTGGGTACTTATTTGGCTCACAACTCATCTTATCATCCCCAATATGATGGTAAAATAGAGTTTGTCAACAATATGTAGAAGGATATCTTCATTATTTTGCATCATATAAATAGGAGCTTTGGGTCCATTGGTTGCCTCTAGTAGAATGTTGGTACAACACTTCCTTCTATACCTATTATAAAATGTCTCCCTTTATGACACTTTATGGCTATCACCTTATCCATCACTTCACATTTAAAATGCATAACCTAAGGTTTAAGATATTGAGGAAGACATTCAACATTAATAAGATGTACTAGTTGGTTTAAGGGATAATTTAGAAAGAGCAAAAAATATAATGAAGTAGCAAGTTGATCATCACATTAGTGAGAGGCAATTTGATATCAGTGATTAGGTATTTTTTCACTTATATACATATAATTATAAGTCTTTAAAAACCAAAAAAATGATAAAAAAATTTCTCCTAAGTATTATGGCTCTTATTGGATCTTACATTAAATTGGTAGTGTGGCATACAAACTAGAGCTACCCCAATCCACCTATATACATCCTATATTGCACGTATATTTCCTTAATAAGATCATTAGACAAAGTGTTTTTTATCTATATTTAGTTACCTAAATTGGATGGAGAATTAATAGTAATTTTAGAACCTGAGGAGATCATTCACACATGCAAAAAAGGATATGAATAAGAGAGCTTGAGTATTTGATCAAGTGGAAGAGTCTAAATCAAGAAGATGCAATGTGGGAGGATGAATATTTCCTATAGAAATATATAGAGTTTGTTCAACATTAAGGGCAATGTTGTTTTTAAGGGGAAGAGCATGTTACACCCTTAACCTATAGTGCATCTAGGGATATGTGTGGTTGACTTGTGGCTTACATACCTTTCATATTATCTTACTGTGTTTCTTTATGTTCTTAGTATGGTTGGACTATGGAATAACCATGGCTAAGTAGAGTATATATAGCAATTATTGGTTACTCTTTTATCAACATATTATTAATTATTATCTTATTTCATTGTTATGGAGGTTGCACCATTAAAGTGGCCTAGTCATTATTATCAATTATTCTACTATTTTGTCAATTATTATTGTGGATATAATTATTATACTCTTAATTCTTAGATATAGGATTCCATGATTGCAAACATCTAAGTAATTTCACTACATAGTATAATTAATTTTAGTATTACCCTTAGCTCCATAGTCAGTACACCATAATTATGTGTCTTATGAAATACTTATAGTCAAAAAAATTAGTTGGGTATCCATATTGGTTATCTCAGATTCTAAATTTTGGATTATACCCATGTCAAAGTTTCTTACCACTTGAATTCTAAGAGTAGCTCTAACATAAACTCTATGTTATGTCATTATTTAATGGTTTAATTATCTCATATGATCCTAATGTTATATATGTGAATTCTCTCTTAGGTTAATTTAACATACATTTTTTAATTAAGCATAAAAAAATTAAAAGACTAATGATGTGTAACATATATAGTGATGTGTGATTCAATTATCATTAATATATATATATATATATATATATATATATATATTAAGTTTCATATATCAGGGCATTCTCCCTATAATTCATTTTTAAGACTAAATACAATACAAAATATCAATAGACACATCTTTTACTTATGGATATACATTTTTTTCTTCTTCATGAGATGTTATGAAGTGCAATTGATACTATGAATGATTTATATAGTTGTCTAATTTCATGGTATTACTATAAGATTTTATGGTTTACTTTTATGCTCAATACTCCAATGAAGAATCCTACCAATATCATCCCTAGACGTAAACTTTGCTCATCTTTGAGACAACCATGCCTAGTTTGATAGTTATATTAAATTAAAACTCTTGGAACATCATTAACCATATTTATATTCTCTCCTAAAGTACTATTTTATTTAGGATATATATTTATGGCTCAAGATCAATATAGAACATAAATGGTGATGTGAGGAAGTAGTTTCTAAACTTTTGAAAATAAAACACCATTGCCAATGCTTCCCTTTTTGTAGTAGAATACTTTTGTTCAGCGTTGGCTAATTTTTCACTAGAAAAGGATATTTGGTGGTTCATATTTTCCAAAAATTGTGCCAATACCGAACCTATCACCATCTTTGAGGCATCAACATATACATGAAATGAAACCATCTAGTTTGAAAATATTAATATCTAGGCATTTTGAATTTTTCTTTTTAATGTTTCAAATGTAACTTGAAACTCTATATTATAATTAATTAGTTTATTGATCTTTTTCTTTAATATTTACTTTATAGGTAAATTGATCATGGCATAACCTCTAATAAACTTTTGATGGTATCATGTGTACCCTAATAATGTGTAGACCTCTTTTTGTGTTTTTGGTGGCGGTAAATTGATAATCATTGGTGTTTTCAGAGGATCAATCATTTTCCCTTAATTGAAAATGATGTGGCCCAATAATGTCCCAAACAGTGTTGATAATGTGTATTTCTTTATATTTAATGAAATTTGTATCATGTGGAATATTTTGTACATGGTTTTTAGGGATTAGATGTGATATTTTAATAATCCATAAGCATTCCAATCATCCAAGTATACTTCCAAAATGTTTTGGATAAAATATTTAAATTCATTTATCATGGTTCAACTAAATAAAGATGGGGTGCTATTTAATCCAAATGGCATGACTTTGTACATAAATAAACCCCATTATGTGGTGAATGTTGTCTTAGGAATGTCATGTTTGTGAATATGAACCTAATGATATCCTAAGAATCCATTTGTAATATAATATTACTCTCTTCCCACAATGTTTTCCAATACTTATTCAATGAAGGGTGTTGAAAATAGGTCATGAATGTAAACTTTATTCAATTCTCTAAAATCAACACATATCTGTAATTATCCCATATTTTTATTTTGTACTACCATCAAACTAATCCATTCAACATCTTTTACTGGTTCCATGATGCATGTGTCTAGAATTTTATCAAAATCTAATTTTACTTAGATCTTCATGTTAAGATTTATTCAGTAATGTATTTTCTAGATTATTTTTTCTTATGGATTAGTTGAATGCTCATTGTCCTAACTCTAATTTATTGTCATGGAACTCTTTGAAATTCTTGGTGAAAATGTCTTCATCTTCTTTTAGTAGTCCTAAATTTTTTAATAATGTTGATTATTCCTAATAATATCTAATTTTATCAAATTTATGATCTCTTTCGTGTGCTAAGGTTTCATATTGAATTTTTAATGAATGATAAAAATAGATTTTCTTATATTCATTATTTTTGACTAGTTCTCTTTCTCCTTCTTCAATCTTGTAATTAATATGATATGAATTATTTTTTGTCTATTTTTTAGGTTCTTCTTTATTCATTTTATAAAATATTATGGGAATGATATCATATACTTAATACAAAACCTTCATTGCATTTTTATTTTTTATTTTTTCTGTTATTTTTTACTTTCCAAATTGGGCTATGGTTTCTTCATCAGATGATATCAAGAAAGACTTAATTTTTATTAGGGCATGGCATACTCTTTAGTATGGGTCTTGGAAGTTAAAAGTGTGTCAAAATACATAATTATATGGTCCCAAATTTGGGTCTCTCCATGTGGTTCTTGGTGCATGTACCATGCTCATGATATTTTTCCAAGGGTTCAATAAAATAGCATACCCAAAAAAAATTAGTTTCTCTAATCTATCTCCAATCATTTTCACATTGGTTTATGAGTAATCTAAAACTTCATTTATTTGTATTATAGGAAAATATTAAACTCCCCTTCATCTTGAATGTATTATTTCTCAAGTATTATTACCAAGATATTCCAATTCTTAATGTGTTCCTTATGTGTTTCCCACCATCTCATGACATTTATAATGAGTGTATCATCCAAGGCTTCCATTCTATATTTTTTAGTGGGATATAATTTCTCCATTTGGGATAAATATGCTCTTACATCACTTGTTCCTAATAATTTAGGTAAATTAATGTATGATTCTCCCCTTCCTAATTTAGATACCCTTTTTATTTTATTTTGTGAGTGTTCCAATGTAATTTTATTTGGAATTGTTCCTATATATAGTTCTTCCTTCTTTTGGAATTTTCTCTTCCTTATATGAAATTCATTTTAACTTTGGTGGCATGTTTTATTCTTTATATGAATGGTATTATCACTATGAAATAATTTTTTCCTTTCCTATTGTTATAATGTATTTCCCTAGTTTCTTTTTTTTTTCCATTTCCTCTTTGTGTGTGTAATAACTTCCTCTATTTTTTGTTTGAATATTTATGTCTTTTATCATATTATGTCTTCATGTCGTAGTCTAATTTTTTTGGATTTATTCTATGGCATATTTATTTGGATTTCCTGACATGGATGAATTATACTTCTTACCATATAAATTACTTGTTTTATGGTATTGTTTAATTGGTTTCCATCAAAGTTAACTTGCTTTATGGTATGTCATATATGTTATACATTATGACTTATTTGGCCAGTGGTATTATGAATCATTATTATGGCTATGGTATGGATTATAATATCTACATCATCCATCCAAGTATTTATAGTATCATAAAAAATATTCTTCTTAATCTAATATTGAGTGATATTTTGATCGGGTTTCATCTTCCTCAACTGAGTAGTAATTGTCCTCTTGTATGCTTATTATTTAATTTTTGAGATTGTTATGTTTTTGTTTAGTTTTCCTTAGAGATATAAATTTGAAAAATCTTGTTTCCAAATCCCATAAAAATAAGCATTGATATTATCTTTAGTATTAGACTCAAGGTATTTATTCTCTAACTCTATATCTATATCCTCATTAGGTTTGAAGTCCCCGTTGAAGTGGGGTAATTTTATTATAGCATACTTGAAGATCACAAATTCTTCATCCTCATCCTTGTTTTCCCATACCTATTTAGTCTAGGTTGTATTCATACATGTTTTTCATGTAATATTGACCATGTTATCATTTTATTCAGGAGTTATTTCCTCATATTTTCAATTAAAAATGCCATTACAATCCACGAACTCCCCTAGCAATAAAATTATATAATAAGATGTGTTTTTATGGAAACACAAAATTAATTAAAAGTATATTATTTTATTTATTCCCATTAGGTTCACCTCTATGATTTTTAATACTTCAAGTAGTGATTTCAAACTACCATATACCATGGAAATATCATAATTTATTGCATTTAGTATAGGTTTTCCTAGTGCTTCCCATGTTCATTAAGACATAGCAGTAACTTCTACTCCCAAATCTAGTAATGATATTTTAAATTATCAGTTTTCTACTTTAACATTTAAGTACATGGTTTAGTTGTTCCATTCTCTTTTTGTATGAAAATCATTCTTATTCATATTATTATTATTATTATTTTATGTTCTTTGTACATGGTACGTATGTTATTATTTGTTTCAATATTTATAAGAATTTTGAAGTTTCTATAATAATGAATGTTCATTGATCATTTTTACATTTTTCTTTAATCTAAGCATCTATTCTTCCTTAAAGTATGTTCACTTTTCCTCTTCCTCTTTATGAGATTTCCCAATTATGTTTTGTCTTTGTTGTACTATTTTATCATGAACCTTGGGGTTGGGGTATTTATACATGTCACTTCCATCACTTGATATATCACTTCAATTTTTTCCCTTTATATTCATTCTAGTGTCAATCCTTTTGATTATAGTCTCTTCCCTTATTCATAATTATTTTGGTGTTTATTTTCTTATTCCAAGTTTCTCTAACTTCCTCTTTTGCTTTAATTTTTATTGATATTATTCCACCATTCTTGGAAGTCCCCATTGGTATTTTTTCTTCCTTGTTTCCTTGTGGTAGCTTTTTTAAATGTTGATCCTAATTATTTTCATCATTTAACATGTTTATGTTTGTTCCACATGTTCTGAATAATTGTGTGGCTTGTAGATAGGCATATACATTATGTGTATCCTTCTCATTATAGAAAGTACATTTGATTTGGTCTGATGTAGTGAAATTTCATTTAATGTCATCATACTTCCCAAATTTAAAATAAGTGGGATGGGGATCTTTGTCTTTCCTAACTTGTCCTCCTTGATATTTTCCACCTTGGTACCCCTAGTAATTTCTCCCTTGATCACCTAGGTACCTATGAACTCCTCCTCAATAATAATTCCCTTGATAAGTACCTCAATATCCCCATAATATCTTAGTATATATTTATTTCATTAGTAACCTCCAAATTATCTTGGGATATAATTCTTTTCTTGATAAACTCCATAGCAATCCCTATGTTATCCTCCCCTATTGTATCCTCTTTGATATCCTTCTTCATAATTATTGAAATTTTGTTCTTGATGGGCTAATATATTATGTGGTATTAGAAATCATTGATAAGGATTTTTTACATGTGGAACTATGTATGGGGTTATTGGGGGAGTGGGTAATGTTTCTTGTTTTTATGCCATAACAACTTTTTCTATCATTTTTTTAGGTCCTCTAATGGATAAAATCTATGGTAGGATTTTTTTGGTGGAAAAATTATCCACACATCATGTAATATGTTAAGTGATTTTTATATGGGGAAATTCCATCAAATGGCACATATTCTTACTATGTTGATGATAAAACCTACAAATTATGCACCAGATTTTGTCTTTTATAATTGTCTATTGTGTTGGAAGCATCATTTCTATAGGATTTTCTTGAGTTAGTGTCACCGTTAATATTTTTTTAGTGTATAAGTATTTTACCTTGATATGTCCTTCTCCACAACATATTGCACACCAAATCTTGGATTTTATTATTGAATTTGTTGGTGAAGTTCTTATTTATGGTCCATTTGTATTTATTTCCTTAATCTTAATTTTTCCAATACATGTTTCATTTTTTCATAGTACATTTGCATAGTTGTGTCTTTTTCTCTCCTTTAGCTTTGAGCTTCCAATCGATATGACATTTATATGGCTTCAATGATTGTCTAAAATTATTTCTCATTAGTGGTTTCTCTTAAATATGGTAATAATCCTGATATAAATCATTTGATTTTTTGTTTTTTAGTTAAAGGTTATATTAACTTTATCATTACTTATTTAAATATTTTTTCAAACTCTTTCACTATTTATTATTCCCTTTGAATTAATCCCCTAATTTTTTTTACACTTTTTGTAGGGATCTCATGATAGTAAAAATCACTTTTCAATTCATCTTTGATATCATCCAATGTTTTTTTATTGGTAGGACTGATTTTCATATAACACATCAGTGTATCATGTTTTAATGTACCCACAAAATGGAATTGTTTGACATGGTTATCTATAATTTTATGGATCTTCCAATATGCACCTAATACAAATAGGTGTGTTTCAATGTCTTTTGTATCTTTTCCAAAAAGGGTAATGTAGTCTTGTATGCCATTTTCTCTTGTGTGGCATTTATCTTCCCACTTTTTGGTTTTTTGGTAGTGCTCTTTTGTTTTTAACTCTATTATATATGTTCTCTTCTCCTTTTATTTCTCTTGGCAGTATTATTTTTTTCATACCACTTTATCTTTACCCTTATCTCATGACAACTCTAGTTCAAAATAATTTTTTCTCATTACTTCTTAAAAATATCTAACTACTCCTCTTTGTAAGTTATAAAGTTTGTGGTTTCTATATTTCTCCCCTAATTCTTATCTAATATGTATACCTTCTTTGAGTGGTGTCTCTTTCAATTTTTTAAGTGACATAAGGAATGAAGGTTGGTTCAAGGGGTTCATCTCCTCAAATAATATTTTATAGATGGGGGACATATCTATTCACATCTCATTATTATCATTCTCATTATACTTTTCTTCACTATTATTTTTAACTAATTTTTCCGTATCATCCTCTTCTCTATTGTTTATTTATCCTATATCACTATATTATTTTTCTAATATTCAATTCCTAGTTATGTTCTCTGATTGCTTCCTTTATTATTTTCTAATTGACTTTTCAAAATCTACCTCTCCTTATTTATTTTTAATTCCTTCTCTTTTGAGTATTTCTTCAGATTGCTTGCTTCTTCACTAGTTTCTACACTTTTTATTTTCTCTCTTTTTGTCCAAATAAGCCTTTTTATATTTGGCAAAGATCCTCTTTGGCCTCCTACTTCTAAATATTCCTCCTTAGATATTTTATCTATCATTTGTATAATGGATTAGAATGATTTTATTGATGCATTTTATTTTTCTAACATGTTTGTGTGTGTGGTGTATGCCTCCTATATCCATTTCCTATATATTTCCAATCCTCTTTTAATTTTAATTTTTACTATTGGGATTATCAAAGTTAGTTCTAAATTATGTGTTATCTATGATTATTCCATAATGTTTTTTCTTAATATTTTCCTTCTCTCATTTATATGATAACTTCACTTGATTCATACCTTGAATTCTCTTTATTTAAATTTATTTATCTCATTCTCTCATCTCTTTCTAATCTATGTTTTTCCATCTTCTATAATTTATTATTTTCTACTACTAACCTTATATGTTCTTCTATTTTCCCCATTACTACTTATTTTTATGTATTAATTGTCTCCTTTACTTCTACCTAGTAGTTTTATTTTCTCTAATTTATTTCATTTACTTTTATTTTTCCTCTTTCCTCCTCTTTATTTCATATACTCTTTCTTTCCTTTTTTCTCTACTTTTTATTATCTCATCTAATTTATTTCTTATCATTAACCTTTGGTCTAATATTTTATTAATTTCCTTCATTATTATTTCTTCCATTTATCTTCCCCAACCATCATATATTTATATTTAAATATTCATGTCTCCTTGAATCCCCATTCCTACCTTCCTTCATCCCCTAAGTGCATGTTCCTTATATAAATTACTTACTACTGCTTATCAACTTGCCTTCGATCAATTACATATGAGTTAGTATTGGTACCTTCTTTATTAATTTTCCTCTTGGTAATTCTAATGTTTATACCTTATTCACATCAAAACATATCCACCCTTTTATTTCTCATTGTATTATAAATGACTCTAATGTAGTTTCAAACCAATAATATATAGCTCACATCCATGGTTCATCTATTTCCTCAAGTTTTTGTAATTTCTCCTTTGTCCATAGAATTGGTTACTTAATATGTAATCTTGAACCTTTTGTTTTATCTATTAATATTAAAATTAATACCATGATAAATACATGAAAGTTTCCCAAAATTCCTCATTATGTGGTTAATATAATTCATCCTCAACTTGAAATAAAGTGGTTTAGGTTCTATTCACTTGTTTAATAAATTTTTGAATCCTTGTCTCCCACAAGTAATAGATATATTTTATTGTTGGCTTCCTAAACTCTAAGGTTTAATTTTCCCTAGACATCAGATATCTAAAACTTGGGCTCAGATGCCAAATGTTGACATAACTCTATGTTATGTCATGAGTTCATAGTTAGATTTCCTTGGATGATCTTGATAGTATACAATGGAAGTATCTCTTAGGTTATCTTAACATATAATATTTTAATTAAGATTAAATAAATAGAACATATATAATGTGTGATATATATATAATTATGTGTGATTCAATTATCATAATATATTATGCATGCACACACATGCGCACACATGTATGCATACACGTACGCGTGCATGCACACGTGCGCACGCGCACGCACGCGCACGCACGCACGCACGCACACACACACACACACACACACACACACACACACACACACACACACACACACACACACACACACACACACACACACACACACACACACACACACACACACACACACACACACACACACACACACAAAAACGATATCATCCATAAAATACATTATTAAGACTAAATAATATACAAAAAATCAATAGATACATCTTATCCTCATGGATATACATTTTGGTTCTTATCCATGAGATGTTGTGAAGTGAAATTGATACCACGAATGATGTTTATATTTTTATAATGCTAAGGTATGACTGTAAGCTTTTTTATTTACTTTTATTCTTAATACTCCAATAAATACCCATGATAATAAATATCCTTTAATGCATCACACACATCTCTAAAAGTCTTTATCACCAATTGTATTTTTTTAATACAAAACCCCCTACAAACCATTTCACATGTTGAAATGAGTGGATTTCATTTGAAAATTTTGACATCTTAAAATTTAAATCATATGCATTTATAATTTACAACATACCTTTTACAAATTTCATGAGCACAAAAAAAATCCATTTCTCAAACTATGGAATTTGTGATTCCTTTATAAATATAGTTTTTAATGAATAAAAATCCACTAATTCATATTTAGGGTCAAACTTACTATACCAGGTATGTGTATGATGTATACGAGTCATGGAAAATTAATTAGCCTTACTTTTTGATAAAGCCACTCCTTTAGCTCATTAAACTATCTCACATTTTTATACATACTCTGAGGCATCTTCAATACATCTATATTATAGTATATTCATGTATATGTTGTAAAATATGTTTTATGTGGTACCTACTAAATTTTTACATGCTCAACACTTCTATGTGTTGTTCTTCCTCTTAATCCTCTTGAATTTACACCTCCACTAGTTTCCATCAAACTCATGCCTCCTTTAAAATTGCACCCCCTTAGGTGAGAACCATATGATTCACTACTAAAGCAACATTCATCACCAATGGACACCATAACTACCTCCTACTCTAATTACAATCCCTCTACTAGCTATTCTAAAAATCATTATAGTTACTTGTTCACTTTCATTCATAGTAGTTTCTTCAATTAACTTATACTATATTAGTTACTCTAGTACTAAATTATCACTTTCCTTTTTACCCTATTCACTTTCCCTTTTGTCAATACATTTACCTCATTATTGTATATCCAATTGTTCATGAGTTTTATATTTAAGTAAGTTTTATTTTGAGTTATATAAAATACTTGTGAACTCCGCTTCTTCCCCTAGTGTAATCATATCTTATCCTTTACATGGTTCTTCTTAACTTGATTAAAATTATCTACATAGTTCACCTTTCTCACTAAATCACATTTTTCCTTTACATGAACCAATCACATGCCCTCCTGATCTTTTAATAATTCTTGTCATATATCTAACTTGATCCTCCCTTTTTCCTAAGATCTTTGGGAAATATTATTTCCTCTCTACCTTCACCATAATTATGCAGTCTCTACTCCCATTAATATGGAATATCCATTTAATTATAATTATTTTTTCTTCCTTCTTAGAATAAATTTAAACTCTTCTCTAACCTATCATATGCCTAGACCACGTGTAGATATATTTATCCTTATATTTTGAAAGTATTAACACCCTAATATACTAATAACATATTTATCCAAAAGAGAACATAAGCTATAAAAAATCATCTTGGTTCACATGGGAACTGTAATTGTGCCTCGTTTAGACACATGTAGGTTGACACTAAAAATTCCAATAAATAAATATTAAATAATCCTAATTATATTTAAAATAGAAAAATTATACTTAATTGTAAAAAATAATATCTAATTTTAATAAATAATAATAATAGTTTAAGAATAATATTTAATTTTGTGTAAATATTGAGATAAGAATTAGAAATAGAAAATGTAAATTTAGACTAAGCATTAAGGTGAACAAAACCTAAAAATGAGCAAATAAAGACTACTCCCCATTACTATCTAGAGATTTATAAAGAGTATAGTTATTTCCATAATTATGAGACAAACTTGGTAAGTTATATATGTGTGAAAAATAATTTTATGATATTTTTATTTAGATTTAGGGCTTAAAAACCTCTCTTGATTTTCCAAAATTTTACATGGATCTCTAGGATACTGATCTCCTTCAAAACCCTATCAAGGTAGTTTAGTCAGTAAAATTAATATTTATCACTAGAATAATACACTTGTTACCACTCTTTATGTACACTCACCACATGCCCAATTCCACTTCTCTAAAATTAATTCTTCTATTTATATTTAAATGACCTTTACCTTTAAGCAAATTTTCATTCTATATATCCCTAATCACCATTCCAAGTAGCCTAAACTCACTATAAAATTGATCCACACTTTAAGTTTAGTTATCTCTTCTCCTTAGATAAAGACACTCCTTTAGGCATGCCCCACTCATCAGTAGTATTTGAATCTACCATTTACACCCTCCTTCCAAATAATAACTATTTTCTCATATTAAAATCCACCCAATGAGTTATACAACATGTTTCTTAAGTTTAATTCAAGGAATTTCCAAATATATCACTATAAAAACACATTTTATAACCATTTTCTCATTATAGTCTCACATGATTAAATATAAATATTAAATCTAACTCCACATTGAGAAGAAAACACTTATTCTTCCTGGCTCTAAGACCACACAACCATAGTAGCCCTAAGCTAAATATAAATATACCTCTAAGGTCACAAGCCATTTTTGAAGCACTTAATTATACCGGGATTTCACCAACATGTAACATTACACCATTATTTCACACACACCACTATAGCATGGGAAAACTACATGAATTTTGTTCTATATTTAGAGTATTAGTGTGTAGGAAGCACTCAATAGAAGGGGTTTTAAGGTCAAATACAACTTCAACCACTAAACCATTTTTTCCCATTTATTTTGTTTTTCCTTCATGTTATGTTGAGTTAGGATCCTAAGTGAAGAATAAGGCGCATGGATTCCACAAAAATCACATATATCTAATCACACACACATGAGAAAAAGAAGAAGGTGCACTGGTCTATTATATACATAATGCTAAAACCATACCAGACATTAGCACACTTTATAGATGCTAGCATAGGTCAACTATGTCTAAATAGTGTGGTCTTGTCCCAAGTAGATGTAAATCCCTATTATTGATTCACATTGACCTTATATAGCCATAAATTCAATTTCATAGTTGTAGCCAAGTCCCATATATTAGGTTTATAGTTAAGTTATTCTTCTTCAATATTTTCCATTTTTAGCATGTTTCTATATTAAGTTACAAATCAATTTATGTAATTTATTACATATTTTATATGTTATGATTTTACATAGTAGTTTGTCATAATTAGTATTTATCATCTCTGTCTATCTTTCCCTATTTTGATAGAACACATTGGTGAACCCATTTATCAATTGAATATCACAAACCCTAACCATATATTTTGCTAGGGTTTTTTTTCCTTTTTTTTTCCCAATATTTGTATTAGGGTTTTCATATTTTATAAAAAAAATTATTGACATCAATATTCCAAGTTTCTATTTCATATTTTATGCAATCTAATAAAGTTTTTTAAACCTCTCTTATAACAAATGTTGGACTAAGTGGTAATCAAATTAAACATACTCATATTTATTTTTATAAGGCACATAAGATAGACAAGAATAAGGGTATTTCATAATCTTTAGATATTAATGCACAAACTAAATATTTAGAATTACATAATAATACAATATAGCATGAACAATATAATCAAGACAACATTGGTTCTCAAGATTAGCATCAAGATGTACTTCCACATATAGGTGATGAATAACTAGAGCTTAATAAATTATAAATTATAAATAAATTTATCAAATCAATCTATGAACAACCTCAGGATTATCACATAAATTTTCAAACTCTTTTGGACATAAAAAGTGAATGCATGGCTAAGACATCTAAAAATTTTACTGCTATGGATTCTTTGCATTTTCTAATATCACCAAATATAAATTTGGTACCACCACATACTATAGGGGAAACTAAAGAATTTCATTAGATCAATCTTCCAATTACTAAGTAGTAATTTTAACACCACCAATGGTTAACAAACATTATATTCATAATGCACAATCTCATATGAAGATCATTTTAGCTCTAAAAATCATTAAAACTTAATTAATAACTTGACTCTCAAAATCTATTATAAACTCTATTGGCTCAACATATTTCAATATATCCATTACTAACTAGTTTTATGGTACCTAATATTACATTTTATGATTGAAAAGGTGACCCTGGCAACATTTGAGAGAATTTCACATAGCACATTTGGGATATGCATCCAAAATTAAGTTGACCTAGTTATTTCCTAGAAGTTTAAAATAATATGCACTAAGATGGTTTTATTATTTACCACATCAGTCAGTTCATGTATTTAATCTATTATAATATTTATTCATTGCACATTTATCATTCAATATAAGTCAAAATATTTCATGTGCTCAAATTGTTCAACTCAAAAACTAATCCAATGATCATATCACATAATATGTCTTATGATGTAAGACCATGCTATCTAAGATAACAAATCCTAGGACATATAGGGAGTTAAAATATATCTTCAAATAATTTTTTATTCCATGTCTATATGAATTTATAATGTTTAATAATTTTCTATCATTCATGGATGTATGTCACATAGTTAAGGAAAGAGAGGTCAAGTTGTTGGCAATGAATAAGCTGAAGTATGAAACCAACCTAGTTTATAAATCTCATGAAATTTATCTAAGTAAGCCACCTTACAAGGTGATACCAACAAAAAATAAAGTGATCAAAAGATAATAGTGAATACAATTTGAAAACCTACTCTATGTATTATATTATCAACTCCACCAAGGATACTATTTACTAACTTTCCATAAGATCCCTAAAAAGTGTAACAAAAATTAATACAACCTCATATTGCTCCCTCCCATTAAATAGGTTGATTGAGTAATGTTAGGACCTCCGTAGAGTACTTTCTTCTGCCATTGCTTTACTCCCACTCAAACAAAAACCCCTATGAGTGACTTCTCTAATCAACAAACACTAACTTGCTCTGATACCACTTGTTAGTGTATACACATAGCTATGATACCACTTGTTAGGACCTCCTTAGAGTAAAATTGATTACTTTTGTATAAGCAACTAAACACGAAATTAAACCAGAAGTAATAAGTAACTAGAAATTAGAAACAGCAAAGAATAGGAGATACGAGAAACAACCAATCTTGTATTAAACTCTTCCAGAAGGAAATAAAATGAAGAAATCTCTCTCTTCCTCACACCTCTCAGATGTACAGTGATTCTCCCTCAAGAGTTCTCTCTCTCAATCAATTACAACCAATTCAATAATTGAATTGACCTCTAGCAGATCTTCTTGATCTTGCACCTTGCAGATCTAATTGATCTTGCTCACCCATTGTGTTGCAAATCTTCTTGATCTTGCTACCCTGCAGATCTAATTGACCTTGCACACACACACACCTTCCGTAGATCTTCTTGATCTTGCACACCCTGTAGATCAATTGATATTGCTTACATTACAATACAGCCCCATGGGTCTCTTAAATAGAACCCAAAGCAGACAATAATTAGAAAAGCGGACTCAAGACTAAAATTAGTCTTTACATGCAAACTAACTATTCATCTAAAATTAGAATAGTTCTGGAAACACACAGGTGACTGATGTCAGTTCCTATCTGACCAATGCCGGTTGACCATAACTAATGCCGGTTACTGTGTAGCTAGAGATAACTAATGTTGGTCGACCCCTAATTGATGTCGGTTGGCTCTGACTGATGTCAGTTACTGTGTAACCCAGCAACCTCCACATTTGCACATTCAGTGAATCTTTTAGCTCCACAACTCAAGAGTAAGCCTCTTCCAAGTATATGTGATCAAACTAATTCTTATCAATTTCATAGATCACCAATGTATACTATAAGTAGATGCATCAATTTGAGAAATAATATTTAAGATTTAATAGATGAGAATATCATTATTATGGGTACATTTATGGATAGTACCAAGGCACAAACAATTGACAGTATAATAATGAAGATATTTTTTTATTCTTTTCCTAAGCATATAGTTCAAAATGTAATAAATAAGTCAAAGTTTCATTTCACATTTAATGCACATCATCCACCATCTTCTTATCATCCCAATACAAAGGCATAGTATCCTTTGAATGGAATTATTGGTACATATCATGTCTCATTGCCATCTAGACCACTAATCAAATTTATAGAGCATGAGATAATTAATGATGATGTTGATTTACATTATTTATTCATTTAAACTTACATTAATCGTCAACCTATATAGATTTTCATGGTTTATAATGATTCAAGTGTGAATGTGTGCACTATCACACATCTCTCTCATAATGGATACACAAATTAGGATATACTTCATATAATAATAGTAATAAAATAATTCAATGGTCATGTTTAAAGTTATATTGGTGAGATCACATTACCACTACAGTTTGGTCCAGCACATGTTCCACCAATTTTATAGTAGTACCTAGTGTAGGAGTCTTCTATATGTTATTGAGACATCCTTGGATTTAATAACTTTATGTAGTTCCTTATCAATACATATATGTTTGAAATATATTTTGCTAATGAGGTTATCAATATTCATGGTATTTCATATGAATAACCCCTTCAACCTAAGGCTTTTATGCCTATACTATGATTTTTAGTTGAATAACGTAAAAAGGTTCAACTTACTTAGAGAACTCAGAAATAACTGGTCAACTTGACAAAGAGACATATCCTTAAAAAATCATTTAAATAGTGATTTGTCATAGATTATATAGATCAACTCTCTACTCCAAAACATCCTATATTTTTATTACAAAGCATTAAGAGTGTTCCACAAAGAAAACCAACACAATTTGTACACTCCATGATGGCTTTTTGAGATTCCTAGAGGTCACCATGTTAAAAAACATACACATCATGCTACAAATTATCATCATGATAGTGGCACTTATGTTATAAATTTAGATCATTTTTTAATTTTTTGGTTGAGATCAATTCATTCATAGTGGCATGATACTTTCCATTTGTAAGAGGTCATCCTTTCTATGATAGATATAAGACCTATTGATTATAAATATCTTGTAGGAGTCATTGGTTTGTATGTTATTTTTTTAGTTTCATATATTCAAAAATAGGAAAAAAATGAAAAACTTTATAAAAATCCAAGACCAATGCATGATATGTGTAGTTTATTTTGATAGTTGATTTTTGTTTCAATATATGTAGTACTTATATATATCTAGTTTTATATCAAAAATTCTTCAAAAGTGTATTTGATTGAGTTTTATGACATACACATCATCACTTATAGATGAAATTTTAGGTGGTGATATTATCTCATACCTAAAAACTATACACAAATAAAACTACTCTATCCCAGATAATCATGCCCTACACTCTTATATGATTCCAATAGACTTATCCCAGTGAACACAAGCTCTACTTTTTTAGATTCAAACTAGTCACATGCATTCTAAAACTTGTATATATATATCAACAAGTTCATTAGGGGCATCCTTTTACATAGGTTTTTATCATTATTTTACTATCCCTATTTTGCCTACTTTATTATATTGTATTGTGTGATTATTAGTTCACTTACTTTAATATTTCTATATTACTGGATACCTAAATTTTTGAATATACTAATTTTACAAGTTGTTTATGAAGATCAACTTCATTTATTCATGTATGTTTTTCATTTTTTTGTCATTATTCACATCTTGTTTGTATTCAAATTATTTGGATTTTGGACATTTGAATATGTTCTTTTTTTAATATCTAAGCCTTATCATATTAGTTATACACATGTGACTAATATTTGAACATGTCCCTTATATGTATACCCTTATCCTTATTATTTCATGTCTTTTTTGATTTTATGTAAACTCTTTATGTGTGCACACCATGGACATGACTCATATTTGTTTAGTTTTCTCATTTTTCAAATCCATGTTGGACATCATGCATCTTCCTAGCTTTTTGATGCCATGGTGAATATCATAAATCCTCCTAATTGTAATATCTTAGTTTCAAATTCTAAATTTCTAGTGTATGCTTAATTTTTTAAGTTTGTCTTGACATGACACTATTTATGCTTAGTTATACATGCATATTACATTAATATAATACTAAATTTATCTATGATGATGTCATGATCTCTAATGTTATCATTATTACACAATATTTTAATCTTTTATATAACATCATTTATATGATGTTCTTTTTTTTATCTAAGATATTATTCATGACACACAACTCACCTCAAAAGATGGGGCATACATAATGGCTTGTCTTATAGAGTAAGTTGAAACAACCCAGTGCATAAATAAGAAAAAAATATTACTTATTCAATTATTCATAGTTCATACTCATATTCCACACAAAAAATCATACTTAGATAACACTACTTCATTTGGATAGTAACACAGGCCATAGTTATCCATAACTATGCACTTTCATCCCAACATTCACAAATAGTATTTTTTAGAATTCTCATAATTTCACTGATTCCACATATCATTTATAATTTTTCTCAAAAGTGGGTTTCAATTTATGCACAGATTATCATAATTTTTTTCTCATATTGGGTACATCATATGTAGCATGTGTTATAGGTTATCATATATAGTTTTTCTCAAAATAACTTGATATTAATCATTTATAGAATATATATTAACCTATATATTATATTGGTGGCATATGCATGACACATGACCACCTCCTTGCTCAATGTTTTATACTAGTTTTCATATAAATAATGGCAATCCATACCATTCTCTATGTTATATACACAAAACTTAGACCATGTTATTTTGAACTAGTTTTACACCAAATTTGTACTATAAATAAATCTTAATCCATTTTTAGTGGTTGATTCACTTTTTTGCACTTGTTTTTCACTAGAATGATTTATTAGAATTTATATAGGGATTTCAAGATACTCTACTACCTTGGGTATGTAAGATGGAGTCAAACACACCTTGAGTTATTAAGCATACTCTCTCATAATGAGGATTGGGGAATGCATAGTCTAATACAAGTGTTTTAATTACTAAAATATTTAAGGTTCCTACCCTCTATAATCACATTTTTACACCAAAAAAAGACAACAATTTGCATACCCAAATAGGTGAAGTGGTTCCTTGTTATTTGATCAATAATTTTTAGTTTCTTTACTTTTATATTTATATTCTAAGTAAGGATTAATTTATAGATATTTAATTTCATGTTTACGTGAATCACAGTTCAGTGTGTGGTCTAAATCTGAGCCTGCTCAGCACATGTAAGCTCAGATATAACTCTATTCAACATAGGTAAGCATAAGTATAACTCTCTTTATTTTAGTTTAGTATTTTCACTTTTTTACATTACTATAATAAAGGTGGGGAATGTAATCACTAAAGTTAAAATTTATCACTGAAATAATATACTTATGACCACTCTTTATGCACATATAGCTCATACCCAACTTCATAGATCTAAGCCATTATTTTTCTCTTTCTATGATAATGACCCTTACCTCTATGAATAGCATGATTATAAATATCCATATTCATAATTATAAGTATCCTCAAATTACTATCACATTGGTCCACTCTTATATTTTAGTTGTTTATGCTTTTCATACAAGGTTTATCCTTCATGATTATCTCGCATGTAAGTAGAGTCTGAATCCATAGGTCACATCCTCCTACCAAATAACAACTATTTTATCAAATTTAATTATACCTAATGGGTTGTCCCACATGTTTCATAAGCCATATTTGAGGAATTTCCAAGGAGATCACTATGAAGCCAAATTTTCTAACCATTTTCTCACTATAAGCTCACATGATCAAAAATCACTAGAACATCTAACTTCACATTGATAATAAATCACTTATTCTTCCCAATTATACATCTATACAACCCTAGTAGCCTTGAACTAATTATAAATACACCTCCAAGATTATAAATTATTTTTGAAGCACCTAATTACACCAAGATTTCATCATATTATAGAATTATATCAATATTTCATACACAAAATCCTAGAATGGGATAAATGCATGAAGTGTTATCCCTCTTCAAAGTATAGGTATGTAAATAACACTCAAAATAGGGGGTGTTTATGTCAATTAAAACTTCATCCACTATTCCCTTTTTCCCATTTATTCATTTTATCCTTCATGTTCTATTGAGCTAGGGTTCCAAGTGAGGAATAAGTCATATAATGGATTTTGTAGTGAATATCATAAATATGATCATGCACATAAGACCAATAGGTGAAGGTGCATTGATATATTTTTACATAAAGATCTAAAACCATATCAAATTTCATCATGTCCTATAAAATCCAACCATGTCCAAATAGTGCAACCTTATCTTAGGTAGATGTGAAACCTTGTTCTTGATTCACATTGACCTAATACATCCATATAGTCAATTTTACAATCTCAACCACATTCCTATATATTTTATTTCTAGTTAAGTTATTATTATTCATTATTTTCCCTTTTTATTACATTTATAAACTTCTAAATCAGTCTATGTGATTTATTTCATATTTTATATATCCTAGTTTTATCAATAATTTGTCATAATTAGGATTTAGGATCTCGATCCCTCTTTCCCATTTTGATAAAACAAGTAGCAACATCTATGAATTCCCTAAACTTTTAAAGATTATTTTATCATAATTTTGAATTAATGTGATGATTAACCCTAATTCAGAAAATTTGAATATAATATAGTATAATGTTGTAAACAAACTTTCAATGGCTAGAATAAAGGCACAATACTAATTTTAAAAAATTACCATTGAATTAAATAAGACTAACTATGAAAAAAATTAAAGACTTAGCATTTTATTTTCTAAGATCTAAATGTGTGGAACTAACAGGAGGTTGTAACTGACTAACAAAGATTGATTTTACAAATGCACAAAAGACTATGACTAAATTTTATGAAGGATATGATTGTCTAAATTGGGACAAGATTGGATACCAATATATTATTGAGTTATTAAATATTATCCTTTATTGAATATAAAAAAACTCATGTAACAATCATTTATGCCATCTTAAATCATGTTTTTGTACGAATATTTGACCTTTAGATGTGAGCAAAAGACCTACAAATTATTTATTCAAAGTCTAAATCCTAATAGGCCTTGCAAAATGGATGAAAACCTAAAAATAGAAAATGGTTTAGTGTAATAAGTTGAGATAACCTCAATCGCCCCATGATGACTAAACATTACATATGTATCCAATATTTCAAATAAATAAATCAAGCCCATATAGTTCTCTCACTTAGAGTGCTTTATGAAATTGTTTTCCTTTGAATAAATGAATGCATCTATAAATATCTTGAATACTTGATCGTGATGTACTTCAATAATTTCTTGACTTGTTTGAGGACTACTTCAAATTATTAGAATCAAAATTGGTAATAATAGGTAAACTTTGTTCGATATGCAATAGTGTAATTATGCCTCTATATTGATATTTCCAAGTGATTTTCAAATTATAGAATAGGTGACTTAAGTGTGCCTTTATAGCAACCCAAAAATGGAAAAACCTCACACTACCTATCCAAAAATACATATAAATCTATAAGTGAGGGTTAAAATTTGAAAAGTGGCCATCAAAAATGCTAAGTACATGATCAACCAATAAGGGAAAAAACATTGACCACTATTTCCCCTATTACAAATTTTTATCCTTGAGGGAAATGTGTGATTTTTGGGTCTTGGGATACCCATACAAATTTTTATAGGAGTTTTTAGTATTTTAGAACATTTATTTAGGTGAAAGATATAAATTTAGAAAGTAATAGCTCCACATATGTGCTTAATATAGAGTGAGGTGGAAAAATAGGTCCAGATTAAATTCTCAAGTCTACTAAAGTGAATAGGTCCAAAATTGACATTATCAATTTTTCATGACCAAATTTGAGTGACTACATTTCCCCCTTTAGTATATGTAATGAAATTACTTGGGTTTTTTCATAGTAATGGAATAATATATCATAAAATTAAGAGCAAAACAAGTAGATCCACAATAATAATTGATGAAAGATCATAATGCTTGATAAATATAACTGAGCCACTTCAAGGGGGTAACCTATATAATAATATAATGAGAGCATAATTCATAATATGATCATATAATACTATCCACTACCTCCCATATATACTCTACTTTGCCATGGTTATTCCATAGGCTAACCTTACTAAGATTATAGAGAATTATGAATAAATAATATGAAAGGTATGTAATCCACAAGTTGGCTACACATATCCTTAGACACACTAAAGGTTAAGGCCATAAAATGCCCCTCCCCTTCAAAACAACATTTTCCTCAATTTTGGATCAACTCTAGATGTTGTTGTAAAAAAGCTTCATCCTCCCATGTTGCATCTTCATGACTCATATTCTTCCACTTGATTTAATACTCCTTAATTTCTCTTATCCATAGCCTTTTAGTGCATTTTTGATGGATCTCCTCAAGTAATAAAAATGACTCTACCTTCTTCATCTCGTTATAGTATCTTATTCTAGGTATAAACTCTATGTCTAGTTAACTTATTTAGAAAATATACATGAAATATATGATGTATACAAGTGGACTGGGGTAGTTTTAGCTTGTATGCCATACTACCAATTGTTTTCAATATTTGATAAGGTTCACAACACATAGGAAAAAAAATCCTTCTTTTTCTTCAGAGGTACATATACTTATATGGATAAAAGTGCACAAAGACCCAATTACCTATGTCAAAATTCCTCTCACTATGGTGTTGATCCTCTTGTTGTTTCATTCAATTGTGGCATTGTTAAATTCTCTCTCAAACTAGCTAGTACCTCTTGCTGATGTTTAATGTGTTCTTCAATAGCTCAAACCTTAGGCTACACCTTCAAATATGAAGTGATGGATGGGGAATGATAACCAACAATTTCCATAAATGGAAACATTTTGGAAGAGGTAAGGAAGTGTTATACCACCATTCTATTAATGGTAACCAATGAATCTATCATTATTGTTTATCTGATGCAAAATAGTAAACATACCCTTTTAAGCATTTTTTGACCACCTATTTTGACCATTAGATTGAGGATGATATGACAAGATATGAGCCAAATGAGTACCCAAACATGTTACATCATGTCCCATTCTTGTAAAGATTAAATTAGTATTAGTAAAATAAGTGAAACTAATGCTTATTAGTTTCTTTTTTTAAAGTTATATTTGTAAATTTATGTTCTATAGTTGATATTTGTAATATTTTATTTCAAGCTTAGTTATTATTATATGATACTCCTATATGAATTTGTATGTTTGTTATATTACTATGTATTGGAATCTTATATGGATGTGATTTCATTTAAATATTTAATTTTAGTTTTATAGATGTACCTACATTTTGAGTATTTTATTATTTTGTTACAAGCTTAGACTAACTACCTATTTGTTTTACATTACGGTAAAAGAAAGTTTTGAAGGGACCCCGAAACCTTATAACAGAATCAAAAAAGATAAAACATTAACCACCACTAGGAAAAGCAGTCCTAAAACCTACTGAAGAGCAGCATCAAAATTAGGTTTTACAGGGACCTAAAACCACAAACATAGTCCAATAAAAGTACCTAGGTTTTACAAGGACCTGGAACCTCAAATAAATTTTTAGACCAAGAACCAAGAAACAAGACCAAAAACAAGAACCAGTTACAACAACCAACAATAAGGACCTGAACAGGAACAAAACCAACAAAGAAGACCCTAGGATTCTATTGCAATTCCATGATCATCTTAACAGCCTCCTTCCCAATCGTAGCAGTATCCTGGATGGAGTTAGCAGCCGAAGTAGCAGCATTAACTACCTTTTTGTTGACTAAGGTGTTTACAGGATTATCTCACCCTCATAGAGTGGAATAGATAGAGAGTGTCATAGGGGAGGATAATGTAGATATTGGCATTGGGGATAGAAAGAGTGAAATTGAACCTGCACACACACTTACACTCTTGACTACTTAAAATAAACTTAATTTTAATGGTGTTTTGTGAATGTGTTAAGTTTTTTTTATTTTCATTATCTATATCTATGGTTAATATTGAATGCTCTTATTGATTTGGAGTTGGTTATTTATCTTATATTATCTTGATTAACATAATATTTTGATTTCATTAGTATACATTATTTATTTGAATATACATGAAACCATTATATGGGCTAAACTTTGGTTGTTAAGTTATATTTCTGGTAGACTTATTTTATGAATTTTAACCCATAGAGTATTGGTTATTTATTAAATCATATTTTGTATTTAAATCATAAATAGGTTTTTAAACTTATATACCCCATTTTGGTGGCCTAGGGAGGAAAAAATAGGGTAAAGGGGCACCTAATCAATTATTTTAAATAATTTTTTTAACTTAGGAAAAAAGTTTTTTTTGGTTTTTAGAAGGTTCTAATAGATTTGTTTCTATGCACAATTTGAATAAAAAGAAAATTAGGTTTTTTGGTGTTATGATTTTGAGTTGACGTCACCATTTGGAAAAGGATGGGTTTAACATGTGTTTGTCATGCTCAAAAAGAGGGTTATGGAGTGAAATTTAATGGAAAGAGGAGAAGATCATTTATTAATGAATAAAAATTTCATTATGATGAAATCATAGATTTGTAGGAAAAGTTATAGGTTTTGCAAAACATGGAGGAGACGTGAAAATAGAATAAGAGGAATGAAGAAAAAAGAATATAGGGAATGGAATAGGAAAAAAAATAATTTATAAGAAATAGAGAGGTTACCAAAACTTAAATTCAAATGGTAGACCTTAAAATAGCCAGGCAAGTAAAGCTTTCAATTGGTACATATAAAATGTATGGGTTTTTACTTTGCAGACTTAGTTTCTATTTGGGATCAAAATAATGAATGTATAGCTACCTAGGTTAAGGTATATCCTATCCAAATGTATATGTTGGTAGATATTTGTGTAAAATTTAGGGTTTCATTTTTATAAACCTAGGGATGGAACTCAGTTCTATCTACAAGCCTATAAAAATAATATTATAGACATTTTTCAATAGACTCTTCACAATTATATGACCTGTGTATGATTAAAAAATAAAGGATGCCCTCAGTGTCATGAAACTTAAGAAAAATTTTCCTTTGAATAAAAGTTATGAAATATGAAATAACCAAGGATGCTCTTATTTTAAATTTGTTACCAACACGTGTTTATCTTGTATGTAAATTATAGTTGCATTCATTTTGTAATAAATAGTTATCTATAGCCATATTTATGTTACACAAATAGTAATACATATTTATTGATAAAATTTTGAATATACCTATATGATATGAATGAGAGTGGTAGGACTTAGAGTATGCATTGGTATTTGGATGTATTTTTTAATTCATGCTAGTTGTATTTATATATTAGAAAAATAATAATATAGACTGTATAGTTATATATGCATGAATGAACCATCAAAGGATATACTAAGTTCCTTTTGTTAATTTCATATATATTTTTACAGCCTATAATTTTTTTTTTTTTATGAATACAACCTCTTACATATGTATACAAGACTCAATTCATACTACACTTTCATTGTTATATTTCATTTCAAGTAAACATATATATGCATGTGCACAACCACACACACACACACACACACACACACATGATTTGAGTATTTTTTAGGTTTAAAATGTCTATGTAGCTTGTATTTGTACCATTTTTATTATATGGTCTCATGATAATGTATGCAATACGTAAGATAGACTACATTATTTTGAAAAACACATAAATATGTGTGTGTGTGTGTGTGTGTGTGTGTGTGTGTGTGTGTGTGTGTGTGTGTGTGTGTGTGTGTGTGTGTGTGTGGCCATGTGAAACATGAAACTATATTATATTCCATGTATGTGTGTGTGTGTGGCGATGTGAAACATGAGACTAGATTGTATACCATGGTGATTCAGCTGAGATTAGAGACTTATTTACTAGTGAATATATACACATATGTATAAATATAACATAACTTAGATGGTACCATTTGGTGTTTGACATACATGTAGAAATTGGATAGCTTAGTTGAAGGTGTTTTAGTTGTGAATGAATTAGAATGTTAAGAAAATGTGAATAGATTTTATACACTAAAATGTACATTCATGTGTGCATATTTATTTATAAGGATTCTTTTGAAAGCTATAAAAATGTATGGTATAATGTGTATATGATTTATATGGTTGTTAATAGTGCATTTATAATAGATAAAATATCAACTTTACTTGATTATGGAAGTGTCAAAATAGGCAATTAAGTTATAAATTTGATCTAAAAGTAGACATGAGGGCTAATAGCCTATCTCTTGTTAACAAGTAAATCTTCAGTATGTGTAAATCATCCATTTTTTGTTCTTTTAGTTTTAATACACAAGTTGTATAATATTAAAAAGAAATGAAAGGTGTGAAAATATTTAAGATGAAAATATTGTATTAATCACTTGGATGTTTATAATCTAGGCATATGGTTATGCTTGTATTTAGGAATTCTAAATGTTATTGATTGATATGAATGTGAAATATTGAGATGTGTCAATAATAGTAGTGTCATAGGAAAACAAAGTGATTTATTTGTATTAATGGATGTTGTACCTTGTACTAATTTGAATAAGTAAATATCTATCTTGATTTGATGAGTGGTTTTATGCTACAAATTTTTAGTTATTATAATGTGAAATTAGCTTATGAGATTTTACCATGCATGCTTCAATACATATCAAGTGATAGGTATGACGTTGATGTCAGGAAACTGTGTGTGTGTGTGTGTGTGTGTGTGTGTGTGTGTGTGTGTGTGTGTGTGTGTGTGTGTGTGTGTGTGTGTGTGTGTGTGTGTGTGTGTATTCATATATCATATGACAAATTTAGATTCATTTTAAAAGAGTATGTGTGTGTGGAATTAACTTATATCTATGAAATTTCTGAGTCACATAATGAAAACTTTGACCAAAGTAATGATATAGTTGAGACATTGTCATTCCACTATACTTTCTAGTTTACATGTGTATGTGTGATGTCATTTTAGATAGAGGATTATTTTATACGGTATATGTGATTGATACATGTATTAGTGATTGTAAAACACATAGGTTTTGGTTGAATTCTTGATATATACATTGATTTTATCTTCCCCTCCATGAAGGTAAGGGACACCCCTAGTGGGGAGGTGTGCTAGAGACTGATGGTTTGTGGTTGGATGAAAATTACCCTAATAATTTTATCCCTTTCTTTAATTAATCAACCATATATAAAACATACTCATGGTTATTTATAATAATTATTGAGTTGTCTTATGAGTCTCAAATATATTCTTGTATATATTATCATATTTAATTTGATATTTAGTGATGAAATGTAATAAATTATACATTCTGATTTATGATTATTTAATATAATAGTGGTTGTATATCTTGTACATACTTTTAAATATTTTAAATAGTATAGGATGTATATTATTTTAGTGTACCCATGTACCCTTCACTCTATTATGCATTATATTTGTAATCCTATCTTTTATCTCATTATATATTGTTTGAAAACTAAATGGATCATATATTTACTAGTGGGTTAATTATATTTTATGCAATTACTATTTATACATTATATTTTGTGATTATGTTGCATCTGAATATTGTACAATTAGAAAACTTAGATCTTGGTTTTTCCTCTTAGTCCTACACATGCCTTGCTTTTGTAAGCCTCACATCTACTCTATGTTATACCCTTGGCCTATCTATTAGTCTAACCAATATTACATTGATGACATAGACATCTTATCTTACTTAGAATGCTTAAAATATACTTATCTTATACATATATAAGTTCTGAGCCTATACCTACTCTTTTGTTCCCTGGACACTAATGTCTAGGATAGATAGTAGCATAGACATTATTGTCCTACCCTAATATAAGTGTTTAGTTACCTAAAGTCATCAAATTTACAATTGAAACATTTTTCAATGGTCATCCTAAGTGCTTTAATGTGAGTTATCTCCCACTAGGATTAGTATAAATACAATATCAACCCTCATTCATTTCTCACCTAGAAATCAAACCAAAGAAACCAATGCACTTATAAAAATCATTCAATTGATCAAATTTTTCCTATTTCCAAGCCATTCATAGGTACATCACATATATGGGTCTAAATTAGTAAAAGATGTGTCATAAGATCTTGTTTTCCAAGTTACAAGATAGGTCACTTATGTACTTGATTTACACACATTACATGATTCACACACAATCCAACATTTATGGGAGAAATACATGAGTTTTAGGCCATATTATAAAGTATTGGATATGTAGGAAATTCCCTTTAATATTGGGGTCATTATGGGTCAGCTCAACACTGTGTGCCCACTAACCCATTTTCTCAAAGTCACATTAAAGATGGAAAGTTTGTGATTTTTCATTTTAGTACAAACAACAATCGATGGCCCACATCTTAATGCACCATAATGAAGGTGAATCCCAACCCATAGGCATCCAAGTGGTCACATCCTATTTCAACTGATATTTTTTACAAGACACTAGTCTTAAACCTAAATAGTAGTGTCAACTTAACCATATAGGGATGATGTAACTATCCAGAGAGCCAAAGGCACCAGATCTAGAATCATACAATTATTTTATAAATATGTTTGTACCTATTTTTATATTGTTCTATATCTAGATATAAATTAGCATCAAAGCTATCTAAGTACCTTGTTTTATGTCATTAATATATCTAGCATAATTATATTGTCCATTAATAACTTATTTTAGTTTAATAAATTTAGTATATGGTACATGTGAGTTTATCACTTTAATTGGCCTAATCTACATTTGATATTTCACCCTTGCACCCTATCATTTATATATCCTTAACCCTATCTACCTAAGAGGATATTAATCTAAATTAGGGTAACATTTAGTGAGCCTGACATATGTGAATGCAAATTATTTTTTATTATTAGATTTTTAAACTAGCTAAGTTTTCATATTATTGTACTTTTTTATTTCCTATTTGTGTTATTTTTCATCCAACCTAGGCATATCCCTAGATTAGGGGGTGTGTCTATTGAACATATTGAGATTCCCCTACATGCCTCAAAGATGTCTCAAACTAATGAGGGATCTCATCCCTTAGATCATGATGATATCCATGTGAATAATGAAAAAAATGTTGATGGTTATATAATAGAAGAAGATTTTGATAATGTAAATATGGAAACAAATGAAAATGAGCAAATAGACCATGATCAAGTCAATATAATTTCAATGTTTCATGAGTGCATTCAATAAAACCCTAAATATCTTGATAAGATATTAAAAACTATACTTGAAGACAAAATTATAAAAACTTTAGTGGATACATCCCTCCCCTTGAACACACTACAATCAATACATCTAATAGGGACACAGATTATGTGTTTAAACCTTTGTTCATTGAAACTATTATTTATACATATATTATGGACTTACTCATTATTTTAAAAAATATATCAATTTCAATGCTTATTACTACTCAAAACATGTTTTCATACCTTTTTTTGACTACTCAACTAGCTAATCTAAATCCCAATGTGTATACAATTCAAACACTCCTTTAAGTTATAAAGACCTTGGAGGAAAAGGTTACAAACATTGAACAAAAAACTTTAAAATCCCCCCATGCTATAAATTTTCAAGATGTGTTGCATAACCCTCTTTCACTTGAGATATATTTACACTCTTTGCCAAATAGTTTTGTTAAACCTAAGTTTTCATTTTATGATGGCAAGGGTGATCTAAAGGAATATCTTAAAATCTTTTATGCAACATGCCTTGATTATGCCTCTAATGATAATTTTTTACCAAACTATTTCCAAGGAGCCTCAAGGAGTATACTTTGAGGTGGTTTTATGACTTACCTATCCAATCTGTGAAAGCATTCAAATCTCTTATAGATCATTTTTTGGCACACTTTCCATTAATATTATTGAAAAGGCTTCCTATGCTCAAATTTCAAAGATCAAATAAGGAACCAATGAACCTATCAATGCATATGTCTTGAGGTATAAGACAATACTATCCAAAAGGACCAATCCTATAGCCAATAAATATTTACAAGACATATTTAAGAAAAATTTTCTTGCTCCTATACATGAGTCCATTATTTTCAAGAAGTTTCAATCTTTTGATGACTTATGCCATGTTATATGAAACTGTGAAATGAAGCTTATTTCATTGAATAATCTCAAGTATGTATCAAATAAACTAGGTAAATTTGCATCTAGTAAAAAACTATTGTTTAACCAAGTTATAAGGTAAACCCTCCTAAGCCTAAAAAATAAATAACTATCATGGTTAACACAATTGCATGACATCTTAATTAGCTTATTTTATCTAATGCACCAAGGATATAGTTTACATGTTTACCTGAGACTCCTAATCTATTACTCCTGTGGTTTATAGAGTGTCATCTTATATCTCTCCCTCCTCCTATAGAGAGTTTAAAATAAATAGACCTCTACCTAAAGGATATGATGCAAATATTTATTATGGCTATCACTAAGGCCCTAGACATTCTATAAATAGATGTTTTACCTTGAATAATAAGATACAAGACCTCATTAATGACCAATATATTACATTTGATGATCTTCCAAATGAATTAGCTTCAAAACCCAATGATCACCATAAGAAAAAGATATTTAAAAATCATTTTCAAGACCATTCTAAGAAGGAAACAGAAGTCCAAATGGCAAATAATGCACATCCTCCTCCATCACATTATGAACAACCACTAGATGATGTTATTGGTACTTGCATGTGACATATACCTCCTATGGTTTAGAAACCTTCCGTTTCCTTCAATGATAGTGAGATTAAAAATGATAACTCTTATCTTCATTCTCTATTCATTTGAATATACCTTAATAAACACCCAATATGTAGTGTTATGATTGATAATGGTGTAAGTGAAAAAATTTGCACCATTACATTACTTATGTATTTGGGTTACCCTCATCATAATTTACACTCTACTAGATTAGTTAGAGCATTTGATGGGACCTCCCATATGGTTCTCGATAAGATTGATCTACCTTTACAGGTTAGTCTCGCACATGTGGTTACTACTTTATCAATTATACCTTTTACAAGTGTCTTTTATATGTTGTTGGGATGGCCTTGGGTACATACTCTTCAACTGGTACCTTCTATAGTGTATGGGTGTGTTAAGTACATTCATTCCAATTAGGTAATTGTAGTTTCTAGTGTTCCATATGAGTATCATATTGAACAATATAAATACAAACCTAGGAAATTAATTATCAAGCTTGTTAAGGCTAATCCATTATAAAAGGGTAAGCAATAGGTAATCCCCTTTACTAGGTGGTCAATACTTGAGAGACCTTTATATCATAGATAAGTGGTAAGTTTCATAGAATCCTCATCTTCCACACACCATATTTAGATGTCCAGATAACCTAAACATGTTCCTACTATTATTATTATAAAGAGACCATATACTACATAAATATGGGTTATATGAACCCCTATTATTTATTTTAGTACTTCACAACCTTAGATTCCTATTATACATACATTAAGAATCATAGATCCTAGGGTGATAGATATTTTACCTATATATGCTCTTTGGTAGTACCACTAGTTTCTTGAACTAGTTTTTGAGTGGAAAGATGCCTATAATCACCCTTTGGATGAGATCATAGGATAATTTTTCCTCTTCCAAAAATACCAAAAAAAATAAAAAAAACATTTTTAGCAACTACATGTTCTATTGGATCCTTAGCATCCATATGTTAGTTCATGTTGAGGGATAGCATATCGGTTACTTCTACATACACATATATAGACATACATAGATACATGATTATATAAATGTATGGGTGTTGGGATTTCCCTCTACTCACATTGCTAGGACATTGAGTGCATCCATCTTATTAATTTTAATACACATAGGTTATAATATTTGATGATCACTCTACACTATCATGTATGTGACCCATGTGCCTATGTTTGCCTTTTTGGACATTTGAATATGTTATTAATTGTTGTATGGACATTTGAATATGTCACTCCTTTTTTTATGAACATTTGACTAAGTCATGTCCATTTGATATAGTGGAATTTAAACATGTCCCTTGCTTGTGGTCTCCTAAGACATTTATTTCATGTCTTGATTTTGCATGCTTTTGTGTGTGTGATTGTTTTCTTATTGATCTTGTATTATTACTATATAGATGTTTCCATGATCTTTATCATGATTTTTAGGATTCCATGTGATCACATTGGTTATATATGCTTCAATGGTACATATACCTAACCATGTTTCCTTATATATGCTACATGGTTACATTCACATATTTTATAGTCATCTTACCCTTTTGAGGTAAGGTAGTTTCCAGGTACTATTTTTACCTCACCTTAAATGGGTACATATTAATGGGGGAATGCTTGGGAAGCATGCTCTCCAAATTTTTCATAGATTTAAAATATCAGTGGGGGCATGTCATATAGGCATGGCTTACACATTCATAGTTTTTAGATAAAATAAGGGCATGCTTTGGAAGCATGTTCTCCACACTCATTTAGTATTTTCCAATTATACTAGTTTGTAGATTTGGTGTGTGCATGTCATATGGAAATGGCTTACACACATACATAATTTTTATATTATAGTGGGGGCATGCTTTGAAAGCATGATCTTTGCATTCATTCATTATGGTACTTATATCAATTCATAAATTTAGTGGGGACATGATATAGAAGCATGTTCTCCACACCTATTCATTATTCAGCATCTCTAATTTATAGTGGGGGCATGTTTTGGAAACATTCCCTCCATATTGGTACTTATATTAGTTTTTAGATTTATCCATACATAATGGGGGCATGTTTTAGAAGTATGTCCTCCATACTTACATAATTATCCAAATTGGCCAAATCACATAGTTATATGATTCAAATTCATAGATATGGAAGAATTCTATACATGGCACCATTGTTATAAATAGTTTTAACATGAAACATATCTAAAGTACATATGTTATGCAACATGTTCCTAATATTACAAAATTCATATTAATTTTAGATTCCAAAACCATTCCACATACTGATACCCCACAAACTTTTATGTAATTTATCAAACCAAACTATTATTGTACCTTATTCATGTTTTGGTATGGTTGAAGTGATCAAATCACTCAATCTTTCCAAGTTTTTAGGTTGGATCTAGTTGTATCAGCCAACCTCACCAGGTTATAAGTATCATTTGGTTACATTATTTAGCTAATCTCAACTTCCAAGTAGCAACTCACTTTTACTCTAAATTTGGGGGCATCTCTCTCTCTCTCTCTCTCTCTCTCTCTCTCTCTCTCTCTCTCTCTATATATATATATATATATATATATATATATATATATATATATATATATATATATATATATATATCCTTGCATATATGCACTTTAAATATTTATCTATATTTATCCTAATGTTAGTTTTAGAGCCTTATAATGATACATATTTTATAAAACAAACTTTCAAATAGGCAAGGTGATTACATTGACACATAGGTGTATTCTTAAACCTTGTTCTTTCAATTTTAATATATTTCAAGTATTTTTAACCCAGATTATATGTATTGATTTTCACTATAACATGTTATTAGTTGCATGTCAGTCACCAACAAATCACTCAAATCTTACTAAAATAAAGATAAGGTGTGCATACACACCCAAGTACTTATTCCTTTCCTTTAAACTAGAAATTTCATTACTAGATTAAATGGGTGCAAATATAGATGATATTTTGTAATTATGTAGCACCTCAATCTTATATACTTGGAAAATTTATACCTTGGATGTTCCTCTTAGTCTTACACATGCCTTATTTATGCAATCCTTGCATCTACTCTATCTTGTGCCCTTTGGCCTATCTCTTAATATTACTAGTCTTATATTGATGACATGGATATAATATTTTGCTTATAATTCTTTACATTTACCTATATTACACCTATGAAAGTTCTAATCCTACAGTTGCTCTCCTACTCCTTAGACACTAATATCTAATATAGATAGTATCATCAACATTACTTTCCTACCCCAATGCAAGTGTCTAGTGCCCTAATATTCTAATGGTCAACTTAAGTTCTTTAATGTGAGTTATATACCAAAAGGATGTTTATAAATAAAATATCAACCCTCATTCATTCCTCACCTAGAAATCAGACCAAAGAGACCAAGGCACTTATAAAAAGCACGTTATCAAGCATTCAATTGATCAAATCTTTCTTATTTTGACATGAGCCATAGGTACATCACATATATAGGTTTGAATTACTAAATGAGTAGGAATAAAGTCTTATTTTCCAATTTACAAGATAGGTCACTATTGTACTTGTTTTACACACATAGCATGATTCACACATAAGCCAACACATAGGGGATAACTATATGAGTGTAAGGCCCTCTTCTATAGTATTGGTTATGTAGGTAATAACCTTTGATATTGGGATCATTTTAGGTTATATTTACACCATGATCCCACTAACCCATTTTTCCCAAGCTTACATTGAATATGGAAATCTAGGGTTTTGCCATTTCACTAGGAATGACCCAAATCTAGATGCATCAGAGTGAAGGTGAAGCTAAACCTAAAAGCATCTAAGTAGACACATCCTATTTTAATTGATATTATATAAAATACACTAGCATCAAAACCATACAATAATAATAACAATAACACAACCGTCTAAGCCTCATGCAATTATCCAAAGAGCTAAAGGCGCTAGATCTAGAATCTAACAATTATTCTAAAACTATCTTCCTACATGTTTTCAACTTATTCCATATCTAGATATGCATTAAAATCAAATCTAGCTAAGTACCTTATTTTATGTCATTTATATATCTAGCATCATTATACTTTACATTAATAGATTATCTCATTTTAATAAATTTAATATATGGTACATGTGAGTTTAGCAATTTAATTAGCCTACTATAGATTTGGTACTCACCTTTATGCCCTATTATTTTTATATCCTTAACCCTACTTACCCAAGAGGATCCTAATCCAAACTAGGGTTAAATACTATTATAGATGAATTTATCATTTAAATAGTGAAACATAATGATAGTTATTAAAAAATAATATGAGATAAGTATTTTTAAAAATATATACGTAACTTATTTTATAACCAAATAGGGTCCTAACAATATGGTATTAGAGTGAATGTTTAGATAATCAGATTTAATGATTCCACTAAAAATAATTTATTTCTTATATTTTTAGTGAGGAAAATAGTGTGATGTAGATTAAATTTTGAGGGAACATCTAATGCAAACCCTCAAGCTGATCCTAATCAGTTAGCAACTAAACAAGTTAAAAAACTTGATCAAATACTCACTATCATGAATGAAACTAGAGATACATTAGTAGTCTTAAAGTGATAATTTAATAGACTATAGGAGGAAAATGAATAATAAAATATAAAGGAACAACCATCAGATTAGGAAGATCCTTATAACCAAGGTCATGATGAGGGATAATAAGTGGCTAGAGCTACAATATCTATAGAACTTGTATGAGATATGAAGAAATGAATCCATCCAATTTTGATGGAATAGTGTTGGGTGATGAATTTGAAGCCTATATTATAGATATGGGAAAAAAAATCAGATTTTAAATTATTTTAAGGTAACCAAGGCTAGTTGGGGAGCCTACTAACTAGCTAGAGAATAAGTAACATAGTGGGCCGACAAAAAGATATAGATGGGACTTGACTCTACCACCAATACTTAGGATTATTTTTTTTTTAAATTAGAGCTTAGTGGCTATCCCATTTATACTTTGATAAAAAAAAATAACATATTTATAAATCTAAAACAAGGGGATCTATTAGTAAATGAGTACTAGGAATAATTCACAGAGCTCTTTTAGTATGTTCTACAATATCAAAGGGATGAACATTTTTGGATAAATAAACTCATCGTGGGTTTTAAACCCCAAATTAGATGTGAATTGGATGTCTATGGGCCATCCACCATGGACTATGTCTTTGATAAAGTGGTTGAGTAGGATAAAAAGTTGAAATCACTTGCTGAGGTCACATAAAACTTCAAAAATAAGTTTAGAATATCAAAGATAACCTTCCAAAAAAATAATTAAAAATAGAATGGGAATTCCAATAATAGATTCAATATTCAAAATGCAAGGTTCAATAATGCATCAAGAAACATAAAACCTAAAATTGGTTTCAAATAAAGATTTAAGAGAGGTAATTAATCCAAGAGGAAGGGGCCACTTGGCACATGCTTTACATGTGGAGGATATCATTATGTTAAGGACTGTCCTTGATAAAACATAGACGGTATAAATAAGAATTCATCCACCTCTAAATCATAGCAAGGAACCTTTCAATAGTGAATTCACACAATAGTTGACAATTCTTAAGATAAATTTCAATATTCTCCCATTGAATTATTAGGTACTTTGTTTGGGAATCTTATTTATGTTTTGATAGATATAGGAGCCACTGAATATTTTATCTCTCCTATAATCTTAATTAAATTGTCTAGGAAAGTAGGTTTTATGGTAAATGTTTGGTCAAATTAGTAAGGGAATGAATAAAGGGTCAAGGTTAATAGGTATCTTGTTGAATCTAAGGTTAAGTTTCCATAATTCACTATGGTATTTGATCTTTATGCAGTACCACTAAGATCATATAATGTGATCCTAGGAGTGAATTTGCTCTCTAAGCACAAAACCAAGATTGATTGTTTCCTTAAGAGAGTAAAATGCTCGAATGATTTCGGTAATCAAACCCAAATTTAAAGGGAAAAGAGAGAGTTGAAACTAAGGAAAATTTTAGATATTCAATTGAAAAAGGCTTAGTGAAAGGGATGTCAATTATTCTTAATTAAATTTGATGAAATTGAAGGAACCAAGGACCCTCTGTGAAATAATATCCCTTTTATAAGAAATTTAGTATTTTATTAGATGAATTACAAGGTCTACCCCCCAAATGTGGATTTGACTTCATTATTGATATCATTCCAAAATCAGAACCTAAGTACAAGGCTCCCTACAAAATGATAACAATTAAATTGATCAAGTTAAAATCCCAACTTCAAGAGATGTTAGCCAAAGGTTTTATTTATCCAAGTGTTTCACCATGGGGTGCACCTATAGTTTTTATTAATAAGGACAAAACCCTTCACCTGTGCATAGGTTATAAGATGTTAAATAAATAAATAATCAAGAAAAAGTAATCTTTACCCCTCATTTTTTATATTTTTGATCAGATGCATGGTACAATAGTATTTTCCAAGATTTATCTTTAATCTTGGTATAATTGATTGATAATTAGGGAAGAATATATTATGAAAATAGCCTTCAAGAATAGGTATAAACACTATGAATTTATAGTGCTTCTTTTCATGCTAACGAATTCACTTAAAACATTCATAAATCTCATGAATAGTGAATTCATGGATTACCCTAATTATTTTTGCTAATCTTTCTTTACGACATCATCATCTAATAAAAAATTGAAGAGGAGAATATTGAGCATTTACACCTAGTTTTTTAATAGTTTTAGAAGTATAATCTCTATGGCAAATTATCTAAGTGTGCCTTATTTCAAATAATAATATAATAATTAGGACATATTATTTCTGCATAAGGGATTATTATGGTTTTAGACAAGATTATAGTCATCATAGAATGGTGAGCACCCAAAAATGTGCATGAAGTGTATAACTTTATTGTTTTAGTAGGGTACTATAGGATGTTTGTGCCAACTTTCTCTAAGATCACAAATCTGATCAACTGTCTTCAATAGAAAGAGTAGCATTTTATTTAGTCTAATAAGTGTGAATAAGCCTTTTAGATTATAAATAATAGGCTTATTTTAGCACTAGTTGTAGACATCGAAATCATGTCTACTCCCTTGGTCGTCCTCCCCCCTTGGTCCCCTTCGTCCCATTTCACTTAACCACTCCTAACCCCCTACACACTTATTAATTTAAAATAATTAGCTATTTTAAATTAATAAAATCCCTTCTCTCTCTCCCCTTGCCACCTCATCCATGCCACCTCTCCTCTCTTTGGATTCTTTTCCCTTGGATACCCTCATTTATTACCCTATGACCTATTCCAACTTGCCTTCCACTACCCCTTGCCAAGTCTTAAATGATTTAAGACCCCATTTCCCTAATCCCACTCATTTCCCACGCCTATTAATCCACCTTTGACCATTTCTTCCCCTGACCTGCTGACCCGACAGTTGGGAAAATGGATAAAAGGCTATTTTTAGCCTTTTTCCTACCTTCTAGCTGTTGACATCGATCAACTGTCGACCGACGTCAGCGATATTTTTGGCATCGGTTACCTTCATAACTGCATCTAGCCTCTAGAGTGCGGATCTCATTTTTCCAATCTTTGAATCCACTTTTCCAATTTTTTCAATCCGATCTTTCATTCTTCTAAGCAGCCAACCTTCCAATCTTCAGACCTCTCTCTCTCTCAGGCACACAACAAGCTACAACAACAATAGGTACTCTACATCAATCACTCCACCAGTAACAGGGCCTTCACACTAGTAGCATTAACAACAAGTACAACTAGTCTACAACATTCCTTCTCCAGCAGGTATGAGGTAAGTATTTATTACTATTTTCATTTCAGTATCTTCTTTTTAATCTATCTATTAATCCGCTAGACCAGACTTGACTCCCTCCCAAAAATGCTGAGAGGCCTCCCCATATCCTTATCACCTCTATCCTCTTTTTTAGAACATACACTCTGTCCATTGTCCTTGCAACTCTACCTAGACCCTGCACAGAGCATCCAAATAGACTCCCAAATAGACCATTAACAAAGGCCAAACTCCTTCTTAGACCCGTCCATAACCCTGAAACCCATCCAGACCTGACCAAACCTCATCCAAAGACTACTACCCCAATCGATGCCAGCCACAAAGACCACTTCCCCCACCAATGTCGGTAGACTAACTAACGTCGGCAAACCTTGACAGCTGACGTCGGCAGACTAACCAACATCGGTGACTGTGACCAGGCCAATAGCAGCATTCAGGTAAGCATTTACTTCCATTTTTGTTTCAGTTTTTAATCATTTTAGTCTTTTATCATTATGTCTTTTATCAGACATTATTTTTTATCAATCAGTGGGTTGACATCCCTTAAGGAAGTCTTTGTACTTCTGGGATCAAGCTTTTGCTTGGTAGCCCACCATCTCTCCATCTAACGCCTTCTTTGTTTTAGTCTCTTTCTTCTACAGGTGTCATCCTCCACAACCAAAGAGGAGTTCCTTCCGTCATCTGGATAACAGTGCGCAGACTTAATCTAGGTACATACAAGCCTTAGACCATTCCTCTTAATTTCTCATTTCCTCTTTTGAATGTGAAAGCGAAAATCATGTAGAAACATTCTGGCACGCCCAGTGGGACCCTAAGGTCTTCCTTGGGTTCTTTTCTTTCTATTCATATAGGTGTATTAGGTTTCTCCTTTTCACCTCTTTCTTCTATATCTCTTCCAAAAGACATCATAAGCAGGATTAAAAAGAACTCTTCTTTCTTTTCTTGCATCTTAGACAAGTCAAAAGTCATACTCTTCAACCCTTTCTCCATTTGTCTTCATACAAACTCACACTTCAATTTTGGGCTTAAAACACATTGCATTTCATTTCTTCTTGACTGCATACTTAATCCACATCTAGTAATTAACAACCACATCATGAATTAATCGTAGATCACCTTATGTTACACATCCAAATCACTTACACAAATCAAACATCAAAACTTACTTGAGACAAGGCCCGACTGGGATTTCATCACCCAGCGGATACCTTACCCAACCTGGCAATCCCACTTGGACTTCACTACCAAGGGGAAAGCCCACTTTGTTCTCTAGTAGAGGATAATCTCTAGGGAAAGTATATTTTGGCTAAGCAAGACTAACTTATCACTAGGCTCGTGAAGTGAGGGGTGCTTGCTCCTTAGCACCAGGCCATGTACGGAACCTAACACAGACTCTTGAGTGCCTAAACAAACCTAAAACCATCCATAGACTACCTCTTCTAGGACCCTTCTAATAGCCAACCTCCCAAACATCACTTTAAGGCACAAGCCAATAGGATTCTAAAAGTTGATTCTTAGGATTTAACGCTTAGGGTCTACCTGTCTCTCTCTATTTTTCTATTCCTATCTGGTTTTTTGAGCTAGTGAGGACGTTTTCTTCCTTTTTCTAAGAATCTTCAAATTTTCTAAGTTTCTAGAAATCACAGTCACCGGCATCAGTTTTACCACTGATGTCAGCAACCTTCCCTCACCGGCATCAGTCATCTGACCGACGTCGACCATCTTTTCTCACCGACATCAGTTTTTCAACTGACGTCGATAACTGTCATAGTCCTTTTTTTCAAAATAGCAGCCTAAAACCTGACCCTTTTTCTGCCAAAAACCACATTCTGAGTTTCTAAAACTAAAAAAACCATAGTTTTTGAAACCTGAACCTTTTGCCTTGAATGGTTTTGACACACAGTCAAACCAAGGCTCTTCTTGACCATGCGAGACATCAACCACTTCCGCCTTCCCCATCCATAACCAGTCCTATAATGGAGTTCCACTTAGAGATCGAAAGAACTCCTACTCGAATGACCCTGACTCAGACCCCCATTGTCCCTGAAGGGGACCAAGATTTTGAAAGATTCTTGGACCTCAATGTCAAAGCCCTCCAAAACTATCTCGCGAGGAACCAAATGTGAGACCTTTCGGGTGAAGTGGTGAAGACATCAACACCATCCGCTACCCAACCTTTTGCCTCAACCATTAACTTGACCATGGTTAATATGCAAAGTTTGACCTCCCCATCTATTTTTAGACTGACCTCCATCGGGGTTTCATTACCCCCTCAACCACACGCAATTCAACCAAGTTCTACATCATACCAGAACTTGATTATCTCGACTCCACACACTCCTACACCCATAAATGCAAGAGTGTCTACCTCCCCTTTTTCCAATGCCACCACGCAACCATATTTGGTAGTATCTAGTCAACTTATGCCTTCTACCTTCATGATGCAACCACCCCTAGCTTCCACATCTATCCCAATGACTAGTTATCAATACGTTGTGCCCCTACAAGCACAATCAACTACGTCATATGCCCCCTCTAGCACCTTTCAAGCACCCTACAACCTAGGGGGTGCCCCATCCACCAATCCATCAGCCGATCTCATCAAAATGCTGATGGACAAAATGTCTAGACTTGAGACCTCTATTTCTGGTTCACACAATGCTCTTTCATATGAGCAAATTTGCAATGAACCCATTCATCCCTCTGTCCTGATCTAACCATACCCCAACCAGTGGGAGCTTCCTATGTTTTCTCATTTCTAGAGTAAGGAAGACCCGTAACAACACCTACGAGCATTCAGACATGTTTGTTATCTTATAGCCCATGATGATGCATTACTTTTATGCATGTTTCCCATGTCACTTTCTGGCCCCACCCTTGACTGGTATAGCTCTCTTATTAGACATTCTATCTTTTCATTCACTCAATTCACCCAATTATTTCTCGACCATTTTTCTATCAATATCATCAAACAAGTCTCAATCACTGACCTCTACTCCATCAGGAAATTTGACGACGAATCAATAGTCAATTTTGTCACCCGTTGGAGAGGCTTGATTAACCAGCTCTCCTTCTCTTTGCCTCAACTTGAGCTCATCGAGCTCTTTTCTTGAGCATGCACCAGGCACATCTATTCCACCTTACAGATTCAAACATTCCACACTTTCAATGAAGCTTTCACCATGGTCTGAAAGCTTGAACTCTGTGCTATTGAAGAGGATAAGGTCAAATTGCGTAATACTAATGCAAGAACTAATGACCCTTCTTCTTCTAGACCTTCTTCTTCCCACTCCAAGTCCAAAGGAGTGGCCAACAATGTGGTCATTAGATCACCATCTTCAACAATGACCAACCAATCTCAACCTTCAACATCTCAAAGCATCACCAAAAAATTTCAACAATGGTACATCCAGCATTCATACACTCCACTTGGAGAATCATACGCTTCCATTTTTGAAAAACTTGTCAATCAGGGGGTCCTCAATCTCCCTCCAATCTGACCACCTCAATTTGACCCTTTAAAAGCTATCCCTACATGGTATAGGGAGGCTGACTTCTGTCACTATCATCACGTCCAAGGCCATGACATCGGCAATTTCTGAACCTTCAAAAACATCATCCAAGACATGATAGACAGGGGTGACCTCATTTTAGACAACCCAAATGCCCCACCCAATCAACACATTGACATTTTCAAACAACACTTTCCTAATCATCCGTCTACCCAAAACAATGTCCAAACCATGATCAATGACCCCCAAGACCATAATATTCACATGGTCAACACGGTCTCACCCTTCATCTCTGACCAACCTCTCTCATAGACTCAGGAGGTTAGTTAACCCATCAGTCCATCACATGTGGATGAACCTTCTTCTCTGATTAGTTCTCCATTGACTTCCCTTATACTAGAGAATGCCTCGACCATACCGGCACCACCAGTCTCACCATCCTCCTTCTTGCTACCTATGGAAAACCATACCTTGCCTACTCCTCAACCACAAGTCGAAGGCACAATCATCCCTGCCCTCTAACCTCTTGAGGAGCCACACTCTCCTATTTCTTCTCCACCAAGAGAAGACCCTATCCCTTTACCCATTTCGACTGAGGAAGACCCAGTCACAGTTTCCTCTTGCCTTTTGCCTGAGATTGCTACATCTCACTCACCTCCATCCACATTGAAACCCAAACCTGTATCTAACTTCACCTCACATAATGATGGCCCTCAACCCAAACCAAATAAGGCCACTAAACCACACCGGAGGACTCCTCCCCCACCTTCATCATTACCTTCAATTTTGGGCCCACATCCATCCACTTTAATAAGAGTGCTTCCTACTCCCATACTTCACAGAGGCAAGTCGCCTCCATTATCTCCTCAACCTATCAGACATATATTTCCTCCAAAACATCCAACACCTATCACCACCAAAGTACCATCTACACATGTGGCTACATCACCCAAAAAAATGATGGTACAACTAATGCCTCTTACGCCTCTCAAACCAAAGTCATCAACCCCCACTGCAACAAGACACACAGACCCATTAGCAGGTTCTTATACCTTACTATTATGGCAATTGTTGCAGTCTTCTTGCATCAATCTCCTGCCTCTTAAATCATATCAATCTCTTGGACCAAAACCACCCTGGTTCGATGACACTCAGATTTGTGCATATCATCACACGCCTGGGCATGACACTGAGCATTATTGTGCCCTCAAGGTTGTCATTCGCCAATGTTTAGAGAAAGACACCCTTCTTTTTGACCACATTGTCAACAAACCTTCAACCTCCACACCACCCCACTCATCAACTCTCAGATCAAGACCATCTTGGTTTGACAACTCCAAATTTTGCCATTATCATCACACCCTGGGACATGACACTGAGTGTTGTTGCACTCTTAAAGTTATCATTCGTCAACACCAAAAAAAGGATAACCTTCTCATCAAGGATCCTCTTAACCACCCCTTTGACAAATCATCAACATCAACCCATGCTTCTCAAACCTCATCACCTAAATCGGGGTCTCCACACCTGACTATGGTCCTTTTGCTGCCTTTAACCCCCTTATTCGACATCAACACAATCAATCTGACTACCAAACCTCAACTGACCTTGACCAATATGTCAAACATTCTCCTTAGCCACTGGGGGAATTCAACGTTCATCCAAACCTCGACCAACCTTTTAACCCAGTCTCGACCAAATATCAATTACTCTTTTAATCTTAAATCTCGACTAGGCCTCAACCAAGCCTCGACCATGCCTCGACCAAATACCAATCTCGACCAAACCTCGACCAAACATTCAACTCAATTATTGACTTATCATCGACCAAATATCTATCGACCTGACCCTTGACCAAACATTCAACCAGTCTCGACCAATCAGCGACCGTATCAATCATCCAACATCAATCAACATGTGACCCATCTTGAAGAGGCAAATGGGGCAAATTTACTCCTAATTGACTCGGACTTTTCATCATCACGCACAAGCATGGACCAGGGACTTATCAAAACCTGAGCCCTTTAATGCCTTACATCTATGACCATTCTACTATTAGTCGAGTACTCATCCACTTGACATTTAACTTGAGCTCATCCCTTAAGCAACCCCATCCTCTTAATCCTCATTCCTTTTAACCCTATTCCCCTTAACAAACCCTTTGTAACCCTTTTATACAGTATGGATGCTTTATCTTAATAAAAGGGAGCCCTTGAACTTTTATAGTCTTGTCCATGACTCAAAATTCTATCAATAAATAAATCAAGATGTCAAAATATCCAAGGTCATAAACTCTAAAGATAGACTACTCCCTCGAAGGATAGCTATACTATCTTTGCTATAACTAATAGACTACTCCCTCGAAGGATAGCTATTCCAAGCCCTCATATATATATAAAGCAAAAATATAGACCACTCCCTCGAAGGATGGCTATGACTAAATCTTGCTACAAACAGCACTCTTTTAGAAGCTTCCCGCATCGATCAGCTTCACAACATGACCACAAAGCAAAATGACATCTCTATGTAGACTTCTCGCATTGATTAGTCTATTTTATTAAAAAAAATGGGTCATGGACTTGGCTTATACTTGTCTCAGGGTCTCCTATAAAAAAAGCGCAAAGTTATCTCTGCTCTAAAATGGGTTACCCTATCCTCACCTATCACATCACCTACTCAAGGGAATTTGAGCTCACTTTAATGTCAAAGTGATTTGATTACCTCTCTAACACAACCCACGGTCAATGACGTAATGCATGAATGGGGTTCTTGGTTCTAACAACCACTATCTATGCTATCATTTTGGTCCTTGTCAATGAAAGGGTGAATATGCCTTTCACTTCCTTTACACTTTGGTCACATTCAACCACATCATTTGTCAAACCAGCTCAACTCAACCTTTTTGAGACCACAAAACATTATCATAAACCATTCACACTAGTTTTTATGGACACCAATACACATGGAAACTATCGACCACATAATTTATGTTAAGCATAAACCAATACTTGTTGAAGCATAAATAGACCTCAATTCATTTTTAGCATACATCCATCATGAATATGGAAAATTGCTAGGGATGAAAGACCACTCAACCAATGTTATAGAATACACCATATGGAAAACAATGTAACATCTTCTTTCTCCTCATCATTTCAACACATGACCAAACCAATCATCAACCATTTTATCTCTTAGTATGAACTACATTGGTCTGAGGCCCTAAGATTGGGGCTATGTAGGTAGCACTCAGTTGACACGACGTCCTCTGGGGTTAGCTCAACCACCCTCGTTTGTTCTTCTACCTAATGGGCAAACCATAACCTCCTTTTGATCAAGACTTGACCTCATCTGAAAATAATCCATTGACCCTTCCTCCCTCTTGGGAGAACTACATTGGCTTAAGGCCCTAACGACAGGGGCTATGTAGGTAGCACTCAGTCTTCTGAGGTTAGCTCGGCCACATTCTTTCATCCATCCATCCACCTCGACCAATGACCATGGAGATCATGACTATCTCCTTAGACTCTGCTCACTTCCAAGACAATGTTGCCTTGGTTGTTTTTGCATGTATGCTACCTCACGAATGGTTAACAAAATTGTCTGCAACCCATATTTTGACCTTCACAAGTATAGGATCGCAAGCCAGTTGATCCCCACTACTTGTGACATTTTCATGTTTGTAGGAGCACTTCCTAAGCCTGGAATACCTAGAACACAATGACCATTGGAGCTTTAGCTTAGATTGAATAACTCGATTAGCTACGACCAAATGCTAGGGCCTAATTATTTCAATTTTGACACTCCTTAACCCTTGACCTGTGACAATTTGACCTGACCATCTCATGAAGTGGTATATGCACAATCATGACTTTTGCAGCATTCCCACTCGCACCTTCACCCTTTTCATCCATCTCTCTATCAAATTAGCACTCGATTCTAGGTTCCCTTCCCTTGACTCCTGCTTTGAGGGGGAATACCTCATCCATAATTGGGGCAACCAATAAACTCCTATTTTTGTCTTACAGTTCACTTGAACAACCAACAAGATGAAATCAATCTCATCATATACCTGGAGCAATCAACTCCTATTTTTGTCTTGCAGTTCACTTGAACAACCAACAAGATGAAATCAATCTCATCCAATACCTGAGGTAATCAACTCCTATTTTTGTCCTGTAATTCATCTAAAATAACCAACAAGATAAAAAGGGGCAAATGTAGACACCAAAATCATGTCTACTCCCTTGGTCATCTTCCCCCCTTGGTCCCCTTCATCCCATTTCACTTAACCACTCCTAACCCCCTACACACTTATTAATTTAAAATAATTAGCTATTTTAAATTAATAAAATCCCTTCTCTCTCTCCCCTTGCCACCTCATCCATGCCACCTCTCCTCTCTTTGGATTCTTTACCCTTGGATACCCTCATTTATTACCCTATGACCTATTCTAACTTGCCCTCCACTACCCCTTGCCAAGTCTTAAATGATTTAAGACCCCATTTCCCTTATCCCACTCATTTCCCATGCCTATAATCCACCTTCGCCCATTTCTTCCCCCGACCCGCTGACCCGGCAGTTGGGAAAATAGATAAAAGGCTATTTTTAGCCTTTTTCTTGCCTTCCAGCCACCGACGTCGGTCAACTGTCGATCGACGTCGGTGATATTTCCAGCGTCGGTTACCTTCATAACTACATTTCACCTCCAGAGTGTGGATCTCATTTTTCCAATCTTTGAATTTGCTTTTCCAATCTTTCATTCTTCTAAGCAGTCAACCTTCCAATCTTCAGACCTCTCTCTCTCTCTCAGACACACAACAGGCTACAACAACAATAGGTACTCTGCATTAGTCACTCCACCAACAATAGGGCCTTCACACTAGCAGCACCAATAACAGGTACAACCAGTCTGCAACATTCCTTCTCCAGCAGGTATGAGGTAAGTATTTGCTACTATTTTCATTTTAGTATCTTCTTTTTAATCTATCTATTAATTAACTAGACCAGACTTGACTCCCTCCCAGAAACACTGAGAGGCCTTCCCATATCCCTATCACCTCTATCCTCCTTTTCAGAACATACACTCTATCCATTGTCCCTACAACTCTTCCCAGACCCTGCACAAAGCATCCAAACAGACTATCAAATAAATCATTAACAAAGGCCAAACTCCTTCTTAGACCCATCCACAACCCTGAAACCCATCCAGACCTGACCAGACCTCATCCAAAGACTACTACCCTAACTGACGCTGGTCGTAGAGACCACTGCCCCCACTGACATCGGTAGACTAACTGACGTTGGCAAACCTTGACAACCGACGTCGGCAGACTAACTGACATCGGCGACTATGACCAGGCTGACAACAGCATTCAGGTAAGCATTTGCTTCCATTTTTGTTTTATTTTTTAATCATTTTAGTCTTTTATCATTCTATCTTTTATCAGACATTATTTTTTATCAATCAATGGGTTGACATCCCTTAAGGAAGTCTTTGTACTTCTGGGATCAAGCTTTTGCTTGGTAGCCCACCATCTCTCCATCTAACGCCTTCTTTGTTTTAGTCTCTTTCTTCTACAGGTGTCATCCTCCACAACCAAAGAGGAGTTCCTTCCATCATCTGGATAACGATGTGCAGACTTCATCCAGGTACATATAAGCCTTAGACCATTCCTCTTAGTTTCTCATTTCCTCTTTTGAATGTGAAAGTGAAAATCGTATAGAAACACTAGTGCTATGGATTATGGATCCAAATGGTCATTTTGCATTAATAATTAATGCTTCAAGAGATGGTTTACAAGGAGTTATCATGTATGATTATTCAATTGTAACTTATGAATCAAGGAATTAGAATCCATATGAGGTAAATTATGTCCCACATGACTTAGAATTAGCTACCATAGTACATGTTTTGCAAGTATGGAGGCATTATTTGTTGAAAAAACCTTTTGAGGTTAAAACTAATAATTTGGGACTCAATTATATTTTTACACAACCTAAACTTAATTCTTGTCAAATATGATGGTTATAATTCTTTTTAAACTATGATTTTGGCATTAGCTACATTAAGGGAAAATAAATCAGAGTTGCATATGCCTTTAGTCATAAAAGGTATATCATATATTTAGCTAATATAAGGAGTACACTTTGTGATCAGGTACTAAAATTCTCACCAAGAAATGGAATCTAAGATTAGGTAAAGAAATATTTAGGAAAAAATTCATAGGATCTTATATTTAAAGGATTCCAACTTGAAAATGATGAGATTTTGAGATACGACAAAAGAATCTATGTGCTTGATAGGGAAAATTTGAGAGGTATTTTGTTGAAAGAGTTACATAATACTACATATTTAGGACATCCTAGTGTGACTAAGCTCTTATTAGAACTAATACCTTTGTATTTATGGAAAGGAATCAAGAAATATGTGGTATACTTTGTTTCTATATGCTTATAATATCAATGATCAAGGCTAAACATGTGCATCATATTGGGTTATTATACACACATTCCATACTAGAATGGAAGTGTCAAGTCATTAGTATGGAATTTATCCAAATATATTCTATGTCAAGTAATCATCATGATATGATATTGGTGGTTGTGAATAAACTCACCAAATTAACATAGTTTATTCTAGATAACCTGACAGATGATGCACCAATGCTTTCCAAAAAAAATTAAAGGAGGTGTATATAATACATGGGTCTCCAAAATAGATCATTTCATATAGGAACACTAGGATGACCTCAAGGTTTTGGCAAACTCTTAATGCAGCCTTCGGTATACAACTAAACTTTAGTACAACTTACCATCTAGAAATAGATGAACAAACAAATAGAGTAAATCAGATTTTATAGGATCTTTTGAGGATATATTACATGGAAAAATAATATAAATGGGAATAATACTCACCTTTGGTTGATTTTTCTTATAAAAACACATTATAATCAAATTTTAAGATGACTCCTTTTGAAGCATTATTTGTAAATAGGTGTAGAACACCAATTAGTTAGGATAAGTTGGAGGATAGAGTGGCCTTTAGATTTGATATGATTGTTGAAATAGAGGAGTAGGTGAAGCTAATAAGCCAAAAATTAGATAAATCCAATGATAGATAGAAGAGCTATGTTGATATGAAAAGGATATCAAGGTAATTCTCAATTGGACATAAAAAAAAATTATAGGTCAAACCCCAAAAAAGTTCTATTGAGTTTGACAAATCAGAAAAAAAATCACCAAGATTGTGGGTCCTTAAAATTTATAGAATTAATAAATATTGTACCATTTAAACCTACTTTACCACCAACTTTATCTCAAATGCATAATGTTTTTTATATATCCTATCTTAAGAAATATATATATTATCCTTCACATGTTTTGGATTAGAATGCATTATAGGTTTTGAATTTAGGGTTGGTCATAATAGATCTGATTAGAATAATTGATACTTGTAAACTTAGCTTGTGTAATAGGTAAGTATCATAATGAAAGTTCTAGTGGGATAAATATTCTAAAGATAGTGCCACATGGAAGGATTATGAGGAATTACATAGGTTGTTTCCTCATTTATTTGAATAATTTTCTATTAAATAATTATTTTTATAACTTTTTGTTTAAAATAAAATTCATTGGGATGATGACCTATTTTATGGGGAAGATGTTAAATCCTATCCCACTCTTCAAAAACTAAATTATTATTAGTAATAAAATTGAAACTAATGATTAGCAGTTTCTAATTTTTATGTTATATTTGGACATTTGTGTTGTATAGGTGATAGCTGTATTATTTTATTTCATGCTTAGTTATGATTAGATGATACTCCTATATTAATTTATAAGTATATTCTATTTATTTATAATTTCAATGTTATATGTATGTGATTTCATTTACAAATTTGATTTATAGTTTATATATGTACCTACATTATAAGTATTTTATTATTCTATTTCAAGTTTAGCAACATGATAGTTGTATTGTTTTATTTCGTCCTTGAGTATGATTAGATGATATTTATATATGAATTTGGATGTATATTATATTTATATGTATTTAAATCTTATATGGATGTGATTTCATTTACATATTTGATTTTTAGTTTATAGATGTAACTACATTCTAAATACTTTATTATTCTATTGCAAACTCAAACTAACTACCTTTTTGTTGATTGAAGTGTTTTTAGGACTATCCAACCCTCATAGAGTGAAACAGAGGGAGAGTATAATATGTGAGGAGGATTTATATTTCATCATTTGGTATATAAATTGAAAACAAACCCACACACACTCTTACACTATTGACTACATAAATGAATTTAATTTTAAAGGTGTTATGCAAATGTGTTGAGTGTTTGATTTGCATTAGTTGTTTCTATGGTTAATATTACATGATCACATTGATTATAGGTTATTTATTTGTCTTATATTCTCTTGATTAAAATAATACATTATTTTCATTAGTATGCATTGGATGTTTGATTCTCCATGAATCCATTATATGGACTAAACTTTGGTTGTTGAGTTATACTTTTGGTAGACTTATTTTATGCATTTGAACCCATAGAGTTTTGGGTGTTTATTAAATCATGTTTTGTATTTAAATAATGTATTGGTTGATAGACTTATACACCCCATTTTTCTAGTCTAGGGAGGATAAAATAAGGTAAATGGTAACCTAAGCAATTATTTTAAATAAATTTTGTAACTTAGGGAAAAAAATTGGTTTTTGGTTTGTAGAAGGTTATAATAGCTTTGTTTCTATGCACAATTTGAATCAAAAGGAAATTAGGTTTTTATATTTCTATGATTTTGGTTTGACTTCACCATTTAGAAAATAAGGGGTTTTACATGTGGCTACCATGCTCAAAAATAGGATTATGGTATAAAAATTAATGACAAGAGGAGAAGAACATGCATTAATGAATTTAGGTTTCATTATGGTGAACTCTCAAAGTCATAAAAGAAATTCTAGGTCATGCAAAACATGGAATAGGTGTGGAAATAGAAGAATACGAATGAATATAAAATAATGGGGGGATAGTGTAGGAAAAATGAGAATTTTCAAGAATGATGGAGGTTACTAACACTTACATTCAAATGATAGCCATTACAATAACCAAGTAAGTAAAGATTTGAATTGGTAAATAGAAAATGTATGGGTTTTTACTTTGTAGTCTTATTTTCCATTTCAAATAAAATAATGAATATTTTCTTACCTGGGTTAAGGTATATCCCATCTGAATGTATATGTTATTAGATCCTTGTATAAAATTTAGGGTTTCATTTTATAGACTTGGGAATGGAACTTAGTTCTATCCAAAAGCTTATAAAATGATATTATAGATATTGTGAAATATACTCTTTGAAACTGTATGGCCTCTGTATACATATAAAAATAAAGGATGACCTAAGTATTATGAAACTTAGGAAAAAACTTCCTTTAATTAAAATATGTTTATTATGAAATAAATAAGGATGATCTTATTTTAAATTTATTAACTACATGTGTTTATATTGTACAAAAATTATCAGTGCATTCATTGTGTAATAAATAACTATCTATAGCCATATTTATGTTACACAAGCATCAATGCATATTTATTGATAAAACTTTGAATAGACTCGTGTGATATGAATGAGAGTGGCAGGACAAAAAGTATGCATTGGTATTTGGATGTATTTTTTAACTTGTGTTAACTATATTTATATATTATAAAAAGAATAATACATACCATATAGGCATATATGCATGAATAGACCATTGAAGGATATGATAAGTTCATTTTATTGATTTCATATATATATTACAACCTATAGATGTTCTTATCTTGTGAATACAAATTATTGCATATGTATTCAAGCCTTAATTCAAACTGTAATTACATTATTATATTTGATTCAAGTAAACATGCACGCACGCGCGCGCGCACACACACACACACACACACACACACACACACACACACACACACACACACACACACACACAAACACAGATTTATATAGTGGATTTGGGTGTTTGAAAGATTTATAATGTATATGTAGCTTGTATTTGTACCCTATTTATTAAATGGTCTCATGATAATGTATTTAGGATGTAAGGTAGACTACACTATTTTGAACAACACATAAACATATATACATATGTGTGTATGATCATGTGCAACATAAGACTAGATTTTATACCATGGTGATTTAGCTAAGCTTAGAGACATATTTACTAGTTAGTATATACATGTCTATGAAAATATAATATAACTCAGATGGTATCATTTGGTGTTGACATAAGTGGAAAAATTAGATAGCTATATTAAAGGTTTTTTAGTTGTGAATGAATTAGAGTGTTAACACAACTTGAATGACTTTTATACATTGAAACATACCTTTAGGTGTGAATATTTATTTATAAGGATGTTTTTGAAAGCTATTAAATTGTATGTCAAAATGTGTATATGATATTTATGGGTGTGAATAGTGTATTTAATAATAGTTATAAAATCAGCTTTATCTAATTATGAAAGTGTCAAAATAGGTAATAAAGGTTTAAAGTTTATCTAAAAGTAAACATGAGGATTAATAGACTATCTCTTATTAATAAGTAATTCTTTTGTATCTACAAATGAGCCACTTTGTGTTCTATTAGTTTTAATACATGATTTGTATAATATTAAAAAGAAATAAAACATGTGAAAATCATTGAGATGGAAATATTGTATTTATCACTTGGATTTTTATAATCTAGGCATTTGATTATGCTTGCATTTAGGAATTATGAATGCTATTGATTGATATGAACCTAAAATCTTGGGATGTGTCAATAATAGTAGTATTATGGGAAAATAAAGTGATTTCTCCATATTAAATGGATGTTTTTACCTTATATTGATTTGAATAAGTAAATATTTATCTTTATCTAATGAGTGGTTATATGGTGAAAATTTGTAGTTATTATAATTTGAAATTAGTTTATGAGATATTACCATGCATGTTTCATTTGATAGCATGTGATAGGTATACGAGGTTATTATCATGAAAATGTATATATCTATCATCTGGTATTATATGGTATATTTAGATTCATTATCAAAGAGTAAGTGTGTGTGGAATTGACTCAAAACCATGAGAGGTCTGAATTTTATAATGAAAACTTTGGCCAAAGTAATGTTATAGTTGAGATATTATCATTCCATTGTACTTTTTATTTTACATGTCTATGTGTGATGTCATATTAGATATAGGTTTATTTTACATGGTCTATGTGATTTTTTCATGTATTAGTGACTGTAAAACACATGGGTTATAGTTGAATTTTGGATATCCACACTACTTTTATCTACCCCTCTATGAATGAAAGGGTCAATCCCAGTGGGGAGGTATGCGAGAGACTAAAATTTTGTGGTTGGAAGAAAAGAGTCATGATGATGCTTTCCCCTCTTCAGCTAATCAACCAACTAGAAATCACACTCATGGTTATTTGTATTAATTATTGAATTGTTTTATGAGGCTCAAATTTACTATTATATAGCCTATCATGTGTACATTGATATTCATTGATGAAATATAATAAATTATACATTCAAATTTATGATTATTTAATATAGTAATGGTTTTATATCTTGTACATACTTTTAAATTTTTTAAATAGTAGAGTTTATATATTATTCTAGTGTACCTATGTACCCTTCACTTTGTTATGCATTATATGTGTAATCCTATGTTTTATCTTTTTCTATATTAGTTAAAAACTAAATGGATTACATATTAACCACTGGGATAATTATATTTTTTATAATTATTATTATATATGTATTTAACATTCAAATAATGAAACATAATTATAGTTATCGAAAAGGAATATGAGATAAGTTTATTTTTTTTTAAATGTGTGACTTATTTTATAACCCAATGGGTCCTAACAAAACATGTGAATAAATCAATCCAAAAATTATTGTTAAATATGGGATCATGATGACTCGTAATGATCATGGGAGTACCATGCAGATTTTGATCTATATTGAGAAAAGCAACAACTATTGTACTAGATATAGATGTCCATGACAAGGAAAAAAAAATAAGCATATTTTTTTATCCTATCCACAATTACCAAGATGATATATTTACCTTCATAACTCAACAACCCTATAATTAAATCCATAGAAACCTCCTGCCACCTCTGGCTAGGGATAGATAAAGGTTTTAGAAGACATGATGTCTTAATTTTTTCACCTTTGATCTTTGACACACCATGTATCCTACCAAAAAAAATCGTATATCCCCTTAAGTCCTTCCAAAAATAAATCATGCTTATTTCCATGATAGGTTTTTAAAAATATCAAATTCCCCACTAAGATCTTGAAGATCTTATGTCTGATGATATAATTATTACATAGGTATAATCTATCTTTTTACTAGAATGTGTTGCCTTTCTACTCAAATTTGTCAGAAACACTAAAACCATGCTAAAGATTTTATATTAGAACATGTTTATCCCTATCATTATCTCATTTATATCTTTCCTCTTCTAACCAATTTAACTAATAAATGGTCATAGCATATAATAATGCCTTGACTAATTCATCCCTCTTGGATATTACATCTACTACCAAATTATGTTTTCCTTTCTTATATACTATTTTAAAAGTCATATCCCAACATTTTAGTCACCCATTATTATTGTTATTATAATGATAATCATTATTCCAAAAAATATTTTATATTATTGTGATCACTCTTTATCTTCAATTTTTTACCCATAACATAATGTCTCCATTGCTTGACTACATAAATAATAACCATCATATCTTTCTCATAGATTTTCTTGAGCCTATTTTTTCCCTTGAGTTGACAACTCTAAAAAAAGGGTATTCTTTCATGCATGATTATTTCCCCCATGCCATATCCTAATGCATCACATTAAATAATTAAAATAATATAAAAATTAGGGGTAGCCAAAAATGGAGTGGTACACATAGCCTCTTTCAACTTCTTAAATGCCTTGGTAGTTGTTTCATTCCAATAGGAGTATTTCTTCAACAAGGTTATGAGTGGAGTTCCTATGCTACCATAATATTTTACAAATTTGCAATAGTAACATGTTAGCCTCAAAAATATGTGAAGGTTCTTAAGGGTCTTTCACACTTGCCACTCCATCATAGCTTTGATATTCTTAACATCAACTATGACTCTTTTATGTGAAATAATATGACCCGAGTACTCCACCTCTTGAACTCCAAAATCACATTTAGAAGGTTTGGCATAAATTTGATGTTGTTACATAATTAATAGTACCTATTTAATATGATTAAAATTTTATTCCCAAATTTTTTTGTATGTTAGGATGTTCTCAAAAAACACCAATATAAATGTTCTCAAAAAATGCCTAGAAGTTGTTTTCAAAAAACTTTGAAATGTATATGGTACATTTTTTAGACCAAAAGGCATAACTATAAACTCATAATGGCCTTCATGAATTATATAATTTATTTTATGAATATCCTCATCTCTTATCTTAATTTGATGATACCCAAAATGAAGATCTAGTTTGGTAAAATAGATAGTACCATGTAATGTTAGTGTAGGTTTTTATTTTTCCCTATTATTTAATTAGGGAATATTATATATTTTTGCATACATGGAGTATTCCTACATTCATGGGATAGGCTAGCTTATGTGGAGATGTGTGTCATAGATGTGTCATAGGTGTCATAAGAATGTCATAAGTAACTCTTTTGACTGGCTATTCCAGGTATGGGAGTTACTTCTCTATTCTTAGCACCTTGTCACCACCTTTCATGGAGTTACAGTCTATTCTTGGGGTGCTTTGACCACCTTTTGTGGAGGAGTTACTTACATGCTCTCCTATATGTATTCTTCACTTTGGCCATCTTAAGCTAATCAAATATTGGGTTTTATCCTATTTGTATTATGTAATTTATCTCCTTGTATAATTTCAAATTGCTTTAGCATTTATGTGATGTGCACTAGCTTCGTCTCGTGTGATCACGTCTCCATTGCATTTGCATTACCCAGATTCTGAGACAACTCTGATATGGTATCAGAGCCACCCCGATAATCATGTGTCTAGTTATGCTATTAGTTTATTTTGAAAATGTGAGGAGTGGAGTTCTCTTTATGTGCTTTTTCTTATTTTCAGATCAAATATGAAAAAGCCTTTCAATATCATTTCTTGTGTTGTATTTATCTTTCCTGTTGACTGCCTTTGTGGTATTGTTTTGTGTTGGTTTGGTTGTGGTTCTCATTATTTTTTAGGACAAATCCATTTGTTGGTTACCAAGGAGGTTTCAACAGCTCATTTTCAAAATTTCTCAGCTATGTGAAGGATCTCCATGGCTCTTCCAACATCTTGCAGACCAATAGAAAAATTAAATCACATTTTTTGCTCTCTGGTGGAAGTTGATGCCCCATAATTTCTGTTTCAACCTTGAAATGGAGTAAAAGGCACTTTGACCAATTGCAAACCCTTGGAAAGAGTTTTTTTGGCCTCTACATGTAGCCTCATATTTGTGGGAGGCATTTTTTAAGGCTCTGACTGAAAAAATGTCCCTTCAGTGACTTTTTTGTATTGGGAGTCATTAAAACCCTGTGTGTTCTCAATCTGCAAGTCTCTGGTAGCTGCTCATAACCTTCCTCAACCTCCTAGCAAACATCCTTATTCATCTTAGCCCTGCATTTCTCTTTTGGCAGTGCCCAATATCAAAAAAATTGCCAACAAAAGAAGTTAGTGTTTGGGCGCTTCATTTTTGGCGCTTCTCTTTGGTGGGCCCACTTCAAATCTAACGTAATTTGACTTTATGCTATTTATTTCTCATTTGAATTATCTTTATATTCTAAGATCAGATTTTATGAATTAAGTTATTTTTGAGAAAATAGCATTGAATGCAATTTAAAGTTTTTTTTAAAACTTGTATCTTCGCTTGACGAAGATGAAGTTGAGGCCTGGATTGGTAGAACACTAAATCCCCCTCAAAAGACTAAACCACTTCATTTTTCACTCTATTCCAAGTCTAACGAGTGGTTGGAAGGCCACTTTCTCTCTCAAAACAGGTATTTTTTTAATGTTTTAGTGCTATTTTTTTGCAAAATTACTAGTTTATGGGAAATTAAAACTTTAAAATCTTGCAAACAGTAGCTCAGATTCAAGTGTCGTCTTTTGAAAAAGTGTTTTTTTTCAATTTTACACAACTTAGAATAGATAATTGTTAAAAATTCACTACTTTATAAAGTGCCAAAAATTTGGGTCTCCTGGGATGCATTTCTGGCTGAGTCTAACATCCTGTTCACTTAAATTCTTGTACTGATTGATCTAAGAGACATTCTCAACTGAGCCCAATGTATTTTAAGCATGCACTTGCATATTTTGGGGAGGCTCAACATTTCAATAGGGTGTGATTGCTTTTTAGCACTTGTAATCTTTGCTTTCATTCTCCTTTCTTCATAATTTCACAACTTGCAATCAACACAACTTCACCTAAATTCATCTTAAAATAGATTATTTTCAACTTAAATTCCTAACACCCTTCAAATATCATGAATGGAAGGTTAAAATTTCAATCATTCTTAGAAGTAAAGGGTTGTATAGGATCACCATGTGTACTAAAGTAGAACCCAGCACTGATGTTGAAAAGGTCAAGTGGTACAACCATAGTGATGAAGCATATGGATTATTGAGCTTGTCCATGTCTCTAAAACTTCTCTTCCATTTATAAACCTCCAAGACTCCCAAATACATATGGGGCACCCAAGAAACCTTATTTGGGAAGCTTGATGAGATGAGAGGTCATGAGCTCGAAAATGAACTCATAAGTCTAAGTCCTAGCAACTTTGACACTCTATAGGACTTCTTCATTAAGTTTAAGGCCCTTACATTACAATTGAAAGAATGTGGAATAGAGAATAAATATGATCAATTCATCCTTTCTATTCTCACAAAGTTAGGCCCATCTTATTCAGTCTTTGTCTCCACTTTCCATGCCATAAAAAGTGCTCTTGGCACTACATGGAAAATGCCTTCTATGGATTCATTCATTTTCGAATTGAATAGGGATCAAGATAAGCTAATTCAAATGAGCACAATGAAGTCTACTCAACCCCAAGCTTTGATAGCTATAAATGGTAAGGATAAGACTTCAACAAAAGAGAAGAAGAAAAAGAACAAGGACCAAGAGAAGAAGAAAGAAAACAACAATCCTACCAAAAACAACACTGAGTCTTCCTCCTCCAATGCTAAACCTAAGAAGGAGAAGGTTAAGTGTGCCCATTTGAAAAATATAGGGCATGATGAACACAAATGTATGAAGAAACAAATAGATCACCTAACTCATCTTCTAGAGAAGCATAACATAGGTGTTCCTGAGTCCATCAAGCAGAATTCATCTACCCAAGATTCTACTAAAGCAAAAGGTAAGGGTAAGGAGAAAGAAAATGGCAAGGCCCTTATAGCTACAGTAGCTTCTACATCTTCATGGGTCATTGACTCGGGTGCTTCTCACCACATGGGCTCTTCCCTAGTTGAGTTTTCATCTTTAGAGCCTTGTAGCATGACTTCAATTAGTTTGGGTGATGACACATCAGTTTCCATTATAGGGAGAGGGTCAATTGAAATGGAAGGAGGAACATTCAATAATGTTTTAAGTGTTCATTATCTTTCAACCAATCTCTTATCAGTGTACCAAAGCACTCACATTGGTCAAGGCATGAGAGTTAAGTTTTCACCAGATTTAGTGGCTATCAAGGAGTTGCATAGTGATACTACAGTGGCAGTGGGTAGGGTAGATCACCAAGCAAGGTTATACACCTTCTCACATTTTGTGCCTAATTCTTCACCAATAGCATTGCAAACTCATTTAGATGGAGCTAGTAAATTATGGCATGAGTGGTTTGGCCACCTTAACTACCGCTACCTTGAGCAACTTTGCAAACATGACATGGTCATTGGCTTGCCTCGTGTCTAATTCTCAAAAGGACTTTATGAGGGGTACTCCTTTGGGAAGCATTCTGAAGAAAAATTTGACAAAGGCAAAGGTTGGAGGGCTTCACAACCTTTGGAATTAGTCTATAGTGATGTATCGGGACCCTTTCCCAAACCATCTTTCACAAGGGCCAAGTACATCCTCACTTTCATTGATGATTTCTATATGTACACTTGGATATATTTTCTCAAACAAAAGTCTGAAGTGTTTGAAAATTTTCTAAACTTCAAGGCTCTTGTTGAGAAATAGAGTGATAAATCTATCAAGGTTCTTTGAACTAATAATGGATGGGAGTATGTCAGCAACAAGTTTGAGTAGTTTTGCACCATAGAGGGGATTGATTTGCAGCACACAGTCACTTACAGTCCTTCATAGAATGGGTTTGTAGAACACAAAAATAGGTTCTTAAAAGATATGGGTAGCTATATGATTCACTCTAAATCCTTAGCACCATAGTACTAGGCTAAAGCCATCAATTGTGCTTGATACATTCAAAATAGGGTTCCTCACAAAGCTTTGAAAGGGATGACACCCTTTGAAGCTTGGCATAAAAGGAAACTTGATGTTGAGCACTTTAGGGTTTTTGGATCCCCAGCCATGGCCACACATACTAAAGAAGAAATGAAAATCTATGGAACATCAATCCAAGCCTTACATCTTTGTAGGATATCTGGATGGTGTTAAGGGGTATCACCTTCTAGATCTGACCACTCATGAGTTGTTCATTGAGAGAATTGTCCACTTTCAAGAGAGTCCTAGTGACTCAACACTTGGCACTTCTTCTCCCTCATTAGATCTACTTCTTCATGATGATTCCTTAGATTTAGATCAACCACAATAGGTTCTTAAGCTAGAGACTTCTTCTTCTTCAATTTCAGACAGTGAGGGTAGTGATGCAGAGTCATCCACCTCTAGTCAGTCAGAGGATGAGGAGTTAGCACTTGACTCGCCCACTTTTGGGCCACTTTGGGTCAAACAGACACTTGAGATTGTTGGCACTTGGGCAGGAGATCCTATAGATGATAGACGCACTAGGGGGGATTATTAGAGAGATCCACATGATTTCTTTACTTTAATTTTAGATCCATAGACTTTTTGAGAGGCATCAAGGGAACCTAAGTGGAATATTATTCCTTAATAAAAAATCACACTTGGGACTTGACTTCACTTCCTAAGGGAAGGAAGATGGTTCAATGTAGGTGGATATATCAGACCAAGTTTGTAGTAGATGGGTTAGTTGATAAGTACAAGGCATGACTGGTCACCAAGGGTTTCTCATAGGTGGCAGGCATTGACTACTCAAAGACCTTTGCACCCATTGAAAAGATGACTTTTATCTGACTCACCTTGGCTATTGCCATAGCACATGGTTGGGATGTACACTAGATGGATGTGAAGAGTGCCTTTCTTCATGGAGACCTAGAGAAGGAGATCTACATGGAGTAGCTATCAGGATTTGTTCATGATTATTCTTTAGTATGTAGACTTTAGAAATCTATCTATGGCCTCAAACAGGCCCCTTGGGCTTGGTATGCCAAGATGGATTCCTTCCTTCTCAAAGTAGGTTTCACTAGGTGCCATTCTGACCCCAATGTCTACTTTTTGTAGCAAGATGATTTGCTCCTAATTTTGGTTCTATATTTTGATGACCTTTTTATCACTAAGAGTTCTTCATCAGTTATTATAGTGATGAAGGCATCTCTCTAGGATAGATTTGACATGACAGACTTGGGTTTCTTGGACTACTTCCTTGGCATCAAGATCTCATAGTTAGATTCATGGATTCCTCTTACACAACCTAAGTATGCTCTTAATTTATTGTTTTAGTTTCACATGGCTGATTGCAATCCATCTCCAACTCTCTTTCTATCAGGATTCAAGCTTGAGGCTGACTGTTCTTCACCATTAGTTGATGCCACTTGATATCAACAACTTGTTGGCAGTCTCATCTACTTGACTCACACCAGGCCTAACATATCATATGTAGTGGGACTTGTCTCCAGATTTATGCAAGAACCTCATGAGCTGCATTGAAAAGCAGCTAAGATGATCTTGCATTACATACACAGTTCACATAGATATGGGATTCATTATAGATTTGGCATAGAGGTTGAATTGATTGGGTATATAGATTCAAATTGGGTTGGCAATTCACACTCACAAGTCCACTTCTAGTTACAGTTTCTCTCTAGGTTTTGGTCCTATCAGTTGGTCTAACAAGAAGTAAAATGCTATTTCTATATCATCCATAGAGGTAGAGTACAAGGGAGCTATTAATGCAGCTACTGAGGCTATTTGGCTTCAGGGGATACTTTCTAAGTTTGGCATTCCTATCAAGTAGCCCACCATCATTTATTGTGACAACTAGAGTACCATTTAGATTTGTAGGAATCTGGTTCAGCACCAGTGGACTAAGCACATAGAGATTCACATGCATTTCATTCAAGAGCTTATTCATAGTCAAGTCATTGACTTGATATTTTTCTAGTCTTTAGAGTAGGTTGCAGACATCTTCACCAAACCTTTCACTAAGAGCAAGTTCATTCATCTACGATCTCTTCTTGGGGTGTGGTCCACATCTACAGTAGCATCATCTTTGGGGGGCACTAGCCTCTTCATTTATTTTATGTCTCTCTTTTGGGGTGGAGTTCTTTCCTATGGGTTTTCTCCTTTTCTCTATGTTATGGGATTTTGCATTTATACATGGGTACCTTATCATGCCTAGTTTTTAGGACCCATTTTATATTTCCACACTGCCCACCTAAGCTGCACTTATGGGGGGGTGTTAGTGTAGGTTTTTATTTTTCCCTATTATTTAATTAAGGAATATTATATATTTGTGCATACATGGAGTTTTCCTACATTCGTGGGATAGGCTAGCTTATGTGGAGATGTGTGTCATAGATGTGTCATAGGTGTCATAAGAATGTCATAAGTAACTCCTTTGACCGGCTATTTCGGGTATGGGAGTTACTTCTCTATTCTTATCACCTTGTCACCACCTTTCATGGAGGAGTTATAGTCTATTCTTGGGGTGCTTTGACCACCTTTTGTGGAAGAGTTACTTACATGCTCTTCTATATGTATTCTTCACTTTGGCCATCTTAAATTAATCAAATATTGGGTTTTCTCTTATTTGTCTTGTGCAATTTATCTCCTTGTATAATTTCAAATTGCTTTAGCATCTATGTGATGTGCACTAGCTTCATCTCGTGTGATCACATCTCCATTACATTCACATTATCCAAATTTTGAGACAACTCTGATATGTAATTCATCTAAAAATTATCAATTACTAGAATAGGGAACTTATATTTGATAGTGTATTTGTTGATTTATCTATAGTTGGGTCAAATCCTCCAAGTATAATCCTTTTTATGCACCATGACCACTAGGGATGAGTATTCACTTTAGATATGTCTAATAATACCTGATTTTAATGTCATGTACCATATTTTGATTTTACTCTTATAGGAATATGGATACTTGTGAAGTCTAATGTTTGGTGGTGTACTACCTAGAAGCAATCTCATGGCATGATCATGTTCTCTTTTTTCTGGTGGTATTTTTGACAAGGTGCCAAAAATAGTGGGGTGGTCATCAAGAATCATATACAAATTAGGATGTGTAGACATATTTTTTGGTTGAACTATGGAAAAAATTGTGATACAAATCCTTTGTTATTTTTTAAGAATATTTTCCATATGATGTGAACTAACCAATTGTGGATATTTTTCCTATAATCTATTTAGTTAAAATGTTCTACCTTCATAATGAAAGTGCATGAATAGTTCCTATAAATCAATCTAATTTTTTTTCAAAGTTGTGAGCCATTGTAATCTTTAAATAATGTCAACCCCACCCATGGGATAAAAAACATAGGATAACCTAGCATTTAGTCTCCCTTAGCAAGCTTAGTACTATGGAATTTTTAAGAAAAATTGATTATGACATCATTTTCAATCATGACCTAAAATTATAGAGCTAGGTAAATGAAATAGTTTAAATGAGTAGCCAACTTACTATTGATGAATTTGTGTGTGTCTCCTTGAGTCAATCAACATTTTCACATTATATTTTTATGGAAACCCACCACCTTAATATTTTTAGGAGTGATAATGCCTAAAGTTGCTTGATAGGAAATAATAGGGTGAAAATATTTAGGGTCCTCATTTGTCTCTTCCATACCCTCACTTGAGGTCTCATAATATTATTCATATTCATTGGAACCTTCAATGTAGAACATATTATTTTCTTCACATTTATCTCCTTTCTAATTTTTGTCATAGCCAAAACACAACCCTTTTGCATGCTTTTATTCAATTTGTTGAGGGGTCAATATTCTAGGGTAAAGAAATGATTGTGTTGTGGAATTATGTTCATAGAGAGTAGATAAATCCCTTCATTTAATATATTTTTCCTCTATCATGTTCCCTAATGGTATGGATTCAAATACTTAATTTTTATTAAACATGTGAGCCTCAACTTGGATTCTATTCTTGAGCCCACCTATGAATAGGTTAGTCATGTTGTCCTCATTGATGTCATCCACACATAATGATAGATTCTAGAATTTTTGAAAATAACCCTTTAACATTCCCTATTTATCTGAACTTTTATAACTAAATGAAGTATTTTCATAATATGTTATTTAGATAGTGCATCTACACCTCCTCATTTAAAATCAACATGGTAATAAGAAGGTCTTTCTCTTTTTTTTGAGTTCACAACCTCCTATACTAAATTAATTTCTCATGTTCTAGATACAAATATGTTGTGGCCACCTTTTAAACATATGGGGTATGATGTATATCAAATAAATTTTATATTTGATACATCTAAGTGAGTGTATCCTTACCATAAAACTTACACACTTCTACTTTTGGCATTATGTGGTTTGAACCAATATTGGAGTTGTGATATTTATGATTGGGAGAACCAAAGTGGAGTGGTGGAGGATTATTTTTTGGAATATAGTCCATAGAGTGGTCAAATTCCCATTTATATTTTTTAATTTATTATTTACAACATTAATGTCCCATTTTACCCCATTGATGTTCCTTTTTACCACATATAGATCATCTTTCTTCACCATTATATATATATATATATATATATATATATATATATATATATATATATATATATATATATATGATTGAAGTTGGGGAACCACCAAAGGATTTAAAGTTATAAACTCCATGTCACCCTTGTGAGGATATGTTGGAGTGTATTTTCCTTTCTCATGGCTATGAGTGTTCGGACTAGCCATGTGGAAACCCTATTATGGAGTGTTCCATTCCCAAAAAATTATATCGGTATATTATACAATTGTAATCGTCTGATCTATATGAATCCAATTACTATTAATTTGCACAAGGGTGTGATATTTTATTTTTATTTTTATTTTTTAAATACTTAGAATGATATTTTGGTGATGAAAAAATAAACTGTTCCCATATCACAAGTTATGTTTTTTGGATCCTTCATGTATCATGATAAGTGTAACAACGTATCCAAAAAATAATGCCACATAAACTTGTCCAAATTGATTCTATGATACCACTTGTAATTAAATTACTTAGATGTTTTTTAGAAATGAAATAATATATCACAAAATTAATATTATAATAATTAAATCCATAAAAATATTAGATGAAAGATTATAATGCTTGATAAATATCACTAAGATACTTCAAGGGGTTAATTTTCACAATAATGCAATAAGATCAAAATTTGTAATACAAATACTAACCACTACCTCCTATATATACTTTATTTATCCATGGTTATTCTTAGGTTGACCTTAATAATAAAATAGATAAGTGGCCAAGATAATATGAAAGATATGTAAGCCACAAGTCGACCACAGATATCCCTAGACATGTTATAGCTTGAGAGTGTAGTAGTTTATAAATCAAATTACTAGAGTAAAGGAAAGATATACCTAAATGTGTGAAACACACTAACTTTGGGATAAATATCCAAATCATGCAAGTGTTTAACTCTTTTTAGAAATAAGGATTAATGGAAAGAGTATCTGAATCAAAGGAGTATGTTACTCTAAAAATTAGTCCAATTAAATGAATTTATATTCTAATAATATTTTAATAAGATATATTGAAACTAAGAATACATGATACATATAAAAATTACAAAATTTAATTTTCTGATAATATCAATGCAAAAGATAAATTATACTTAAATTATATACTGATGCACATGTAGGTTTGAGTAGTGCAAGTGTAGGAA
>JARHVA010000956.1:1237500-1540000 GCA_037957365.1 Torreya grandis | reverse complement strand
AACTTTGAAATGTTGTAGATGTTAGTATACATAAGTAGGTTAGAATATGGATTGATAACCTTAATTATGCATAACTTGTTCTAAGTTTACATTTGTAATTTGGATTTTTTTTCTATTTATTGGTTAAATGGATAAAATTCATATATTTATATTGTCATGTTGTTTATGTAGGTGATAAATGAGGTCTAAGCTAAACCTAAGAGCTCTAGGATTTGAAAAGATATCCATTTATGGAAAAATGAGGGAAAGGATAGTATCGCCAATATTGGGACACTACTACCATGTGGTGCTAATATCCCTATTATGGTGTTAGTGTCCAAGTGGTAGAACCCAAGGAATGAAGGGCCATTATGTAATAATGAGGTATGGGACTACATTAGGGATGTTTGGGGATGCATGTGGCCCACACAAAGGATAGATAAGTGTGAAAATAGGCCCTAATATAGGTCTAGGGATAATATAGGGATAGGTGGTCTCAAATATCACTCTTAATACTCAAGTTTCACTTTTAGATGATTATATTCCCCCCCCCCTTTATTCTATAAATAAAAAAAAATTGAAATGACTATGATAAAGGAAAAATAAGCATACCTAGACTTACCTAAGAGATGAAGCCCATGAGTCTAGATCTAAGTATGTGAAGCATTCTCCAATGCATGTCTTTTAAGTGAAATGTACATGAATCAATCCTTACTTAATAGATATCAAAATAAAATACAAATTGAGTAAAGAATCAAAACTAAGTAAAACTAAATAAAGGGATAAGAGGGAGGAAAGGAATGAACGCACCTAATTGAGTATGTGAAATAATGCATAAACTTGGTGGCAATTTATGTGTTTGCATGTATATAGTGATCAATCGATGAATATCTTGGATTGATCTGATATCTTTCTCAATCCTCTTGTGTGGGTAGTTCAAGAACTCAATCTAATTTTGACTCCATCATTACCTAGCCCTACTTGGTGGATCATGACTTGTGAATAGCTTGTATTGGACTACTGGTGTGTCTAACCCTCTCATGTAGGAGGGTTAAGAACTTAGGTAGATTATAACTCCATCATTACCTAACCATGTGTATTATATACATATAAAACTAAAATTTCATGATGTAAATGGAAATGTCTAACTAGATATGTCATCTCTACAACCACTGAAGTATATTAAGTGGCTTCTAGCCACTCAAGAATTCCAACCACTATAGATAAATTAAGGCATAAAACTAGTGTGTAACCTAAAATAAGATGTCTAACATGTATAACATAGATAATGGCATGTATTTTTTCATTCCATCTGATCAACCAATGTGTAAATGAGTAAATGGAAATATTGTGTCACACACGTGCCCCCAAATCTGATATCTAAGCATATGGATTTAGGATTCAGTTGTAATAATTTGTATTTGAGTATCTAAACTATAAATAGGAATGGCCATTTCATGTATGATGCCACCAAGTTAAGTAAGTTGGTATGAATCTAAGATAAACTCAACCAAAATTAGTAAAATTATAATTGAATATATGCAAACATGGACTATCCATATTGTACTTTCCTAACCAATCTATATTTTTTTGAAACAAAGGCTATTAGATAGTAGTGTCATATCTTAGATAGTAGCATCAATGATACTAGTGTCCCAATTTGGAAAATAATGTCTAATTTCTCTAATTTTTGTGTAACTATAGTGATCTATATGTCACTATTTTTTGCTATGTTTACTTGAGTCTGATTTCTGTAATATGTGCTTGTGTGCTAAAAAAATGTATTATGAGTGCATTATAGGAGCCTAATCTCTATGACAAACCCTTGTGAATGCCCCCTCTTTTGATGGGTTAAACCTATGAATGTAATATCATTATTATAATATAAATTATTGAGAATGGGTTGAATTAGTCTTTAAAACCTTTCATTCAATTACACTTGATCAATCATGAACCATTCAAACAAACATATAGATCTAGAAAGCATAAGCAACTATCCACATAAGCATGAAACATAGTAACACATCATATATATGTGGGAAACCATCAATGGGAATAAAAATCAATGATATATAAAAATTTACCACAATCCTATAATAAAAAAACCAAATTTAGTGAAACACCAACTCCACATGGAGCACCAACCCCAACTAGCCAAGCACCCACTTGACTAGGCTTTAGCAAGCACCCACTTCAACGGAGGCACCAGCCCCATAGATGATTCAAAAATAACTCAATAACCTAATTTATTTTATAATATTAATAACACCTTGTTTCTCATATAATATATAATGATCACCTTCTTTATCTCTTCACACTCTTTACCCCTCTCAAACTGCCTTGTAGGTTTCTTCGATCAACTAGGTCTCTTCAAGACTGATTATGTCATATGACCTCAATATTAATATGTATACGCACTATAATATGTTCATTATATATCATATATACTCCTATTATGGTCTGAAATACCTCTTTCCACTCAAAAATGTGTTATGTTTTTTGCTTACTCTCTACTTACACAAACAGGCCTAAAACTACCTTGTATATATACCATTCCTTGCTCATATACCACTTAGTCAGCGAAACACACTTAAGCTCTTATTTATGACATATAATAGGTATTAATACATCTTTTTTACATTAATAAAATTATATTTTAGTCTCTTTTGGTCTAACATGACTCAATTAAGCCTCATTTCACTTTTAGGTCTCATAGAGACCTAATAGGCCTTCGTAGACACACATTACGCTTTGCCTTCCTTATAACACTTTAAAAATCAAAAAAATGAATTAAAATATCATATAATAATAAAATATACCCCCAATAATATCATCTAGGCTCAACAAGACATTTTAAAACAAATCATTACTTGAAACCCCTCATTAGTACTCAGTCATATTAGGCCTGTGAACACCAAAAATATGCCTTTCAATACTAAAGATCAAAATCATTTAATCAACTAAATTATGATCAAAAAATTATATATAAATAGTATAAATTACCTAAAAAATATCACCATATGCATTAGACACTTCCACTCAAGGCATAAATCCTCAAAAACACCTCTACAACTTCCTTGCTTAGAACTACCAATTTTCCTCAAAGACCAATCATGGTGACTCAGACCTCCAACACCTATATAAACACTTTAAATTAGTTATTATGCATTTATATGATCCTATTAAATATCAATACAATATTAAAATATAAACATCATATTTTCTAGTGGCAACTATTGGTCTTACAAAATAATTTGTTGACCTCACTATACACAGATCTCACTGAGCCAGATAAGGTATTTTGGATGCATATTTTTCACCACTATAACTAACTTAAAATATTTATAAAAATAATTAATAGTAAATAAAATTAATAAACAACATATTCATACATTTGGTTTTATCATTTTATCATGATAACACATTCATATTCATCTTCTCACTATTGCCTGGGTTTTTTACTATTTGCACCATTAGGCCTATTAGTGACTAGCTAATTTGGATTATTGATTTATCACAATTGAGGGATATAAAATTCCAAAAACCTTAATGTACATGAAACATTAATATCTAACTTATCCCTCCATCCATTTTCTTACTATGTCCAATGCAACTTTTGACTTCTACATCAATTTCTTCAGAAATAAGCCTATAACTCAACATTTTATCTCTCCTTTATCTAAAAAATACCACCTATAGGTACCTAGGATAGTCCACTATAATAATAAAAAAATTACCTAGGAATACCAATCCATTATGGTCACTTTTGATCATTATATTCAACATCGGGTCTTTATTAAGGTTCTAAGAGGGTTTAAACCTATTTCCACTCTTAACAATCATTTATAAAGCATAACCCCTCAATCTAAAAACTAATGCTTTAAATATTTATCTAGGACACTTACCCATATACCATGAACTACTTAGGTTCTTATGCAGTTTTTTTATGAACTAATGAGCATAATAAAATCCTTCTTGGGTTGAGAAACCTTGATTCTAAACACTCGAGATACATCCAAACAATTTTTCATGCCTTGTCTTTCAAACTATGACCTTAAAATACATGAGCAAAATTGATACAACATACCTCACATCTTAAAATTCTTACATGATATTAAACACCTTGAAATCTAATTATAACCCCTCAATAGGGCCACATTCTCTCTTTTTCTCTCTATACCTTGACCTACAAACCACATTAGGCCTTAAAACTGACCTTCATGCCTCTTTTCATGCACTCTCCACCCTACTCACATACTTAAGTAACCTATCTAAAACTTAAAATTTACCATACATACTTTATATGCCTTAATAATAGATCATGATACCTTGCTAGACTAGGCAAGGTCTAGGAGTGGTCTAGGTGTAGACTTGATATGAGGATATTACTCCTATAGGCTCACCTTGAGACTCTCATGAGTGATCCAATGCCTCACATACATGATCGATAAACCTCATACAACCATTTACGCATGTGGTCACTCATCTCACCAAGACATCATACTCATACCTTCTCATAAGGTCTCTTCATGTCATGACTATGTTTAGGCTACTTAATTACTTGACCTCAAAGACATACTACCTATGCATTTGTCAAAAATGGTAACAAGACAAAAACATTCATAACCACAAAAATACACTACATACCTTTGTACATTCTTACATATTCAAACTTATCTTGAAAACTGATCATCATGCCTCATTAGGCCAAGTAGGGTTAAGAGATGTCTAGATGTACACCTAGACTAAAGGTTCTACCCCTATAGGCTCACTTTTAAATAATTTTGAGAGAATCCACACCTTATAATTATTTTCATAAAACCTTCACAATATCTCACATGCCTGAAATCACTCACCTCATCATGCCATGACTAGACTCAAATTTCTAATACACTTGATACCTTAACCTATTCCTTCTATTTCATGATCTCAAGAAAAAAAATCAACCAAGAAGATATTAGACATTAGTTTCCTTACCACACTCTTATCAATGCATCTTGTCTTAACACATATTTGTCAACTAGGCTTATCCTTCCATGATTTGTAACCTCCATGATCATAACAGATCTTTGACATCAATGACTATTATACCTTTGCATGATGTACCCTTTTAACATCAATGATAATAACATGTCACAAAACTCCTCTTTTGTCATTTATGGAAAACATATTGATGGAAAACTTACAACCTAATCATTCTCATCTCCCTTATTCTAGTCTTTCTCCCCATTTAACATTAATGACAAAGGGTCTTCCATAAATTGCCACATCTATAATCACACCTTTTTATAATAAAAACTCAACATAGATAATATGAATCATTATAATAAAATGATACCCCTTACCCCATGCATATCTCCTTCAAATGATCTTAAATCATAATACCATACACCTTATCCTTGACATGACTAATATGACTTGAACCTTTCATCACACACTAAGCCACCATAATCTTGACATCAATCAAAGAATTTGGGCCTCCCCCTTTGTCTTCATATCTTGATCTCACCACATGAGTCATTATAGCTCTTATACTATCCTCATCTTCCTTTAAACATCTTGATACAAATACCACTTCTCAACGTAGATCAAGCTCAACTACTAATTACTAGAAATAAAAAATAAGTTTTTGCTTACCTCTCAACAACACTTCTAGTTCTGTTAACATTATTCAACATGTCATCATGATAGATATCAAACTTTTACTGACTAATGAGTGTCTCTATGAAGCCTAATGGAGTCATCCCTTATCATAGGGCACTATAACAACACAAACTTGGGAGATTATTAGATCTCCATGTTCTCACAAGATGATGATCCTTTAGGATCCTTTTAGACTTGATTAGTCTCTTTGGATTAGCCTCTTCATCATCTATGTGGATAATAATCTGAGTTGATAATTAACATTCTTGATAATATTTAATATCTAGTTTATGCTTTATCATAGTAAACAGTCCACTTTGGCTTGCAGACTGATCAGGACTAAGATTGATTATCATTGGCTTCCACACCTTGATTTGTCTTCTTTCTTGAACTCTAGGAGCTTGAATATTCTTTTTCTATCTTGATGATTCATGATGATATAATCTTGAAATATGACCAATGTTAATACAATTATAACAAAAAACATCACTCATATATCTTGACTGATGTGGATTGTGACTCCTTCCATATTCCCATGAGTACTCATTCTTGGAGGGTCTTTTACACTTTTTTACTCTATGACTAAATTGACTACATGAGAAACAATAACCATTGAATGAATCTACATACCTTATGGCATTAAGTTGTCTAATAAAAAAAATTTAATATTGTCCTTGAGGTTAACCTTCTTGTTCACATTAGCATTCTCCTGGTTCTCCTTTTGATATACTTTGAAACTAATACTTTCCTTATCATTAGCAGACATATAACTACTCAAAATGTCATCTATAATCTTAGTTCTATTTTAAAAATTCTCATAGGTCTTCATTTTTTTAGTTTTTTAATCGAATTCTAACTTTAAGGACTCCATCTTTGATTCATACCTGGTGCATTCTTCTTCCTTAGCTTGTAATCTAATAGTGACTATCTCCATTTGAGCTTCAATATAATTGATGATCTCATCATACTCCTTAGATGTGTCACTTAGTCTCTCTTTAAATAAACCAATATGCTCTTTATATTCCTTAAATAATAGCTTCAATTTATGATTCTTCCTTCTTTGGAACTTCAACTCCTTTAAATCACTCACCAATTTTGCCTCAAGGTTTACTTTAGCCTCTTCTTCATCTTATTCCTCATCATTCATAAGGCCTTTCTCTTTTGAGAACCCCTCATTGTATATTTCTATAGTCATGAATAAGGTTTCATTGTTGTCATGTTCATGTTCATTACTGTCATCATCACTATTAGATGTACTTGTGTCACTTACATTAGATGACCTATTATATTCTTTAGTATATAAACTCTCTTGTTCTTGAATGACCCTTTCCAACCTTCATGCCTCTTTAAATATTTCTTTCTTTTGTTAGGCTTATATACCTTCTTATCATCACCATGATGTTCATCATTTTATTCATCATGCTCAGTCTTATCCTTGTTAGGACACTTAGATGAAAAGTGACCAATATTATCATAATTAAAACATTTGAAAGGCAAATTACCTTTGTACTTACCAAATCTAAACCTTAATTTACTAGCAAACATGGCTATAGATTCATCATCATAAATATATGAACATACCTCATCCTTGACCTTCTTTGATTTTGACTTCTTCTTAACTTTGAATGTTTCTTCCTTATTATGCGGTCTTACTTCATTTATTATCATCTCATTAATAATAAATTTGCCATGAAACCCATTCATCTAAAGTGTGTCTAGATCTTGCATTTATTCTAATATAGATACTTTTGAATCAAATTTAAGAAGTTAGGGATATCAATACCTTTTATACAACCATAGACTCTTTAACTTCTTCTCTAATACCTCTAATGACATTGACAACTATCATCAACCCTTAACAAGTAAGATGCAATGCTCTCATCTTCCTTCATACACATACTTTAAAAAATTCTTATGGAAGTCTACAACTTATCCATATTCACCTTGGTGTCTTCTTCATATACAATCTTCAAATCATCTCACATCACCTTTGTTGACTCACAGTGCATCACCTTCAAAAACTCTACCTCTAATAGGCCACATATAATGGCATTCATTACCTTGGAACTATTCTCACTTTCTTTCTTGCCTTCTCTATCAGTTGGTGGTGTAATAGATGGAGTGTATCCATAAAAAACTAAATGTTATATGTCATGGCCCATTGAAATTATATATTTCCTCATTCTTATTCTCTAAAATTCATAATTAGTCTCATTGAATAATGGAGCCTTACTAGTAGAAAAACCTCCTTGAACTTGACTACTAGCTATACTTCCTTTTAGGATCTCCTTTATGCTATTATGCCTACTTCAAAGGACTAGCTCAGATACCAATTATTGGAATCATAATGATTGATACGGGTGGGGTGAATCAATCTTCAAAACCTTTCATGTAGTTATACTTGAGCAATCATGAACCATTCAAATAAACATATATATTTACCAAGCATAAGCAACTATCCACATAAGCATGAAACATAAGAACACATCATATTTATGTGAAAAAACATAAAGGGGAATAAAAACCATTTATTTATACAAATTTACTATATTAATATAAAAATAAAATAAAATTTAGTGAAGTACCAACTCCACATGGAGCACCAACCCTAACTAGCCAAACACCCACTTGACTAGGCTTTAGTAAGCACCCACTTGCAAGGAGGCACCTACCCCCTAGATGACTCAGAACCAAATCAGTTACATAATTACTTTTATCACCTTAAAAACACATTATTTTTCATACAATAGATTATGATCACCTTATTTATCTCTTCATACTCTTTAACCCTCTCAAACTGCCTTCTAGGCTTCTCTACTCAACTAGGTCTCTTCAAGACTGATTAGGTCATATGACCTTGATCTTCATATGTATACACACTATCATATCTTCATTATAGATCCTACATACTCATGTTATGGTCTACAAGACCTCCTTATACTCAAAAATGTGTGTGTTTTTTTTGCTTACTCTCTACTTACACAAATAGGCCTGAAACTACCTTGTATAGATACCAATCTTTATATATATATATATATATATATATATATATATATATATATATATATATATATATATATATAATATATATATATATATACCTCTTAGTCAGCCAAACACACTTAACCTCTTATTTAAAATATATAATATGTCTTAATACATCTTATGGACATGAAAAAATGATATTTGAGTCTCTTTTGGTCTGGCATGACTCAATTAAGCCTCATTTCACTTTTAGGCCTCATGGAGATCTAATAGGCCTTCTCAAACACACATTACACTTTTCCTTCCTTGTAAAACTTTAAAAATACACATATTGAATTAAAATATCATATAAAATAAAATATACCCCTTATTAGTACTCGATCCTATTAGGCTTTTGAATACCAAAAATCTATCTTTTAATAATGAAGCTAAAACTCACTTAATCCACTATATTATGATCAAAAAACTATATATACATAGTATACATGACCTAAAAAATATCACCATATTCATTAGACACTTCCATTCAGGGCATAGAGCCTCAAAAACACCTCTGCAACTTACTTAGAACTGCCAGTTTTCCTCAAAGACCAGTCATGGTGACTCAAACCTCCAACACTTGTATAGTCACTTTCAATGAATTATTAGGAATGTATATTATCCTTTTACATATCCATACCATAATCAGATATAAACATCATATTTTTTAATGGAAATTGTTGGTCTTATAAACCAATTTTTTGACCTCACTATACATAGACCTCATTGAACCAGACAACCCATTTTGGCTTCATCATTTTCACCACTATACCTATATTCTAAGATTTATAAAAATAATTGATATTAAATACCAATCCCAAACAAGATATTCATACACTTGGTTTCATCATTATATCATGATAACACATTCTTATTCATCTTTTCATTGTTACTTGGGTTTTTCACTGTTTGTACCATTAGGTTTGTTAATGACTAACTTGGATTACTATTTATTCATAATTTATTGATATAACCTATCTAAAAACCTTAATTTACATGAAAATTGAGTCTATACCTTTTCCCTCTATCCATTTTCTTATTATGTCCAATGCAACTTTTGACTTCTAGAATAATTTCTTTAGAAACAAGACTATAACTCAACATTTTTTCTCTTCATTCTCTAACCAATATGACCTAGAGGTACCTGGGATATTTCACTCTAATATTTAATATCTTACCTAATCATACCAATCTATTATGGGCACTTTTGATCAATATATTCAACATCAGGTCCTTATTAAGGTTCTAAGAGGGTTTAAACATGTTTCCACTCTTAACATCATTCATAAAGCATATCCCTCAATATAAAAACTAATACCTATAATTTTTAGATAGGACCCTTCCACATATACCATGAAATACTTATATTCCCATGTAAATTTTTTGACGAGTTGATAAGCACAAGAAAATCCTTCTTGAGTTGAGAACCATTCTTTCTGAGCACTTGAGAGACCTCCAAATAACTTTTCATGCTTTTTCCTTCAAACTATGACCTCAAACTACATGAAAAAACTTTATAAAACATACCTCACCTCTAATAATTCTTACATGAGCTTAAACACCTTGAAATTTGATCATGAACTGTCATTGGGCCACATTCTCTCTTTTTGATCTCTAGACCTTGACCTATAATCCACATTAAGCCTTAAAACTAACCTTCATTCCTCTTTCCATGCACTATCCACCTTAATCACATAATTAACCTCTCTCAATCTTAAACACTACCATACATCCTTCATATTCCTTGACAATAGGTCATCATACCTCATTAGACTAAGGTTAAGGTTCTAGGTGAAAACTTGGTCTAAAAGTCTTACTCTAGTAGGTTGACCCTAAAACACTCATGAGTGATTCAATGCCTCACATACCTACTCAATAAACCTCATAAAACCATTCATGCCTATGTGCACTCATCTCACCAATCCATCATACTCATACCTTCTCACAAGTTCTCTTCATTCATGACTAGGCTTAGGCTACTTAAGCACTTGACCTCAAAGACCTACTAATTATGAATTTTTCAAAAATTCTAATAATACAAAAACATTAAAAACCACATAGATACACTGCATACCTCTACCCATGCTTACATATGCAAACATGCCTTGAAAATTGATCAACATGCCTCATTAGGCTAGGCAAGGTTTAAGAGAGTTCTAAATGCAGACCTAAACTAAAGGTTCTACCCTTATAGTCTCACTTTGAAACACTTATAAGTGAATCTACTCCTCAGACTCATGCTCATACAACCTTAACAATCTATCACATGCCTGAGATCACTCACCTCATCATGCCATGAATAGACTCAAACTTCTAATGCACTTGATGCCTTGATATGTTCCTTCCATGTCATCATCTCAATAAAGAAAATATTAGACATTATTTTCCTTCAAATTATCTATTTACTTCATATTATCTCTTGCCTTTAAATTTTTTCTTTCCTTCAAATTCTCTCTTGACCACACTCTTCTCAATACATCTTGTCTCAACACATATTTGTCAACTAGGCTTACCCTTCCATGATCTATACCCTCCATGATCATAATAGATCTTTGACATCAATGACAATTATTAATTTTCATGATGTACTCTTTTAACATCAATTTAAGTAACATGCCAACAGTCATCAAAAGAAACATATCTATAAAATGTATGTTAGTCGAAGCATATATGATATCTATGTAATAATCCAATATAATGTGCATACATAACATCAAAATGTAATATAATGTAAGTTTAAGTTTATAATGTGTGATTTATGTTATGTATATCATGCACAAGTCTATCAAGATAGATATAAAAATGTATGTAACAATAAATCTTAGTAATAATTGAGTAGCTACCAAAGGGTATTAGGCATGATATCCATCATGGCACCCAAGTAGGAAGGGGAGATGCATGACATCCCTCATGGAATCTAAAATAGGAGTGTGTAAAAATCAAGATATAAGAGTCATGGATATGACACATACAATAAATTATGCATACAACACACATGAGGCATGCACATTAGGCTAAGGGGCCACAATACAAGGGATATGGGCACATGTCACTAAATTTGAGAAAATAAGACATAAAAGGACATGTTAAAATGTCCACATACACAAGAAATAAGCATTTTTTCTTAGATACATATCAAAGGACATGTTCAAATATCCATATACATAATTAAAAAATCACACATAAGGACATGGGCACACATCCAAAGCATACATACTATGAAAATAAGTTGTGTAGATCCAAAGAGAAATGGCATATTCAAATTCCATCGAATAGAATAAGCATAGAGACATAATAAAGTATAAATTAGGAAATATATAAATGAAAGTATGTGTGACCATGTAATATAAATCTAAGTAAGATCTAAGATGTACATAAGTTGATTCTAAAGTAGTGGTATCCATCAAAAAATCTAAGTGTAGCATGATCAAGATCAAGATATAACAATGTAAAATCTTTTATGTATGTAACTTGGTAATAAAAATTGTGTATAGGGTGCCCTTAAATGGGTGAATGTGTCAAATAAAGAACCTATATATCAATTTATATACCCCCACTAAGTAGATAATAACAAATATAGATCGGTGTAGTCAACCTGAGTCATGTAGTAATATTTAAGCACTTGATAAGAATAATTGAAGCATGTATGTATGATAAAATTGAATATAATAAAAGAGATAACATATGTAGTGTTTGTAAAATATAATAAATGTAAACATGGCAATGTATACAATCTATAATTTTGTGTATTTTTGAGTAAATATTGGAATGTTTTTATGTTTTTGAAATATTATATTGTTTTTATATTTTATGGATATAAGTTATCTATAAGTAACACAAAAATTAAATTATATATAAGGAAAAATAGAGAAATAAATTATATACAATAATGGAGGAATAATATTAACCAATGAGTCTTATGAGAGACTCACTATCAATGTGGCATGTGTCAAAAAAAGGAACAATGATCATGTGTGTTGTATGGAAAGCTAATTGTGGCCCTAAAACCTATTTTACTTAGTGACCTATATTTGTAAATACCTATGAAGTTGTGTGAGGAATCCATGAAATTTATTATGGTTTCCTTTGAACTATAGGGTTCTTAGGAACCCATTATGTAGAAGATGATGTAGTTAGCATAGGTTCCATGTGTTGAGACCCAGAGGACTTAATAATATTGATCTTAGAATAAAATGAGTAGAGGTATGACCTCTAGAATATATAACATATATATGATGTATGGGTCTCTCTAATAATTGTCTTTATGGGATAGTATGCATGCATGGTAATATTGTAGGAGTAGACCTCCCTACACTGATAGTTTGACTAAACTTTGTGGTGTACTAATAGGAATGGTGATAAAAGTTATAATAAATAACTAATCTTTAATTTAGTAATTATGTTATAACTGGGAACTACTATGTGACTTCCTATGGAATAGGTATAGTATATTCATATGAAAGACCCTCAACTATGATCACCCAATTTACATGTATATATTTTAGGCCACTATTCATGGTGGATGGGATGGATCATAACTATTGTATCCATGGCCTACCCAATAACATGTCAAATGTTCCTATATTAGGTACTACTAAGAATCTATTGGCCACATGTGTTGGTCCATCCTATATGGAATTACAATCTCCCCAGTGGAGCTTTGAACAATGCCACCAAAGTCAAATAATTATGTCTATAATAGATATATCCTTCTCTAAATACCCCAAATGTTATATAATTTTGATGGTGCACATGTTAATACTTAACCCATTATCCACCATAACACTCTAAATAGGATGATGATCCATGTAGGCTCATATAAAGAGTGCATATAGATCTGAATCATCATCAACAATCTCCCACCTCTAAGAAAGTGATGAGTGATCTAACTAAAACTACATTATAGTACACACTTATGATATTGTGTATTAGGTGTGCATCCTTTATAGGAGTGTGTTATGATGTTGGTGGTGGATGTGACTAATACATGTAGTGAACACCTAAAGTTCCCCTACCTCATTTTATGTATGCTTCATAAATAGATATAAGAATATTTTCAATGCCTCAACTTCCATTTTTGAAGTTTTGGTGTTTCTATCAGTGTGCCCACATAAATAATGTTAGCCTCTATCAAATATTGAATTTTACATTTCAAGCTAATGCATTGATTTTTTGTATGGCCTGGTAACATTTTATATTCTCATAATGTATTATAATCATATTTATTTGGAATATGTCATGTTTTATCATCCTCTTTAATGGGGGGGAGAGATATGACATTACATTTCAAGAGATGATGTAAAACTTGTGTTGGTGATATTGGAAGATTGGTGAAAACCCTGCATGGAAGAGTTGATAAAACTAGGCAAGGAGATGGATTTGAAGTTATGTTAATTGTGGCATTTGGATCACTCTTATTTTTAGTAACCCTTACCTTATATGAAGGCTTATTATAACTCTTAGTAGATTATGATCCACTTCTATATTTTAGTTTTCCCATAGAGAGAAGCTTAACTTATCTTTCTTTCACTCTATGGCGTAAATATATGAAGGTAGGAAACTTCTTGAATAAGATAGCTTCATGTAATATTGGTATTATGATCTATTTGAATATGTCTTAGATCTCTCTATCTACTATGGGGATAGTCAACTTGGCCAATATAGTCTTATATCATAAGACATATTCTATGATAGGCTCATTTGATTTTTGGTTTTAATTGTGATACTTGAGAATACAAAATATTATCACTAATTTTTATTGATAAGTGTGTTAAAAACATATCTAATAATGTATTGAATTGGTGATAAAATGATTCAGTAGATCATTAAACTATTATAAGACATAATCTTTTATACTACATGTAAACAACTTAATGATAATATAATCATTAGACACATAGTCCAAACATGTTTTGTGGAAAGCTCAGAGATGGTGTTTTTGGTCACCCTTACCATCATAAAATGTAAACTTAGGCACCACAAATCTCAATGGAAAATGATTTATTTTTATGTGTTATGTCAATGGTGTATGTAAATGAACATGAGAATCCAAGGCATGTGATGACCTAGTGGCTCCCTACTTAAGATTTAACACTTTGTCTTGCAAAGTATGAAACTCCTGCGTAAGGGATTGTAAATCTAGAGAGGAAGAACTAGAAATAGGATATGTATATATCACTAAATGTTGTTGAGTTACAATTGATTTTTGTGCTAGCTGAGTTGGCCCCAATGTAGGTGTAACAATGTTATTATCTAGAGGAGTAGAATATTAACCATTGTTTGATTTTTGAAGTTCTTAATGGATAATATTGATAAGGTTATCTTACATATCTGAATATTTATAAATAAATTATTGCAACTATCTCATATCTATTTCATCAAATCAATTATTTAATTATGCCATTGTAGTTTGGGGAGTAGGAAAATAAATTGTTGTATATTTTGAACCTTTAAAGAAACTTAATCTATGAAAGATTGAAAAAATCAAATAGTAAAACAAATATGAGGTTTTGTAACTAATATATGATCATATAAATAAAAAAGATACAAACCCCAAGAGCATCTAGGGTTAGGGTTTGAATATTATTTGAAGTAAGGTTCACCAAATGTTTTAACCTTTTTGGACTTAGTGAGTGTAAATCTTATGTTGTTAAAAATATGAGTATAGTAGATTAGGGTAGAAATATTTAATAAATATAGCCACTAATTTTCTATAGAATTGACTTAAATTAGATTTTATAAAAATCTCAATAAATTATGAAAATAAGAACTTATCTATAAAATTAGTGAGATAGATGATCTTGAGGCTAAAAACTAAGATAAATACTTGCTTAAGTGTCACAAATAGGATCTAGGTGTCAAAAATATTCCTATACATTAGCTCCCTAATTGGATAATAGCACCATGTCGTGATAATGTCCCTTTTTTTGTGGTAGTGTCCACTATATAGGACTTTTTTGAACTTTGAGGTGTAATTATGTCTGGATCTATGAGACTTGTTCTTATGTGCATGAGTTTTGAAACCCCATAGATGGTATGTTTTGACTTATTTTATGATTAAACCCTAATCCTCCATGTTTCCAAGGGAATTAAGTTTATATAAGTAAAAATCATGTTTATTAGTATTAGTTTGGTTAGTTTGGACATCTTCAACACCTTATTGTGATGAGAGTTGCCTACATACCAATGCTCCAAATAGGGATCAAGCCCAATGTAGCTCTCCCCACCTAAGTTTTGGTGCAAGTACAAGTGAAGTTAATATGATGGTTAACTTTAGTGATTTGAATGTACTTGAGACTAAATATAAATAATTTAAAATTAGGAATGTTGTCTATGGTAGTATATAAAATTAGGATAGAATAGGGATTGATAACCTTAACTGTACATAACTTATTTTGAGTTTGCATATGTAATTTGAATCTAATGTTCATCTAGTGGTCATAGGGATAAAATTCATGTATCTATATTATTTTAGTGTTTTATAGGTGATAAAAAGCTATAGGATGAACCTATAAGGTCTTATATTTAAAAATATATACATTTATGGAAAAAGGAGGGAAAGGATAGTAGCGCAAATATTTGGACACTAGTACCATGTGGTGTTATTGTCCCTATTATGGTACTAGTGTCTAAGTGGTAGAACCTAAGGCATAAAGGGCCAAGATGTAGGAATGAGGGTTTGGGACTTCCTTAGGGATTACTAGGAATGCCTATGGCATGCACAAAGACTAGATAAGTGTGAAAATAGGCCCTACGATAGTCTAGGGATAAGCTAGGGATAAGCTAGGGATAGGTGGTCTCAAGTAGCACTCGTGGCACTCAAGTGTCACTTTAGGTGATTAAAAGATGATTTTTACTTGATACAATTGTAAATGTATCTTGATGTGATAAAATTAGAATTAGTTATGTAAGATGTCCTTCATATATTGGTCATGTATTGAGTTAATTTTTCAAACATGTCATATAAAGATTTGGAATGACACATATTTGTATATGATCTTCATTTGGCATCTTATTGCCATTGTATGTATCCTTAATAAAGTTTTTACATTTTTAATGAAATATATTCAATTCTTTTTTGTTTTTTAGCAAAAAAAAGGCATTTTATGCACATCCATATATAGGTGATCAAATGAGGTATAATGTTTATATAATGCTCTTCATTTGAGTTGGGAAGGAAGACCTTTACTAAATATGAATTATAGTGCCAAATATGAAGGTATTTATGTTAAATAATGTGAGGCATTTTTAAATAATATATCATAATATTTAATGGACTCATTATAATTTTGTTTGAAAATTTACAAATGTTCCCATGTAAAATTAAGAATTATATGCAACTAAAATCTGCATTGTGTGACCTTATTAGTATGATGTCTAATGATAATGCAGTGATCTCCTAATTTACATTAAAATTAGGTTATCTCTAACACTATAGTATATTTCCCTCCCTATTTATATTTTTGACCCCTCAATCCCCCTTTTTTTTGGCTCTTGGGTTCTCTTTCTACCTATTTTGAAAACCTTCTACGGAATATGAGACTACCCCTCCTAGTGACTTAAGTGCAGTAGTCCATTATAGAACCACATCTAGGGTGATGGAACCATTTCCATAGTTTAGAAAACCATTATGATTTAAATGTCACTAATAGGGTGGTTCCATCATCCCATGTGGTGTTTTTGTTATTGGGAGTAGTAGTTTTATCACTAGGACTAGCAACCCCTACAAATAGGGGTAGTTCTATCACTTTTGGTTTGTGTTCTAAATTTATCCTCCATAACTCAAGCTTTCACACATTTTAAATGATTCTTGTTGTTTTTATTACTATTGTCACCTTTAGTTCACCTTAATTTTACCCTTAAAAACTCCCTCTTCTATTTTTAATCATTTTTAAGTTTCCTAAGTTCTACTCCTAGTTTAGCTCAATTAAAGTCCCTCCTTGTAACTTTCATTCTTCTTATACAAGTATTCCTTTTTTAGATAAAATTTACATTGGAGATTTAATTTTTTAATATTTCTATAGCCACAATCTTTTTACCATTATTTTTATCTTTTCCTTTGATCATTTTCATGTTATAATACAAAAATTTGAGCAAGTAGGGTCATTAAATTTGTAACCATATCTTTAAAATGAGTACACTAATTATCCACATTTAGTTTTTATTTTGTTTGGAGTTGTTATCCTCTCATATTCTTCTTTTTATACTATTTTTTCATTATCCTTGGTTATATAGTTCCTCTAATCAATTTATTTGAGTGGAGGAGTTAGCATATGTGAGTAAGGAATCTGTAAAGGAGATGTTAGTCTTGTGTTAGTCCAATAAAATATTTTAAAATAACACACTAAAATAATATCTCTAGCCTAGACACTAGGGATATCATAACATAAAAATGAAAGAACAACTAGAAAATAAGATAAATCACTCATTTACCTTCCTTGGAGCTCCAAATGGCTTGTTTAAGTGGCTTTATCAATTTTTGCATCAAGAAATCTTCATCAAAGAAGCTTCATTTACTTCACCATTGCTTTGCACCTTCTCTTGGTTGCTTGGCTTATGAATTTGGCATGATAACATCACTTGTAAGGTTTTTTTGCATCTATTTGAGAATTATAAAATTATGCCAAGATAACTTAGAGATCAATAGGTATGACCTTGTATTTATAGACTCAAAAGTTAAATCTCATCCAAGGTGAGTTAAGGTTGAGTTTAAACATGGAATGAGTTCAAACTAACCCTAGGTGAGTTGAGGCTAACTCTAGTTGAGTTAAAATTTGTCATGTAATTATGATTTTGAATTAATAGGCATGGCTCTAAAATTATATATTTTAAGATATATTGGGAGTGCTTGACAACTCATAAAGGAAATGATGAAAAGGCTTGATATTTTGAATTTTGTAATTTTTATTTTTTAAATTCATTAATTACAAATGGATAATAAAACCAATAATTTAATCTTGTTTAATTATATGATTCATTTTGATTAGAATTTTATCTCTTTTGATAATTGATCAAGTTCCCCACTTAATGGGTCCATAAGCTAAAGTGTCAATTGTTAGGTTACAAAATTATTGGGGATGAATCCATAATATTTTACTATTGTGTATGGTATAAATCTCCAAATAGGGATGCCTCAACATGATATTGAGAATTCATAATTGATGTGTGGCTGAAATAGGGATGTTTATTGATTTTTAGGCTTAATTTGTAATGTTTGGTAGGAACCAATTTGAAGCCTGGTCAGAAGCTAGTTGTGTTTGGAATTGGGTGTCTATAGTTTTCCCCTATTTGGGAAGGTGTTGAAATATATAATCATAGTAACCTCTTCTCAAAGAATAAAAATGTATTGCATGCATAATACTCCAATAGCAATGGATGGGCCATATATGTCCCATAAAGGGATAATTTGGTAAATAAAGTATAATATTGATCCCTCAAAACAAGGAAATGATGGGACCAAAAAAGGTAAAAAGGGTGGAAAATACTAATTTTCCCAAAGGCGGTTATAATCAATGGCACGGTTAGGTAAAAATATAATGATTTACCCATAGGTGGTTATAATCATTAGCCAAAGGAAAAGGTAACAAGAGAATGATTTTCCCAAAGTCATTTATAATCATTTAAAATAAAACAATGATTTTCCCACATGTATTTATAAGCATTGGTATAATGAAACATGCCCCAGTTGCGCGAATAGAGATAATGATTTTCCCAAAGGTAGTTATAATCATTATCATGGTAGTTAGAATTAAAACATAATTATTTTCCCAAAGGTGATTAGAATCATTGGTATAACAATGTGGATCTAAAGACTGATTTTCCAAAATCTGATTATAATCATTGATATGGCAGGTTAGATTGAAATATAATGATTTTCTCAAAGGTGGTTATAATCATAGGAATTGTGGGTGGGCCAATATACCAAATTAGAATAGGGTGCTTATGAATTTAATATGCATGAAGTAAGAGTAATATGGTATAGATTAGAAATATGAATTTAGGAAATTTTCAAGTATGGAGATACACATCCTAACTAGAAAGAATGAAAATTCTTTCTTGATTACTCTTTTTGTGGGAAATGATTTGGATAGATTAGGAATTTTTTAGGTAACCAAGGAGAAGTACCATAGCATCATTTCTTATAATATTTCCTTTGTTAATTTTTTTATATCACATGATGGTATGCATCATGATATAAATCACCATGAGAATGTAGCCAAAAAATGTATAAGGACTGACATGTGATCTAATAAACAATAAAAAATAATGTACCAATTATTAAAAACCATGATAATAATATTTAACACATGAATATGGATGAAATTAATCATAATGTGAAAGGAATCAATAAATGAACATATATATCTAATTCAAATCATAATAATTAAAGCAAACAAACACATAAGAAGATAAAACATAAATAAATAAATAAAAAGCACAACAAAATAACAAGAAACAAAAAGTGAACAAATACAATCAATGGTTAATTGTAATGTTAGCCCAAATAGAAGATGAACACAAATCACACAAGGTTTCCCCTAGGATATATGTAATTTATGACACAAATAAGACAATAAATATTTCCCTTAGGCCATAGGAGATAATGAAATAAACAAACAAAATGGGGGGGATATAAAAAAGTAAGGGGTAGCCAAGCTGACTCCAAATGCACTAGGAAAGTGGACACTACCTACATAGCTCCATGGATGTAAGGTCCAATATAAAATTCAGGAAAAATTTAGTTCTCCCATGATATGGGATAGAATAAAATGATGATCGATAAAAACATGATTGTGTTATAAAATAAATGTGGGAATGGTCTCATAAAATGGTGAAAGTGTGAGATGAATTCCAGTGGACATTAGTGTATGAAAGTCAAATACATAATACTCATAACATAAACTCATAAAATCAAGATATCATAAGGTTAATGGGACAACAAGGATTGGGAAACTAAAGGACAAGTGGTTTCTTGTGAAATAGTGAGGGTTCCCAAAATCTTGAAGACAAAGAAGTGGTCAAAAATGAATTTGTGATTTTGAGGATTTTCTAGAGCTATAACAAATGTTTTTAAAATGATGAGAATGTGGTAATAGGTGATTTATGTAACCTCAACATAAATTTATCACTACCTACATAATCCCATTAGGACCTCAAGTCACTATAGTTATGCCTTACAATGGAGGAATCCAACTAGGTAGTAGTAAGTTCTCAAATTAGGAAAATAGCACAATATGGTCTATGAATGTCAAGATGGGACTTCAATTAATGATAAAGATATTTTTCCTAATTTTCCCATAGGTAATTATAATTAATAAATAATTACATAGGTCAAATATACTAATTTTCCTAAAGGCAGTTATAATTAGTAACACATAGTGGTATACAAATTTTCCCAAAAGGCATTTATATCAAGAACACTCACAATGAAATGAAATAATAAATGAAGGATTAAATTATCAAACCACTATATAACTGGTCCAAAATATTGCCTCTATCTTGAATACTAAATCAACTACTATAACTTAATTTGAATCCCCTCATTGAAGGTGCCCTAAGAACCAATGGAATAGAACAAAGGTCAAAAGGGTTAGGTAGGGAGGATAAAAACAACTTTGGTTAATAGGGAAGGTATGGTAGAATGGTATATGGTATGGTATAAATAATATCATAATAAAATACAACATAATTATTCCTCATAGACAATACTTTAGGTCTCTCAAGTGAAGTAATGCTTGAGGTGTATTATGTTCATCAAATTATCAAGTTCATATATGTCTAGTGTAGAGAGCCTATATGCTTCAAAGCCATAATTTTAAATAATTATATATGGGCCTATATAGTTGGTTTTAAACTTTCCCTTATTTTTCTTCTCAATCATGGTATTATTTTGGTTTTATTTGAGAAAAATATTCCCAAGTTTGAACTCTTTATGTTTGACCCACCAGTTATAATGTCCATAAAATTTATTTTGGTATGCTTGAAAGATGTTGATAGTGGCCATGAATTTTTAATCAAGTAAATACAGCTTTTTAAATTTATCTACCTGGTAATATTCATCATCCAATACATGTTTTATCAAGATATGCAAAGAAGGAAACTTGACCTCAATGATAAGAATGGCCTCAGTGTCATAGATTAGGTAATATAGAGTGGCCCCTATTAGAGTATGATAATTAATGTAGTATTCCTAGAGGGCATGGAATATTTGGAGGTGCCCATCATGGCCAAAATCATTTACAATCTTTTTAAGGATGTTTATAATAGTTTTATTATATGCCTCTTCTTGGCCATTACCTTGTGGTTAATATGCAGTAGAAAAATGTTGACTAATATTATACTCAACACAAAGAATTTTGGCATCCTTATCTTCAAATGATATGTCATTATCATATATGATGTTAGAGGGGATACCATATTGGCATATGAGATTGTTTAATATGAACTTGGAAAAAAAAATCTAATCACGTAAGTGAGGGTTATAGATATAACCAACTTAGTAAAATATTCAGTAGCGGTAAGGATGTGTTTATGGTCGTCAAATCAGGTAGGGTTAATATTCCCAATGAGATCAAGGCCCCATGTTGAAAAAGGATATATTATAAGAATTAGTTTGAGCATTTTGGCTAGGGATTGAAACAAATTGGCATACCATTGACACTTGTTACACCTTTTGACATAAGTAGTATCTACATTCATAGTTGGCCACTAATAACTAGTATGTAAGAACTTTTTGGATAGGATGGCCTTACTAGTGTGGGATCCACATACTCCTTCATTAACTTCCCATAATACTAATGTTTTTTTTTCCAAATTTAAATAATAAATTATATTTCCATCAAAGCTACAATGGTAAAGCATTGGGCCAAGTAAGGTATAATGTGAAACTTGGTGGGTAAAGGCCTTTAGTTGTTTGTGTGATAGGTATGGTGGAAAGATATGGTCATGAAGGTAGGTAAAGAGGTTTGAATACCATATATACATGGGACCAAAAATATCATAGATCATTGTGATGGTTGAAGGTTTATGAGTAGACACTAGAATATTTTCAATGAGTTAATATTCTTTTGCTTTATCAGTGTGATGAATCAAAGAGACAATGGTGGCCATGGCATCTATTGTCCTGCTATTTACCCTTGGTATTTTTTAAAATTGTAGGTCAATAATTTTTTTTGAGAGTGTTGACCATGGCCTTACATTGAACCAACTTGTCATATTTAGTCTAAAAGTGATCTGTAACATGATTGATGATTAACTGAGAATCACCATAAATTATGAGATACTGAATATTCCATTGCACTACCTAAAAAGGGCTTAAAATGAGTTATTTATATTCATACATATTTTTAGTACAAGGAAAGATGATATGAAATGATTTAGGGATAATATCCTCCTATGGTGTAATAAATAATAGGCCTACCTCTAATCTATGTGATGTGAATGATCCATCAAAATACAACTTCCAATGTTACTCCTTAGGAGGTGTTTCAATGATGGTCATGATGAACTCATCTAAAAATTGAAAAGTGAGGGGTTTGATATCTGTAAGGGGATCTTCATCAAGTTAATATGCAATAACTTATCCCTTAGTGAATTTATAGTTGACATATTTGATTTCAAAGTTGATCAAAAGCATGATCCATTTAGTCATGCAGCCTTGTAAAGTTGTATTGGATAGTATATACTTTACTGGATCTACATTGAAAAAAATATGGTCTTGTTGTTAAGCATGTAGTGCTAAATCTTTTGTGTTATGAAGACCATAGCTAAACAAGATTTTTATATGGGAATAATTGTGTTCAAATGTAACTAGTGTACATCTTATATAGTACATGGCATGTTCTTTTATATTATCATCATGTTGAGAAAGAAGTGCCCCGAAGGATTTGTTTATGGTAGATAGGTACAGTAGGAATGGTTTTCCTAGCATTGGTAATAATAAATAGGTGGATTGGCATGATATTATTTTAGGTGTTGAAAGGATTTATGATAGTCATCATCCCAATGAAATGTGACACCTTTATTTAGTAAGTGTGTAAATAGATGGAATTTTTTGACTAATTATGAGATGAATCATCTAATAGAATAAATTTTTCCTTATAAACTATGAAGCTAATTCAAATTAGAAGGTGGTATCATCTTGACAATGGACATAACTTTGGTAGGATCAACTTCAATGCCCTTATGAGAGATGATGAAGCCAAGTAATTTGCCTAAAATGACACCAAAGATGCACTTATTAGCATTGATTCTAACTTTGTATTCATGAAGCCTCTGAAATATTCACCATAATATAGTTAGATGATTAGCACAAGTCTTTTATTTACCTAATATGCCATTGACATAGTCTTCAACAATGTCATGAATCACGTTATGAAATATGATGGTCATGGATACTTGGTATGTGGCCCTAGAATTCTTGAGACCAAATGGCATAACTTGATAATAAAATATTATCCAAGGAGTGGTAAACTTTATCGTGTGTCAGTCTTTTGGTGAAATCTAGATCTGATTGTATCTTGAAAATCCATCCATAAGTTAAAGCATTTCATACCCTTTTATGGATTCAACTATCATGACAATGTTTGGTAGAGGAAATTCATCCTTGGAGAATGCCTTATTTATATCTCTAAAATAAATGTAGATTCTAATTCCTTTAGGCTTTTTTCTAACTAACACAACATTCAAGATCCACTTTGAGTAGTCGATTGATCGAATGCATCTCACTTCTAAGAGTTTTTCCAACTCTTTCTTTACTAATACATTAATACGAGGATGCATATTGTGAAATTTTTACATCACAAATTTGGCATCATGATGTAAAACAAGGTGGTGTACAACCAAGGTGGTGTCCAATCCTAGCATATCTAAATAGGTCCAAGTAAAAATGTCAACAAATTCCCTCAAAAGGGTTATAAATATTTTTCATTCCTCTTCAATGAGGGACGCTCACCTAATTTGATCCATTTTGGGTCATCTGGAGTACCAACATTGAATTTTGTAGTGTCTTCTATGAAGAAAGTTGAAACATCTTCAAAAATGGTTGGAAATTGTTTGAATTAGCCTAAAATTGAGAAGTCCTTTATTTATAATGGTTCCTCAAGATCACCTAAACAAGATAAATCAGAATCTCCTAATGGAAGGGATGGTCATGTTACAAATACTATTATAAATTCTAGGGTAATTTGATCAAAGGCATGTTTTTCTATAGAATTGAACTCAAACCCAAAAGCAAGTCTATCATTAGTGGTTTCCTAATCTTCATTTGAGTAAGGGTTATCACCCCCATCTAATGGTGTTTAAGATAGGTTTTCACTAGAAGATTGGCATTTCTCTTTAATTTTACCTTGTTCCAAAAGTGCCTCAAATAGGTTTTCACTTTGCGAAATCAATGTTTTATTTATTTATTTTTGGCTAAATGTGTTCACCCATTCTCCAAAATAGGTAGCAAGATACAATTTGATAAAAAAAACCCTTGTTTGTGGTCTCCCAATGGAACATTGAATTTTAGGAATAGGAAATTGTAAAAGGCCTCATCATTCTCAAACTCATCTACAAGAACTATGGATTCTTATTGGTATTAGGCTATAAATTGAGGGTGATATAAAGTAAGTGGATTATTTTGTCCAATTAGGGTAATGGTACAAATGGCATGTGGGTCAAACAAGCTAGTATTGGCAAGGTCTTCATAAATGTTGTGATTGGACTCTACTTCACTTTCAACATCATAGGAACTAAAAATTGGCATAGGTTCCTTTATACCAAGTTATAGAAATTATCTTAAGAGTTCCTTGGTAATTTGGCTAGAGGCCTCCTCCTTATTAGGCTTGATTCTCCATGATCTGATTAGGAATGGGATATTTAGCATTTTTGTAATAATTGGATAACTTGTCATTATACAACCAAGATTCATTATTGGTAATTAGGTCCTCTTATTTACCTATGATTGGTGTTAAAATGATAGGAGTTGTATTATGAAGTTTATCCTTTTTCTTTCATTTCCATTCTATGTAAGGTAGATTGGATTTAGTTCTTCCATAGGACTTGGGGTTCTTTGTGATATTGGCAATGTGAAATGTGTCATGGGTCAAATACTCTCCTGGGACATTAGTTGAGATGGTGAAATGGTTAGACATTTCAAGGGGAGGCATATGTGAAGATGAATCAAGACTATCTAGGTCTATGCAATTAGCCTCTAGAAATTTAACAAGTATTTCTTTGTCTTTATGATTTTTTAGAACTAGATCTAGGCTAAAGTAGTAGTTATATCTTTCATACTCCACTTCTAAATGTTTTTATTCTTCATAGGGATGCAAATATCCATTAATGGTGACTTCCATACCTAAGTGAGATAACTTAAAACATTGGTGCAATGTTGAAGGGATTGTATGAATTTCATGTATCCAAGGTCTACCTAAGATCAAATTGTAAGATAGTTCAAGGTCTAACATATGGTGAAGTGTATCATGGGTTAAGGGCCCAATGATTATTGGTAACCTTATGATGCCTTTTGGTTCCTATTATTCATTATCGTAAGCCTTAATAGTGATTATTTTTTGTTGTATATCAGTTGTTATATATCCAAGATGTTTGATGAGCATCAAAGACATAATATTTAGGCCCGATCCATTGTCTATGAGAACACATTTGACTTTGTGCCACATTATGAAAACTTTAATGTAAAATGCATTTTTATGGATAGGTCTAAAGGATGACATATCACTTTGGTTGAAGGTCAACTATTAACCTAGGGCTAGATGTCTAACCAAAGCTTGAAATTTGTCTGGATTTGTCTCATTAGGCTCTTAGGATTGGCCTAGAAACTCTGTTTGTATGTTATTGTGGATAGTAGATATATGCAACAAAACTAAATTGGATATTTGTGTAAGAATTTTCTAGAGTTTTTCCAATATATCATATGACTTTTCCTTAACAAGAGTATATGGCTTGTTCCTATCTAGAATAGTGGGTTGGATGGGTTTGTTGGTAGGAGATTGTGGGCTTGGAATGGTAATCTTTGACTTCTAAGTTATTATCACACAATCAGGATTAGATACAAGACCATTATTACTAAAAAATGATAATAGAGGTGAGCTAGAAAGGATAAGTCTCAATTATTAGTGCACTTAGTTGTGGTCATGGGGCAATGATGGTTTATCAATATAAGGTCCAAAAATAGTAATCCCTAGTTATTGTAATTGTTTGTGGTCCCAAGTTAAGGAAGGATTACTAACATAAATGGGTTGATTATAATTATTTATTAATAGTCATGTTTTATTAGCACTTGGTCTATAATCAATGTTGATGGTTAAAATGTGACCTCCTACAATATGACCTACAACTTTGGCGTAGTCATGTGAAACTATGTGGTAGGTCTATTGGTTATTGGAATCATTCTAGCCTTCGTTCCTCACATTTAATTGATGTTTTTATTGTTGTTTTTGATATTTTTTTTGTTTTTGTAGATATTGATACTATTGTTGTTGTTGGTATGGCCTATGTTATTGTTGACTATTATTGTTATGTTACAGAAAGGTTTTGATAGATACTTAGGTTTTGATTGGATGTATATGTTCTAGTATCCACTGTAATCTCCCCATTTTTTAACATATTTTTTATGAGTTATTTTATTTTCACACAATGGCATAGATTATGTCCATGAACACAATGGTATTCATAGAAATCACTCTCTTTATATCATTCTAGATAAGAAATACCTTTAGGATAATGTCCCAGTATCAACCAACTAATCATGTTATTTGTCGCTAGTTTTAAAAACACCACTTATAAAATCTCTCCAAGGTCACTAAAGACTCGATGAGTAGGGGCATTTCTTATTGGAGGAGAGGTTTGAAAATTCAATAGTTGTTTTGTTTATTGAGTAGGTCTATATTGATGTGAAGGTTTCACTTGTTAAATAGATTACTAATGAGGAGTAAGCTACATTTTTGGTGTGGGTTGAGTAGATAGTGTTTGCACCATTTGGATATGACATAAATTGGTTACTCTATTTCCAACAACATTCATGTTACAATTGAATTGTTTGTATTTTTCATAGTTACTAGCCTAGGATGCTGCCAATGCTTATGCTTCGACTTAATTCTAATTTCAATTTTGGAATGTTCCTTGGTTTTAGTTGACTTTCATTTAATGAGATTAACTTGATAATCCCTATTTTAATAAGGGTCTTTTCAATCAGTAAACCTTTTTTGAGGATGTCTTTAAAGGTATGCACACACTAAAGCTCCAAATGATAGGATATCTCACTTTGAAAATTCTTAATAAACATAGTGGCCAATTATTTATCTGGTAAGCTATGGGTAAAATGATTATAAATCACTCTCCATCTCTATAGATAGCTTGTAAAGCTTTCATAAACTTTTTGTTTGGCCTAAGTCAAATCTACCAATGAAATCTTATGTTCAATATTTTAGGAGAAATGCTACACATTTTTTTCTAAAAGGTCATCAAAATCAGATATCAAATTCTTTGGAAAGTTTAGAAACCACTCCAAATCGTATCTTGTTAGACTTTAGGGAAACAAGAGGAGTAAATAAATATCATTGTAAACTATTATATGGAAATAAATATGTCAAATGGGCCTTAGGGTCTACTTTACCATTGTATTTATTAAATTTTGATGGTTCTTACCTTAGAGTAAATGGTATCTATAGATACTCCATGTTGAATGGGTATGAACACACATCATCTAACTTGAACTTATTAGTTTGTTTCCCTACTTGAATGGAGACAATTTCATCATTCATTTATTGGATTTCTTGTGCTAATAAACTAGATGAAACATTTACCTAAGGTGGAGGCTGGGAGGTCAAAGGTGTATGGCCTTGACTAGGGTACAATGGAGGAATGGTTTTTTATGGAATGTTGGTTTGATGAGTGAACCAACTAGGAATATGCATTCATGGATTGGGATGTCACACATTTTGGTGCAATAATGTGGTTTGTATTTGGTATATAAGCCTAATTTTGAGGCAATTGTGGTTGTGATGAAAGGATATGGCTTAGGATAAAGTATTGTGCCTGTTGTGGTTGAGTAGGGATTTATTGTTGACTAGTCAAACCTAGCTAAATAAGGGGAACTTATTATGTACCAAGGCCCTATCATTATATTTGTGTCATTTTTTTAACAAAATGTAATTACTGCCTAATTAGTAATTATTAGGGAGTAGTACCTATTTGTTGTATAAACACCAGTTGTGAAGTAGATGCTTGTAGGGTGTTTAACATTTTTTTTACCAATAGACTTATGTTAATTAGACAACATTTAGGATTATAAAGGTATGTTGTTCTATGACTGTAGAGGTACATTTTTCACTACCTATTGAAGTGGAACATTTTTCCCCCTCTTAAGGTGGCATAATGTTCAGCATCTATTATGGTGGTATATTAGGTTGTGCATGATGTTGTGTAATGTTAGTGTTGACCTAATTTGACTTCTAGTCAAATTTGGTCAACCCATACTATTTTTAAATTTTTATGAAGGTTTCCATGTGTCCTATATGGTGTCATGTTGGTATATTGTCTTACTTATCCTTCTCCTAGTCCTTGTTGAAGCCCACCCTCCTTGTACTGGCCTAATCAACCAAAGTCAAAGTTGGTCAGCCACAGTAAAAACTAGTCAAAGGCTCAATTAAAGTTTTAAATGTCATTATATGGTCTTTGATATGTTTAAATGTGTCTTCAATTCATAAATTGGTCACGTACTACGTTTCACATGCAAAAAGGGTCATTTGGCCACATTTTCAGCTTATTAATTGACTTGTACAGATGGTGGAGTTAGAAAAAATTTCACCAAAGTGAATCTTAATGTGTATTAGGTTAGGATCAATTATAAATTGGTTAGCGTCAATTAAAGAGTTAGTTATATATAGAAAATGGAGTTTTTCCTTAATTTTAGGGCCTTTTGGGCACTTGTACAGAATAGATGATCTCCCTTATAGCTAAAAATGTGGGTGGAGTGCCTCTTCACCTCCCCACACTCTTTTCCACTCTTTTTTTCAAAGAGGATGAATAAAAGTTTAGTTTTGCTCCTATTTTTTCCATTTTCTCTTTGTAAGCTAAGGAATGTCAAATTCAAAAACTTGGTGTGGGTCGTATAGTTGGAGTTGGGAAGAATGGTATTAGGGGTAGATATCACTCTAATTTTACTTCAAATCCATATCAATAACTTTCAATCTAGTTCCTCTTCCTTTATGAATAATTTCTAACACTCCAGGTAGCTTTTTATACATATGTAACCATGAGGAGTCTCCTTTTGAGCTAGTTTCTATTTCTTCTATTTGGTTTTGATGGGTTTGATGTTTTCACATGTTTATAATGACATCTCCATAGTTTCTCTATTCTCCTTTTTTTTTTGAAGTCTCATGAGTGCAATAAGCCTCTTCTAGGCTTGTATATGCTTCCAAACTAGTTTTTTCACACTTGTAGCTATCTCAAGCACCATGAAGGAGATTTATCACATTAGATAGAAGTAGGGGATGTTGTTTCATATATTTAAATCCTTGAAGATACATTTAAAGGTTTTGAGACTAGTTTTCAATCCATAAAAATCCAAATTAATGTTCAAATAGCCATGTTTCCCATCATTGTCAGCCTTCCCAAAGATATCTCCACCTACAGGTGGGATTAGTAGAGTTATACGAAGGTATTATATAGGGTTAAATTTCCCTAAGGTCTATAAAACAATTTTATATCTATAAAATAATTTTTTTTGAATATTAGAATCCTACTAAGGGTATAATAATCACCATATGAAAAATTCTGAGATCTCAGGCCTCTTGTCCCTTATTGTTACAAACAGAAGCCCTTAAGCAGTTTGTGTAGGGTATATGATAGGTATATATAAGGTTTTAATACCTCATAATGATATTAATTGGTTTTCTATAGAATATATAAGTACCTTACAAACAAATAGGTCAAGAGGGTAAGTGGAGAGGAATGTTCAAGAGGATCAAAGTCACCCTAAAACACACTAAAAATGTGCAGTGGTGTCTATAAGTTTATAAGGTTTCAAATGGATTTTGATAGCTAGAGTTAAATGAGGCATACATTCATGTTGGGATTGTTACCTTTTGGTTTAAATAATATCAATCACTTATAATATTATCGAGAAGAAGATGATATTTTATATAGCCTACATAACCATCCCAAAGTCTGTATGTATGCTTCCAATTAGCCACCTATAGCTGAGATAGGTAGTGGAGTGAAACAATGTATTTTGAGGAGGTTATAAGTAATTTTAGGTTAATGAGGTGTAAATTTCAAGGAATAATATATTTTAATGCCTAAATAAGGTTCTAAAATCATCATTCAAGACCTAATTGATACCCATGACAACCTACAAACACCTATAGGGGTCAGAACAAGGACTGTTATAGTCAAGGCAGGGGTGTCCTAGTCAAAAACCTAAGCATATATTTGTTATTGTATTGAGGGTTTAGAAGAGAAATAAAATAATTAATAGAGTCTCATGACATAATAACATGAAAAGGAGATTCTACCACACCTTAAACAAGTTATAAATGGCAAATCATCACTTACAGGTAGAGCATACATAGGCACTGTTAGGTAGTCAATAAGAGTTGATAAAATTAAGGATAATAAGGTGAATAAGTGGATAAAAACATTGGCATAATAGTGATATAATTTTAAATAAATTCATAAAACATATATTACAAGTTGTAAGGCTATTGACCCCAAATCACCACCTATAGGCTTGTACAAACTGAGATAAGAATAGACTGAGACATGGGTTTTGAAGAGGTTTAAAGTCACTTTCATGTTGAGAGAGTGAAAAAATAAAGGCCTAATGGATTATAATTCTTAATAATTTTTTCAAACTTCATTTAAGACCTATTTTCATGCCTATAGTAACCTCCAAACATAGTCAAAAGTGTCTATATCTCAGTCAAAGCATGAAGCCAGTCTAGGAAACATGGGGTATGTGAATGTTCTAGTAAGAATCACCTTGTAAAATGATGTAAATATGGATTATATATTTAACACAATCAACTCATGGACATAATTTAAGGATTAAAAATAAAATGTACTCCCTTCTCATAGCATTCACAAGCTTATACCCTACCTACCCTCACAGTCTACCTTGTTCAAAGTCTACCTAGGAAATGTGTAAATATGGAGGTCTTATGCTTGGATTTAAAGGATTAAAATTGGTATATATTACCCTTAGGAGTCAAATAATATATTAAAATAATAAATTTTTCAATATAGATAGGGGAAGTGCCCCCTATTTTATCTCAGATAGGGGGCACTTTTCCCCTTACAAAAACCCTTATTTTTTACTAAAAGAATAAAGGCATGGACTATAAGGAAAAGAGAGCTCAAAATAAGGTTTTTATATATGTAAAACACATATAAAAACATGATAATTTAGGATATAATTTTATAATATAGACAGGGTAGTCTGTACAAGGAGGTTTGCAGGTAGGGTAGCTAAGCAGGATATGATCCTAAGCCTTCATGAGGGGTCATTTTTACTTTTAACCTTTTCCAAGAACTGGAATGTTTTATAAAATATTCATGGAGGTTGTAATGATATTTAGGATCTATATTATAATTTTATAAGGCTAACAAAGAGTTTTTAACCATCAAGTTGTAGGCAGACCTATTGGCAAGGTCTAGGCCTAATGCCAAATAAGGCTTAGGTTTCATCTTAAGCTCTTGATAAGCCATTCCAATGATTGGAAAATATTTTTAGGGCATATAAAAAAAAATTAAACCTTTTTTTTTAGGATATCCACTATGAAACCATTTTATGGCCTATAATGTGCTTAGACCCTACCAGAATGCAAAAAAAGAGCTTGAATGCCAACTTCAAATTCTTGGATCTTCCATAGTGATTTGTATGGGACCTTGAGGTGATTATAAAAGTTATTTAGGGTCCCTAATAATCCCTCAATTTAATTTTTAAATGATTTAAATGTCTCTTCTTTATGAAAAAATGTTAAGAGTTCAAACCACTAGAAACCCTTACAAACCCTACATAAAGACCCAATTAGGAAAAGAAGGAAAATGAAGCATTAAAAGCGGGTGGAAAGGCCATGAAACCACTTAGATGATTTATATTAATATTTATTTATTATCCACATGTTACTGATGTGTATGGACCTATACAAAATAGGTCAAAATAGGGCTCTTTTTAACCTTTTTGTGTGTTCTATAGACATGGAGAACTTTAAAGAGGCCAAATCACTTTTGGGGGAGAATTTAGTAATTTTTGTAAGTAATAATTTCCATTTTATTATCCATATAAACTCCTAATCCTATATTCTACCTCTTTCATTTTAGCTAGTCTAGTGGGTAGATAGTGAACACTTAGGGAAAAGTGGTGAAACTCAATTTGGAAAGCCTTTAAGGCTTGTTTCTTAAAACTGATGTTATGGAAACTTTGTAAACATGTCATCCCTAATTTTTCATGGATTATACTAAATAATTGGTAAGTTTTTAAGTGCCAATTGTGAAAGGTACATGGAGAGGGATTATTTTGAAACTGATATGGATGATGGTGCATGGCTGGAAGAATAGGAGTGATAAAAATTTAGTCTAATGCACATGAGGACCTGTTAGTAAAACATCCTACTTATACCCATCATCAAACCTAATCAATTATAGTGATAAGGTAGTTTTGGAAGGCAAATCATGAGAGGAAGTTTTTTGTGTAAGGAAAGGAGTTCTTAAACAACTTTTCAAGGCTTGGATGATTTAGAATGACACTTGTAGCTCCTAACATTACATGGATCACCCCATATCTCTCTCAAATTCATATGTAACTAATATTTTTAGTTTTTACAAGTGTATCTATGACTTTTGGACTCCCCTTCTCTCTTTCTTCTCACATCTTTTATAAATTGAGCCTTTTTGGCTATTGTAGGCATCTATCCACCTTGGTATGGAAAATCCCTACCAAATGTTTTCCTTGAGATAATAAATATAGTTTTTTTACCTCATTAAACTTTTCACTAAGTGTACACAATGGTTTTTAGTCTTGTTCAAGTGTAGTTTCATTTACCTTCATATGTTACTCTTCCTAGTACCTAGTGTTTTGTAATCTCTTATGCAACTCAATAATAAGTACCTAATGGGATTACATGTGTAGTGAGTAGTCTATTAAATATAGTGTCTTATAATTCCTATTGCCTAATTCATCCTATCCTAAGTTATTTTTAATACCCCATGTTGAAATATTGATGTGAGAGAGAAGGTTGTCATTAGATGAAGTGTATGTGCATACTTCTTCTTGGTTCTAAGTGCATGTCAAAAATTGTGATCAAATCAAATCATTGGTGTATCACCTTCCATAGACTAGGTTTACATTCAATTACTCATATCCCTTTTCAAAAAATAAGTGTTATTAGTAATATTTGAGCTATATTGATGCATCAATGGGAGCTAACCCTTAATCTAGAGATCTACCTCAAAGTTGGGTAACCCATAACCTAGAGGTGGTTCAATTGTCTCAATTGAATGAGGAGAGATTTTTAATCTCCTAATGGGATGAAATTTCAAGTGAGAATAGTTTTTGGTTTGCTTGGTGGGACTCTTGTTCCAATAAATTGAGGAGTTTTGGTGTTTTCCTTAAGATAATAGCCTTTAGAGGCAATTCACTAAGAACCAATGGTGACTCTAAGTACAAATCAATTGTTTAAGAAGTTTAGGTATACTTATTGAATTTTTTTCTTATTTCATGATATTTTTATGATTTATTCATGGGAATTGTGAGTTTAAACTTATCTTACCAGAAGTTAAAGAGATATGTCCTACTTTGCCTATCCTCCTCAATATGATAAAGTCCTTGGCCAACCTTGTAATGATCCCTATCAATCATATACTAACTATAACCAAACTTATCAAGATTTTACTTCGCCTAGTCTGCCTAGTTCCCCTATAATCCATTCCATTTCTAGTTTCAAAAAGACTTGCATTGGTTACCAAGACTACATGTTAGACCTTGACACTAGGTATGGTTGTGGTCAAGTCATCCTTAGTGTCTGTGTCAAAAGTGTAAGGGATGATTTGGAACAAGTCAAAAGGGAATCGATAGAGAAAGATAATTGGCCAATTATTTATAATTATATGATTTATATTTGTGGCTTGATCTTCCATCTAGAAGAGAGGTTGAGAGCTCATGAACCAGCTCAATTTTTCAACATGAAGTCCATGTTGAAAATTTTCCTTCTTAGAAGTCCATCCAAGAGATTACCCAAAAGAAGGAAGACCTCATGGTGAAGAAGGTTAACTTACTTGTAAAATATGGAGAGGAAAAAATTTTTAGTTTTGAAGCTCATCTTGAAAAGGAGATTATATTAGCCAATCAAATTTTAAGGCAATCTATCATGGCAGTAGAAGCTGAACTCTCTAAGCCTAATTTTCCAAGTTTTAATGAAAATGAAAACCCCAAGAAAACTCCAAGTTTCTTAAAAATATAATTCACCCCTTAGTTATGATATTATCCCCATAAAAACACCTTTGAGCCTACCTTCCCAAGATGGAAAGAAGTGGTGGTAGCTTGTGAAGAAAAGAACAAATCATGCTTAGGTGGAAAAGTTGTTAGGGGAGAGAAACTTGAAACCATTAAAATTATTCCCACCCCTCCTCAAGAATATATTGAACCCATATTTCCACTCCCTCTAACTGATCAAGGTTTCCCTTCTAATGATGAGAATTGCCTTACTCCTTGGGAATCTTCTTTGGCTAAACTTCCTATTTTTGAGAGGCCTAATATTGGCACTATTAAGAGCGAATATGAGATTGAAATTTTAGATTGGATTGAATATGAAGAGGGTTTAAATGCTATTAAGGATATATAAATTGGTGAATATGAGGAAGAATATCTTCCTTATGTTAAAGAAGAGGTCTTAAAATAGGTTCTATTAGACTCCAAAGAAGAAGAGGAAAAGGTCTTTTTTGTTCCTCCTTTTCATGATGCATACCAGTCAAAGGATGATGAATTATGGTAGATATTTGAGAGATTATGCAGTGAATTTGAATCCCTTAAAGATCCTACAAGTCCTTTAGATCTTACTACAATCCATGGTAAGCAAGAGGTTGTGTCTCAAAATGAAGACATGTGGCAGACCTACATGTAAATGTTCCAAGAGTATGAAGAATGTGAGAAGACTAAACTCATAAAAAAATAATTCCAAGATGTTGGAGAGTAGGTAAATATTGAATAACATCATCACCAAGAGAGTCTCACTTATAATTGGGTAATCTATTATGATCTTGGGCCTTTTGAGGAAGGTACAAAATTTGATCTTAGGCCTCTTAATGGTGATTTGAAGGTTGATTTTACAACCACATATGAAGCTACCTCCATCGACATCAAATAAGAATTTGAGAAATAAACATTTCCAAAATGTCATGATACAACACTTCTTGGAAGCTTGGAGGAACTTGTAACAAGTGAAATGAATGATGAGATCCTTCAAGAAGACATAAACTTGTAACAAGTTATCCCATGAATGGATATGCAAATATACCATGAGGAGGTAAGAGGACATTAGTATGAAGCATTTTTTCAAGTCTAAGAGGACTTCATCTACTTTGGAGACCTATTTAAGATGACTTCATAAAATGACATGTCAAGTCAAGGAGCAAAAAGAAAGCATGAGTCATCTAACACCACATCCAAGAGTAAGAATGCTTGGCATCCTCATGCATATAGTAAGGAAGGATATTCAAGGTACTTCCATTTTTATCTAGGAAGGGAGGTATGATCAAGTTAAATGAACAAAAAAAATTGATTTCAGTTGTGTCTTGTGTTCCCTAAGTTCTTAGTAGCATAAGTGGTATTTTACTTTGGTGTTTATTTGCCTTTTTTATGTGTTGTCCTTTCCTTTGTGTGTTTTTAGGTAAGTCATATATCTTGTTAGTATATTAAAAGTCAAGTCCTATTATTTCCAAGTGCATTCTAACTCCCTTTTCCCAATAGATGGGATAAGGCTATAAGTCCCTAACATAGGAAAACATGTTACCCCTAAGAGTTACTAAAATGTTGAACAAATTTGAATTATAGTCAAATTTATTCAACCCCTATTAATTTGAAATTTTGAAGAAGGTTTCCATGTGTCTTATAAGGTGTCATGTTGGTTTATTGTCTTACTTATCCTTCCCCTAGTCCTTATTAAATCCCACCCTCCTTGTACTAGCCTAGTCAACCAAAGTCAAAGTTGGTAAACCCTAGTCAAAACTAGTCAAAGGTTAAATTTGTGTTGTACATGTCCTAATATGGTCTTTTATATTTTTAAAGGTGTCTTCAAGTCATAAATTGGTCACTTGCTAAGTTTCACATCCAAAAAGGGTCATTTGGCCACATTTTTAGCTTATTAATTAACTTGTATGAATGGTGGAGTTAGAAAATTTGTCACCAAAGTGAATCTCAATGTGGAAAAGGTTAGGATCAGTCATAAAGTGGTCAGTGTTAGTTAAAGAGTCAATTATATACAGAAAAAAGGGAGTTTTTCCTTAATTTTAGGGCCTTTTGGGCACTTGTCTAAAATATATGATCTCCCTTGTAGCTAAAAACGTGGGTGGAGTAACTCTTCACTTCCCCACAACTCTTTTACATTCTTGGTTTTCAAGGAGTATACCAAAAATTTCAATTTTGCTCCTGTTTCCTCCATTTTCTCTTTAAAAGCCAAGGAAGGTCAAATTCAAACACTTGGTGTGGGTCATACAATTGGAGTTGAGAATAATGTTCTTAGGGGTGGATATTAATCTAAGTTTAATTCAAATCCATATCAATAACTTTCAATATGGTGCCTCCTCCTTTATGTATAGTTGCTAACATTCCAAGTAGCTTTTTATGCATATGTAACCATGAGGGGTTTCTTTTTTAGCCAATTTTTATTTATTGTGTTTAGTTTTGATGGGTTTGATGTTTTCACATGATTATAATTATCTCTCCATAGGTTATCTATTATTGTTTTTGTTTTGAAAGTCTCATGAGTGAAATAAGCCTCTTATAGGCTTGTATATGCTTCTAAATTGGTCTTTTCACACTTGTAGCTATTTCAGGCACCATGAAGGAGATTTCTCACATTAGATAGAAGTAGAAGATGTTGTTTCATATTTTTTAATCCTTTAAAATACATTTTAAAGTGTTTATACTAGTTTTCAATCCATAAAAATTCAAATCAATGTTCAAATGACCATGTTTCCCATCACTATCAGCCCTCATAGAGATATCTTCACCTACAGGTGACATCAACAGAGTTATATAGAGGTATTCTATAGGGTTTAATCTCCATAAGGTATATGAAACAATTTTATACCTTTAAAATCATGTTTATGACTCTTGGAAGCCTACTAATGGTAGAAGAAATGCCATATGACAAATTTTGAGATCTCAAGCCTCTTATCCCTAAAAGTTGCAAATAAAGGCCCTTAAGAATTTTTTGGAGGGTATATGATAGGGATATATGAGGTTTTGATACCCCATAATGATCTTAATTTGTTTTATCTATCATATAGAATGAATTTACAAATAAATATTTCATGAGGGTAAGTGGAGAGGAGTGTTCAAGAGGATTAAAGTCACCCTAAAACACACTAAAAATGTGCAGTGGTGTCTACAAGTTTGTAAGGTTTCAAATGGATTTTTATGGCTAGAGACAAATGAGGCACACATTCATGTTAGGAGTAGTCCATTGTGGTTTAAATAACATCAATAACTTATAATATTTTCAAGAATCATATGAGCTTCGATATACCCTACATAACCATCCCATAATCTGTATGTATGCTTCCAATTAGAAACCTACAACTGAGACAGGAAGTGGAGTGAAACAATGGATTGTGAGGAGGTTATAAGTAATTTTAGTTTGATTAGGTGGAAATTTCAAGGACTAATATATTTTAAGTCCTAAATAAGGTTCTAAAATCATCATTCAAGACCTAAATTATACCCATGACCACCTACAAACACCAATAAGGGTTAGAATAAGGATTGTTACAGTCAAGGTAGAGGTATCCTAGTAAAGAAACTAAGCATAGATTTAATTTTTTCTTGAGGTTTTATAAGATAAATAAAATCATTAATATATTCTCATGACCTAATAACATTAAAAGGAGATCCTACCACACCTTAAGCAAGTTTCAAATGGCAAATCATCACCTACAAGCAGGGCATACACATGCACAGTCAGGTAGTCAATAGGAGTTGATAAATTTAAGGATAATAATGTGAATAAGTGGATAAAAATATTGGAATAATAGTGATATAATTTCAAATAAATTCATAAAACATCTTCTCTAAGTCCTAAGGTTGTTGACCCCAAATCACCACCTACAACCCTGTACGGATTGAGATAAGAAATGGACTAAGACATGGTTTTTGAAGAAGTTTCAAGTCACATTCAGGTTGAGGGAGTGATAACATAAATGAATAATGGATTATAAGGCTTAAGGAAGTTTTTTAAGCATCATTTAAGACCTATTTTCATGCTTATAGTAACCTCCAAACACAGTCAAAAGTGTCTCAGTCAAAGCATGAAGCCAGTCTATAAAAAATGGGGTATGTGAATGTTATAGTAAGAATCACCTTGGAAAATGATTTAAATAGGGGATTATATATGGAAAAAAATCACATAATTTACACCATTAAATTATTAAAAACAAAATGGACTCCCTTCTCAAAGAATTCACAAGCTTATACCCTATCTACCCTCATAGTCTGCCTTGTTCAAAATCTTCTTAGGAAATGTGTAAATATGGAGGTCTTATGCTTGGACTTAAAAGCTGAAAAATTGTTAAATATTACCCTTAGGACTCCAATAATATCCTATAATATTAAATTTTTCAAGACAGATAGGGTAAGTACCCCTTATTTTGTCTCAGATAGGGGAAACTTTTCCCCTTCCATAAACTCTTATTTTCTACTAAAAGGATAAAGTCATGGACCAGAAAGGAAAATAGAGATAAAATGAAGGTTTTTATAGATATATCACACCTAAAACAACATGATAATTCATTCTATAATTTTGGAAGATAGATAGAGTAGTCTAGACAAGGAGGTTTACAGGCAGGGTAGCTAAACAGGGTATGAGGCTAAGCCTTCATGAGGAGTCATTTTTACTTTTAACCTTTGCCAAGCATTGGAATTTTTTGGAACATCCTCATGGATGTTGACATGTAAGATCTATATTATAAGTATATAATACTAAAAAATATTTTTTAACCATCAAGTTGCATGCAAACCTATTGGCAAGGTCTAGGCCTAATGCCAAACAGGGGTCAGGTTTCATATTAAGCTCTTGATAAGCTATTCCGCTCATTGTAAAAAAAAATTAGGGAATATAAAGAATTTTTTCAACCTTTTTTTATTTTATATCCACTAAGAAACCATTTTTTGGCCTAGAATGTGCTCAGACCCTACCAGAATGCAAAAAAAAGAGCTCAAATGCCAACTTCAAATGTTTGGATCTTCCATGGTGATTTTCATGGGACCTTGAGGTGATTTGAAAATTTAGGAAGGATACCTAAGAATCCATTAATGTAATTTTTAAATTATTCCAACATATTTTATTTATGAACAAACATTAAGAGTCCAAACCACCAGAAACCCTTGCAAACCCTACATAAGGACCTGATTGGGAAAAGAAGGAAAATGAAGAATCTATATGGTGTGTAAAGGCCATGAAACCACTTGTATTATGTATAGGAGTATTTAATTATTATCCACATGTGATTAAGGTATACGTAACTATATAGAATAGATTACAATAGGGCTCTTTTTTACCTTTTTATGTCTTTTATAGGCATGGATAATTTTCAAGAGGCCAAATCACTTTTGGGGAAGAATTTATGAATTTTTATAAGTCCTCATGTCCATTTTATTATCCATATAAAATCTTAATCCTATGTTCTATCTCTTTCATTTCAACCAGTCTAGTGGCAAGATAGTGAACACTTAGGGAAAAGTGGTGAAACTCAATTTGGAAAGCCTTTTAAGGCTTGTTTCTTGAAAAATATTCTGTAGAAACTTTTTAGACATGTCATACCTCCTTATGTATGGATTATACTAAATAATTGGGAAGGTTTTAGGTGCCAAGTGTGAGAGGTGCATGGAGAGGGCTCATTTTGGAACTATCATGGATGATGGTGCATGTATAGAGGAATAAGAGTGATTAGAAGATATGAAAATGCATTTTAGTACCTATTAGTAACCCCTCCTAATTATACCCATCATCAAACCTGATGAATTGTAGTGATAAGGTAGTTTTAGAAGGCAAATCATGAGGGGCAATTTTCTGTGCAAGGAAAGGAGTTTCTAAACCACTTACAGGGCTTATATGATTTTAAATTTCATGGCTTGCCCCATCTCTCTCACACATTCATAATTAACTGATATTTATAGTTTTTACAAGTGTCTCTATGACTCTTGGACTCCCCTTCTCTCTTTCTTCTCACATCTTCTATAAATTGAGCATTTTTAGCTATTATAGGCATCTCTCCACCTTGGTATGGTGAATCCTTACCAAATTTTTGCCTTGAGATAATAAATATAGTGTTTTTTACCTCATTCAAGGTTTCAATAAGTGTACACAATGGTTTTTAGTCTTGTTTAAGTGTAGTTTCATTTACCTTTACATTTTACTCTTCCTAATACCTAGTGTTTTGTAATCTCTCTTTTGTAGATCAACAAGAAGTGCCTAATGGGATATCAGGTGTAGTGAGTAGTCTATTAAATAAAGTTTATTATAATTCATATTGCCTAATTCCTCTTATCCTAAGCTATCTCCAAGACCCCATGTTGAAACATTGATGTGAGAGAGAAGGTTATCATTGGATGAGGTGTATGTGCATACTTCTTCTTGGTTCTAAGTGCATTTCAAAAGTTGTGAGTAGATAAAATATTTGGTGTATCACCTCCCATATACTAGGTTTAATTTTATTTTCCCCTATCCCTTTTCAACCCCAAAGTGTTAGTAGTAGTATTTGAGCTATAGTGATGCATCAAGGGGAGTTAGCCCCTAATCTAGAGATCCACTTCAAAGTTGGGCAACCCACAACGCTGAGGTGGTTCAATTATCTCACTTTAATGAGGAGACATTTTTCATCTCCTCATTGGTTTCAAGTTAAAGTGACAATATTTATTCATCACCTATTGAGGTGGAGTAGCATTCATCACTTTTTGTTGAGGCAAGGCACTAGTTGATGCTTGACTACTTAATCCTTACATTAAATACTTGATTAATTAGTTGGTTGAGGAATAGAGGTAAATTGTTTTAGTTAAGACATATGATTTCATCCCCCTTGATATTTTTAACCACTCATGGTACTAACTAAAAGCACTTTTTGTTGACTAGTTGGTGTAGTTAAACCACTTTGGCCTAGATTGGATGACAATTGCATGTTATCTACTATGTTTGGTGGATTATTTTGTGTATAAATAGTAGTCACTTCTTAAATAGTTGGGATATTTTACATGTCTCTAATTGAAGTGCTTTATGAAAATTGGTCTATACCTAAATTATCTTGACCTTTAAACTTAATTAATACTCTTATGGAAGGAGTTATCTTTATGAGTGGAGCATTTGACATGGCTATGGTATTAAAATTTTGCGCAAGATTTAAATAGGTTTGATGTGCTTGTTGTATTTGTATAAAGTGGTCCTCCATGAGGCCCTTTCCTTTAAAAATCATATTTGGGTCTTGATATGACATTGGCACAAGAACTTAAGGATGGCTAGTAGAGGCATGTTTAATAATTTGGGTATAAGGTGTGATGAGTGGTACTCTAACTAGACTAGGAAAAATTTCAAGAGGGATGTTTGCTAGAAACTTGGCCCATACCTATACTAATCTGAATAAACATTTGTCTTTGTTTTCAATAAAGTGATGATCAAACAAATAAGGATCATGTCGTTATTTAAATTTTTCTATAACAAATGGTATGCTAGTAATATATTGCATGGTTTGTTCTTTATCCTACCCTGAATATGAAGGCATGTTAACCAAATAATAGGCTAGTGGATCTTGGCTTTGTTCCCTAGATTTATCAATGTAATGAGGATAAGGATTCCTCTTACAAACCATATCATCACCATAGGGGTCTTAAACAAATTCATCATTCATGACCATGTTATCATAAATTGGATTATGCATGGCTCCACTACGATGTAATGAGACATATCCAACTAAATGATTAATGTTTTAGGAAGATAGGTATAGAGTTATATAAACTCTTAAAACTAATTTCCAAAGGAAAAATCATTCCATCTTGGTCTAACTTATTATAATTAATGGAGTTGTATCTCCAAAAAGGTTAGTGATAAACTTGGTCTAAAATGTTCTAACATAAAATGTCAAAATTTAAATGTCTTATACAAAGGGATAAGTTGAAGGGTAAATCCAAATTCAAAACTTAAGTAAAATGTTTTTCAAACAAATCTAAACTAGGTTTAAATGAACAAAGGTTTCTATGTCTTTTGGGAACAAGGCACAAAATCTAGGCTCAAAACAAGAATTATTAGGTCTTTTTGGAACATGACACAAAATTTTATACTTTAAACAAAATGAGGTCTAAAATTCAAGAGATTTAATCTAAAAAAATTTAAACACTTTAACACAAACTAGACAATCGAATTTAAAATCACTCTTGATCATTTCTCAAAAGACATTGAACTTTAGGCATATGGAAGATAGATCACTTCCTAAAATTTAGGCACAAAAATAGTCTTTAATTTGTGAAAGAAACTAGTCTAAGTTTCATAACCCAAAAGTGAAAGGTAAATGTCTAGTCCAAAATTAAATGAGGCATACACCTAAACAAATCAATGTTTAGACATAAATTTGTCAAGACTAACTTTGAACTTGATTTATAAGACTAGGTTCCTCAAATAGACAACAAGCTATATAAGATTGAATGTCATGAAGGTACTATGCATAGACCAAGAAGGTACATGTATTTTTCATTTTTTAATTTTATACACAAGATAACAAGTCTTTGAAATAATTCAATTAACATAATGATGCCCCTTCAAACAAGTGGCATACACACAAAAATTTGATAAATGACTAAGGCAAATGTGTGATGTCAAATGGATGGAATAACACCTCTTCAAAAAAAGGAATGATGTGTAAATAAGCCTCATTTTTTATGTGGTATTACAAAGAGATAGTTTCAACACAAGACCATGTAAGTAAAAAGGATAAAATGAAAAAAGCATATAAGTGTAACATCTTAAATCCTAAAATTGACAAGGTTGCATCATACTGTCAAATTATATCTATATACTTGTTATTGAGATGATTTTAAATTATTAATCTAAAAATTAAAATTTCATGAAAATTAGGGTTTTTAGGCTCCCTCTTATCTCAAGAGTTTGTATGATGACATGTAACTTTAGACTACTCACCCTGCATCAATAGTATGTTCACGATAAGTAGGGTTATTTAAAATATCAATTTTTGTTTATTTATAAATGGTCTCATATGTATGGAAAATAATAGGGTGCCTCACATAATTTGGATCCACATTAACAATCTTTTTTTTAAAATGTTGTATCCCTTTCACAACCACTTCATCTATCAATTTCTCAGTGTAGTGAGATGCCTGAGTTACCCCTATGGTTTGAGATTGAGTACCACTAATGGAGCTTGTTTAACTACTCAAAAAAGTGTCCCAATGGGTCACCCTTAATTTATATACCTCACCATGGAGTGGGGCTGAAATTATGTTAGGAGATGAATTCTCAGGTCAACACTTCCCTAGAGAATTCATGGGAAGGTGATGAACTCTTGCCCACAAGCCAAAATGCATAAAAATAAACAAAGTGGAAGGACTTTAGGGTCATTTTAGGATTACACAAATCATACATATTTTGGGGAGGGCCTTAGTGACTTTCCTTCCACTCTTTTATACCAAAACAAAAAATGAAAATAGTGGGCATTTTTTATCACCCAAGTTCCCTAAAAGGGACAGGGGGAGAGCTAAAAGGTGACACTCATTTTTTTAAACAAACACTTCAACAAATAAGCATGAAAATGAAAAATATTATGACTATTTAACTAAATTGAGTTAATTTTTATAACATAAAAATGAAATATGTTATGAAGTTTGATTCCCTTAGTTTTATGTTGAAAAAATTTCACAAAACAAAAAATAACTCAAGTGAAATATTTTAAATCACCAAATTCAAATGTGAGTTTTTCAAGTTAGAGTGTTTGAAAATTTATTCTCTTGGCCTTTGGGTCCTAAAAAATATGTTATGGGGTTCTTGTTCTTAGAATCAAAATGTGAGTGAAAAAAATTAATTTTGAAGAAACTACACAAAGCAATATCACAACTTTTCTTGCAAAATTATAACTATTAGCACAATATCATAAGTTTCTTGAAAAATAAAGTATCAACTTAAAATCACAAATATTTATGTAAAATCAAAAATTTTAACACAATATCACTAGTTTTAGTGCAAAATTATAATTTACCCTGTGACATAAAATGGTTAGCAATAGACCGTGGTAGTTAAGGATAATACCATGAAAGTTAGAGCAATATCACAACTACAAATTCATGATATAGTCAATATCACATAATTTTAGGCAATATCATGACTTTAGAGTCATGATATTTCAATATCATTATTTTCCCTATAAAACAAAACTATTGGCTAGAAAATTGTGATGGTTAGGGACAAAATTGCAAAAGTTAGTGCAATAACATAGAACTTATGACAAAACTGTGAATGTAAAAGTAGTGATATTATGAAATATCATGATTCCATAGAGAAATAACATGATTGTATAGATAAACTTCATAATTTATATAAAAACATCCTTGAGCCTTCAATTTTGACTTTTTTATTATCAAATTTATATTTTGACATGAAAATTGTTAGGAGGATGTTCTAAAATTCCTTGAGAAGAACTTCTTGGGGTGCAAGTCCCATTAGGTGTGCCATAATGTGAACAAGGGATCCATAGAGGGGAGTTTAGTTTTGTGTTAGTCCAATAAAATTAATCAAAATAACACACTAAAATCCTAACATCTCTAGCCTAGACATTAGGGAAAGCATAGGTAATAAGCATACAAATGAAAGCACAACTAGAACACAAAATAAATCACTCTTTTACCTTTTTTGGAGCTCTAAATGGCTTTTTGGAGTTTCTTGATGGAGCTTCATTTTCTTCACCTTTCCTTGGCACCTTGTCTTGGTTACTTGGCTTACAAATTTAGCATGGTAACATTACTTTTAAGGTGTCTTTGCATCTATTTTATCATTATAACATTACACCAGGATAGCTTAGAGATCAATAGGTATGGCCTAGTATTTATATCCTCAAAAGTTAACTCTCACCCAAGGTGATTTAAGGTTGAGTTTAAACATGAAATGAGTTCAAACTAACCCTAGGTGAGTTGAGGATAACTCCATCTCAGTTAAAATTTGTCATGTAATTATGATTTTAAATTAATATGCATGGTTCTCAAATTAGATATTTTGGGAGAGCTTGACAACTCATAAAGGAAATTATGAAAAGGTTTGATATTTTGAATTTTGGAATTTCTATTTTTTTATATTTATTAATTACAAATAGATAATTCAAATAAGCATTTAATATTATTTAATTAGATTTTTAATTTTTATTAACATTTTATCTCTTTTGATAATTTATAAAGTGCCTCACTTAATGGGTTCATAGGCCAAACTATCAGTTGTTAGGTCGTAAGGTAATTGGGGATGAATCTATGAGAGGTTATTATTATGTATGGTAGAATACTCCAAATAGGTATGCCTCAACATGATTATAAGAATAGATAAATGATGTTTGGAAAAAATTTGTATGTTAAAATTATTTGTATTCTTAATTTTTAATTTTTGGTAGGAATTGGTCTAAAGTCCGGTCGAAACCCAGTTGTGGCTGAAATTGGGTGTCTACAGCACGTTGAGAATGACATCACAGATACATATCTTTCTTCTAGTTGGTCTACATCTTGATCAGGTTAGATATATCTAGATTTAATTTTATTTATTTATTGAGTATATTAATTTAATTTATTTCATTAGATTACATCTATATTTTTAAAAGGCAAATAGATAGTAAAAATATTTTTTTCTCTTATCATCTTTACACCAAAAATATTAGTTAGTTTATTTATTATTTGAAACCATATAATAGATTATTTAAAAGTATATATATTTAAATTAAAACCATAGGTGGATATTATAAAACAAAATAAAACACTTCAAACTACAATAATAATCAATTTTCAATTCAAAACAATCTTTTGTTCATACACAAAAAAACACACTAACAAGTAGAAAACTATAGCCAAACTTAGAAGAGTAAAAGGTAGTATCTTGGTATTAATTGTCCTTGTTTAAATAAATTAAAAACACTATTATAATTTAATAAATCATAAAATAATAACTTTTAAATTTACTTTCATTCCATATATACCATTAAAACCTAGTGTGTACTCACCTAGAAACACCAAAAAAACTAGTTCTAGCTTACATATACAAAGGAGTATTTAGATCATTTTTAGTATTATTGTTTAGGGTCTGGATATGATTTTTAATTCATTTTCATGTTATAAAATATTAGTTTGAATAATATAATCATTCATATATAATATAAAAACACAAAAATAATTTCATTTAGTTTGCACCTAGAAAAGCTAGAAATTAGCATTTGCATTGTTAGTCTAGATTTTGCTTTCTAGTATTGCATGCATTAAAAATTGAATTGAAAAATACCAAAAAGAAGCATTATTTAATTTATTTTTGTATTTTAATTATTTTATATTTAAATAATTTTATTTCATTAATTAGTTATCTTTATTTTTCACTCAAAACATTACCAAAAACCAAAAATAAATCAACAATCAAAGCCTTATACCAATAAATACAAGCATTTCTAAAAAATTGCTTCTAACAGAATAGAAATTCCAAACACATATCACATTAAAAAAATCCCTTATGGTTATATATTACCATACTTAGCCTATTTTATGGCATACCCTGAGCGTTCATACCTCCATAGAGCAGGTCTATTTCCTATTGTTAGAGTACCAACTCTTACTAACAACCTTCAATCAAATATCAGTGTCAATATTAGAATTGATTTTTTTTCTACACATCTCCCCCATCTTAATTTCAACACTATTTTTACCCTATTGGATCAAGATAAAATACTTAATCCTTCAATCATCATCCTCCCACAAAACTAAGGCATTAATATAGTGTGATTCAGGCCTAAAATCTCATCTCCATCCCCTTTCTTCCCCTTGTGTCTAGCCTCATCATATATCATTCACATTTGAGCATGGAATTGATAGGGAATAGTTATCCTGATAGAGTTGACTAAATTTCATAAGTCATCTAGCCAACCATTCTCATCTTGAGATTCCTAGTATTGATTAAGAGCTTCACCTCCACAACATCAACAATATTGAGGGACCTTATAGTTTTGTTTCTATATACACATAATATTTTCAAAATTTTATCACTTAATAACACTTTATATCTTGTAAGAAACTATTAAGTCTCAATCTCTCTAAGTGCATGCCTTAAGGGTTGCACCAGGAAAGGAATGTGTAGACCATTGGTGCTTTTTAGGATTGTTATCCCTTTTGCCACTTGTTATCTACACACTTATCTCTTGAAAACCTTATCCCTAATCTTTTTCTTCTCTATTTCACACTCCTCATTCATTTTATAACTTGTGTTCCCCTTTTTCTAACCTTATCCCATTTTTAATTGTTTACTATACTAGGTCAATTGGGTTAGCCCTGTATAGTTTTAGGTGAAATTCACTTAGGGTCTAGGTCAGCTCTTGGTCAACCTAGCCTATGACCTAGTGAATTCTTGTCCAAAATTATGCTAGGTTAACTGGGTCAACCCTATCAACTAAAAATTTTGTAAGGGCTTAAGGTTAAATCCACCTATATATATAAGTTCATTTCATCATTATTTAGAGAAGATAAGAAGTAAGAGCTATTGCAAATCTACTTATCTACCATTCTACTTGAGGAGCAAACTTAGGGTTTCATACTTTCTTTAGAGATATGGATCTTGTCTTATGGAGAAGTATTTTGGATGCATTGATAGTGTGTGTAGCCTAGAGCTGATTTATCCATGTCATCCTTACATACCATAACAATCTCTTGTGAACACCTTATCCAAGGGAGAGATTGAGGCTCGATGGGTTCGTCTTCAAAGGTAAGTATTCGTAAATTTGTTCCTCCTTTATAAGAGTAGATAGATATGCATTTGTACTTCTTTTCCATGAATTAGGATTTTGTATACATTGATGTGAGTATATGTCTCTTATGCATGTTTACTTTTATTTTTTATTACCCCTCTTTTGTGCCACAAGCTTTGGTGAGCACTAGATTAGATTTTACTTTCCTTATTATTAGTTTAGTGAGATATGAAAACATATGACCTATCTACGGTTATTGCATAATTATGCTTGAATAGAGTCTTTATAATCCTTATACAATTGTATATTATGATAATATATCCTCTATTAGGTCTAGTTGATTCCCATATTGGTCATGTTCCCAATTATCTAATGTATCCCCAATCAGAAGTGTATGGTATGATCTATCTTCTCTAACTTAAGATTGATTTATAGACATGATGTAGTTTTGATTACATATATTCTGGTGAACCTAACATAAATATAACCCTTGAAAGTTTTATCTCACATTTTGCATTATTTTATCAATTTATTTAACTATATTTATGATATTGGGTCTACAATGTTGGCATAGTTCTAACTATTATGCACAAAATTAACACATAGGAAAATCAATATGACTTTATTTTATTTATGTAGGTTTTTCATCAGGTACAGGCTACTAGGTCAACCCTATCAACATAATACACTTTTAAAATTCTAGTTCAAGCTACTAGGTTGACCCTATTGACACAATACATTTCTAGAATTTTATAAAACATATTAGGTCAACTCTATCAATACAGTACATTTTACAAGTTTTAGTAAATAGGTAACTGCAAAGTTAGGTCAACTTACTTGACCTAGTTGGTAGAATTTTCAAGTAAAAATTAAGGTACTTTAATAAAAATATCATTTTCCTCCACATACTCTAACCCACCAAGGGTATATATGGTGTATACACCTCCAATTTTTGAATAACCTTGTAGGAGTATACTTATGGATCATGTTATGACTAGGCACTATCACTTTACTAGGTACCAGGATACCCATAACCTAATTATACTTGAGATGTGTAAAAATATCCTTTAGCATTTTATAAACCCCACCTTCCATTAGTAGAGCCCAATTAGGATCCCTTTACTACTCCTAATTTAGCTAAGTCTATCCCTACTTCTAATCTCATCACTCCTTTCATCGAGCCTAGTCCAGTCCCTTCACCACCACCACCTTCTCTTAGTGATGGTTTGCTTACTTTACTAAATATGGCTTTGTTTCCCACCAAATGGGTTAATGATATTTCCCAAGATCATTTTTCTTTTTTTACACCTATTCCTATGAGTACTTCTACCAATATTACTCACAAGTGTATCTATTGCTTCTACAACACATATAATCATTCATCCATGCATTATTGTAAGTTTTGAAAATGTAATAATACTTTAAGTCCTATCCCTCAGTCCTTGGACAAGGCCATACCTCCCCCAAAGGTACTATCTAAGTATATTATTAAGTATGAAGAGGTGTATTGTCTTTGGTACTAATGTGTCACCCATCACACCAATCATTGATGCATCCTTTATTAGCACCTTAAATATCATATCTTAACTATTCCCACACATTCTACCATTCCTCCCATAGGTCATTCTTGAAATAAGCCCCCCCTTATACTCCCATGGTTTCACCTCTTATTGTTCCATATCCTCATATGGTCCCTTATTTACCTCTTGTTCCTCCACCCATGAATCCTTCACCTATGGACCTTCCCTCACTTGTGGATCCTTCTCCACCTATGAGTCTCTCACCTATGAATCCTTCTCCTTCAATGATCCCTTCATATCCTATAAATTCCATTCCCATGCATTATTATGAAAATACCTTTCCTAATATCCCTCCTTTGGATGATCCATCAATCATGCCTACCTTTTTTATTGAGGATATTAGACGTGAAGTATTTCCCCAATTTTCACTAAAGATAGATGAGACATTAGTTGTAGTTTACATCCAACTTCATAGAGATTTATCAAATGTTCTAGATAATGTGTGTGGGTAAATATATCATTATTTATGAGCACATGCATGGTATTATTACATTTTCATTTGGATTGGACGTGTGATTGAATTCTATCTTTATTTATTTTGTTATATCATTTGACATTGTGTCAAATTCTTATCTATCTTATATGGTGACTTTGATTTCACACTTTATATTGCTTATAATGCCATTTATGTTTACTTATGGATGTCTTCTTTATCATTGGTTTCTTTTCCTTCTTGAGTTTCTTTCATAAAAACTCCCTTATTATATTTTCATGATTGTTTTCTTTCTTATCTCTATATACACAGATAATTATCATTGTGACTTGGTTATATAAACCTTTCTCCCTTTAGTCATTCCTTCTTTACCATGTGATCAGTTAGCAAAAAAATAATCTCATTATGATATCATTTTAATAGACCACTTTGGATCTCTTTTATTCCCTTACTTCCTTTTTTCAAACTAAGCATATAGATGGTTGAGACTTGAGATCACATGTTGGCTCATTGTTATGCCCAAGTGTTCTAATCAATCTTGTCTTTTGTCACTTAGATTCTTTTAGGCTGAGCCTATAGCTCATTCATGTGTATCAATATATCTCTCATAATTGGTTACTCCAAGTCCATATGGAGGAAGAAACCTAAAAATCCTTAAAAACATTCAAAATCCAAATAATTTAACAAAAGGCAATGATATAGAGGGCACAAATATTTCAAAATTCTTAAAAGTCAAATCACACTAAAATACATGATTCAAAGAACATCTATTTATTCTAATTGAATCTCAAACTCCATAATTATCATCATGATAGAGCCGAGGTCCATTGGGGTGAAGTAGGCTAGTATATTAGAAAAGGATAATAAAAAAATATTTTAGTGATACCTACTTTCTCATGTAAGTACCCAATCTTCGTATTAGACCAATGGATTTATAAGGGGTCCTAAGAAATGGGGAACATGTTATGGAAAGGTAGGTCCATTTTAATTTTGTCTTACCAATCTATCTTTATGAATTATCTTAGTAGCATGTTTATTTTCCTATATAGCTTTATGTCTATAGTGAAAAGGTTTCCTTTGTACATTAATGGTCACTAGTCACTTCATGTCTTCTCATGTCCTTAGTGTGCCTCTTATCTCCTAAGGTATTATCATAAGACACCTAACTTATGATTTTTACAATCCCTTATTTCACTCCCTGAATTCCTCATATTTCCTCTTGAGCAATATTATTTTTTTCACTAATCACTCCCCAAGGGATTCTATTTATGATTTACATTGTAAGACCACAGATATGACCTATCCTTCCTCATAAATTACTATAATTTCACATTCTTGTTACTTACATTCCTTTTTACCATTATTTCCACCTCATTGGTGTTCCCTTTGTGAATTTCAATGTAAGACCATGGGTAGGACCCCTTCCTCATCAAATTTTCTAATAATTTAAGTCACAACAAAAATTACATGTGTCAAATATGAGATAAGATGTGATTGATCATGAAGTTACATGTCATTGGCATGCTTCCCAGGTTGATTTAGTATGTTTTATTCTTAATTCATTACTCTTTCACTTTTATCTTCTTATTTTCTGATTGCATGTAAGAATTTAACCATTTCTTGAATTTTTCATACTTCCTAGCTTGAATTAGTGTGATTAATTTCAGACTAATTTTCCCAAATTTTGTTTTTCTTTATACTTCCCAATGTGATTTAGTATGATTTAATAACCTAATTGATTTATTTTTATACCATTTGTTCTTTCATGCATTTTCCACTTTATTACATTATTTTCATACTTCCCAACATGATTTAGTGTGATTTTACTTGTTTAAATTTGGTGCCAATTTTTATTTTGGTGTAAAAACAATTTTCTTACGATCTTGTTTACCACCCTTTGGTTCTTTATACTTAGTCATTTTCTTGTTATTACATATTTCCCAATATGAAATAGTGTGTAGTACATTTTTAATTGATTATATTTTACAAAGTCTTTTGCTTGTTTATTTTTAATCATGCATGTGTCCTACATAATGCTAAAAAAATAAACCACAACTAATATATTTCATATATCATATACAAAAAAATCTAAATACGTGTGCTAGAAAGAAATATATCCAAGCATCCACAACCACCACCATAATACAAACACATAAAATCAGCATCTAACTACCAAAATGAGAAATATATATATATATATTATATATATATATATATATATATATATATATATATATATATATATATATATATATATATATATATATATATATAATGTGTTTTGATATAAAGTACAACAATATACATCATCCCAGCTCTTTGACTAGGCTCTATCTTATCTATCTCGTGTCTTAGCCATGCTTCTCATAGATGCCTCATACTATCCCCTATGAAAGATACATTAAAAAGAGGTTGTCTAAGATCTAATACCTATCACCTTCCACTATAGGTTGGCCACCTAGGCATGTACCTATGCTATCTAAGCATGTACTTATGCTAGATAGGTCATTGTAGCCATATGTGTAGCTTTCTCTCGAGCCAAGCCCTGCCATGCCTATACCTCTCCTACTCCCACCCGCACTAGTGGTTTTAGCTCTTCCCTATGCACCCATACTCACCTTCTTTCCTCTCTTACTAGTCTAAACCAGCTCCTTAGGTTATAATCCATCATATATTCCTCCAATGTCACTAGATCATATGGAACCAATGCCTCATCAAAGATCTCATAGAGTGATCCCATCACTTAGGATACCCATCTAGTCTCCTCCTTTACTAGATATATAAAAATTCAAACCAAATAAATATCAGATAATAGATATATCTCAAAAATATATCTATAATCTATCCCAAATAACTTAAGAAATTTTCAACAATCTATTATTACATGATCTTGCCACCACCTTTGTACTCAAGGCAACTAATCATCGACCACATGGGAAAACCTAACTGGTTGATACTTAGGAAACATCTCATATATATATCAACTTATCAAGATAATAGGCCCCATAGACTTATGCCCTCTAGATAGCATCCCATACATGTCATGCATAAGTTGTACCTAGATGATAGAGCCTAAATCATACAACACCCCATATTCTAATATATTCTAACATAAGGCTATCACATATAGTGGTACCTTGCCAGTCTGACTTGTGATACAACACCCATGCTATCACAATTCTTATAACTACCTCCTAGATATTTATAATATGAGAGGTATAAATGTCAAACAGGCTAACTCTTAGCCTAAGATATATCTTCTTTGAGCCCATTGCCCATATGGCTAAGGCACTCCTCTCTTCCTATCCATTTTGTACTCATGTAACCATGAGCATACCTCCTATAAGTAGTCCAAAGATCACATGGATGTCCTCTAGGGTAATACCCACCTCAATGGTATCCACATCTACCTCACACTTAAATGTGTTAGTCAATTATTTTTAGGCTCCTAAAAACATGACTATCAAATCTAAACTCAATGGGATCTGACACATATCTATAATCCATCCTAGACCTTATGTAATCGATCTCACTTGATCCTCAGCTGATGATTACTCCAAGAGGTCTATGGACCATGCCATGTCCACCAAGCACCAAAATCTTAGATGCCCCTACAACCATAAAATAAAAAAAGATGTATTATATCCTCCATCTCATTTATAATCAAAATACATTCTTTTAAAATTTTAACAAAAACAAGCCTATTTCACTTTAATCTATCCATTTTTGTCAATTTAACCTATTTCTATGCTATTCAACCATTTTTGTACTCAGTCAGCCATTATGGGCCTTTTTAGCACTCTTTTAGCCTATTTCATGCATTTCCATACTATTTTGTTCACTTATTCAAACACTAGTTTGACCAAAAATTTCCTTAATTTTGACCAAGTTGACATAACAAACTAAATCAACCCTTTACTTCCTCCCCCTCTTTAATACTAAGTCAATACAGTGGATTTTTTTACTAAGTTGATAGTTATGTACTAAGTCAACAATTATGTACTAGGTCAGTAGTATGGAAAATAAACTAAGTTGGCACATACCTACAAATTTGATAGTGTGGATTTACTAAATTTTTAGCCTACTATGTCGACCTAGTTGGTTTTGCCTATCGACCCCTTATCATTACTAGTAATAAATGCCTTCTAGCAATTATTCCTCTAATCCCTTCAAACACATTTCCGTATTTGGCTTTTACTACCCCTAACAAATTTTTTAGGTTCATTTTCGTTCTTATAATTGATCTAAATTAAAATTTTCTAAAAAATACTTAAATTAAATAAAATATTCAAAAACAAGATTGAGATTCTCAATTGCCTACCTATGTTATACCCATTACCACCGCTAGTAGTCCCTCTTATCTTGATTATTGTATCCTCACCATCCTAGCTCCTTTGGTCTCTCAAAGCTCTTTTTCTCTCACCAATAAATCAAAAATAACAAATTACTTTCCTTTCACCCCATTTAAAGTTACTTTTAACTATTCATTACCTCTCAAATATTTTCTATCAGATTCCTCATTTTACTCATATCTTTGATTTTATTAATCCATTTTTTGAACCATAAAATGTTTTAGATTCATGACAACATAGAGAATATTTTCCCCTACTATATGACTATCTTCCAAAAAAATTAATTTTTAGCTTCTTTTTCACTAATATCTATAGGTTTGCCTAAAGTTCTTCACATTAGGCACCTTCACTTCTCTTGTAGTCTACTTTTTAATATATAGTACTAAGGTAAGTATAGGTATGTGGTTTTTAATTATGTACTTTCATTTATCTTATTTTCTCCTTAATTCATTTTACTTAGCATCAGCATTATGTGTTATCATGTTCTATTCCCAAATCACCATCCCATGTTTCACTCACATGACATGTGATGAGGTTCAAGTGGAGCATATGTATACATAATATTTTCAATCTTTTATCACTTATTGACTCTTTGTATCTTAAAAGAACTCATCGAGTCTCAATCTCTCTGAGTTCACACCTTAAGGGGTACCCCAAAAAAGGTGTGGGTAGATCATTGGTGCTTCATAATATTCCCAAAGCACCATCCCCTATGAATGATACATTATAAAGAGGTTGTCTAAGATCTAAGACCTATCACCTTCCCCTATAGGTTGGCCACCTAGGCATGTACCTGTGCTATCTAAGCATGTACCTATGTACGATAGGTTATTGTAGCCTTATGTGTATCTTTCTCTTGAGCCAAGGCCTTCCAAGCCTATACCTATGCTACTCCCAACCCTACTAGTGGTTTTAGCTCTTCCCTATGCACCCATACTCACCTTATTTCCTCTCTTACTAGTCTAAACTAGCTCCTTGGGTTATAATCTATCATAAGTTCCTCTAATGTCACTAGGTCATATGGAACCAATGCCTCACTGAAGATCTCATAGAGTGATCCCATCACTCAGGTTCCCCACCTAATCTCCTCCTCTACTAGATATATAAAAATTCAAACCAAATAAATATCAGATCGTAGATATATCTCAAAAATCTATCTATAATCTATCTCAAATAACTTAAGAAAATTTCAACCATCTATTATTACATGATCTTGCCACCACCTTTGTACTCGAGGCAACTGATCATCGACCACATGGGAAAACCCAACTAGTTGATACTTAGGAAACCTTTCATATATATATATATATATGAACTTATCAAGATAATAATCCCCATAGACTTATGCCCTCTGGATAACATCCCATATATGTCTTGCATAAGTTGTACCTAGATGATAGAGCCTAAATCATACAACACCCCATGTTCTAATATAGTCTAGCATAAGGCTATCACATATAGTGGTACCTTGCCATCTGACTTGTGATACAGCACCCATGCTATCACAAGTCTTATAACTACCTCCTAGATATTTGTAATATGAGAGGTATAAATGTCAAACAAGCTCACTCTTAGTCTAGGATATATCTTCTTTGAGCCCATTACCCATATGGCTAAGGCTCTCCTCTCTTCCTATCAAATTTGTACTCATGTAACCATGAGCATACCTCCTATAGGTAGTCCAAAGATCAGATGGATGTCCTCTAGGGTAATACCCACCTCAATGGTATCCCCATCCACCTCCCACATAAATGTGTTAGTCAATTGTTTTTAGGCTCCTAAAAATAGGACTATCAAATCTAAACTCAATGGGATCTGACACATATCTATAATCCATCCTAGAACCAATGTAATCAATCTCACTTGATCCTCAACTGATGATCACTCCAAGAGGTCTAGGAACCATGCCATGTCCACCAAGCACCAAAATCATGGATGCCCCTATAACCATAAAATAAAAAAAGATGTATTATATCCTCCATCTCATTTATAATCAAAATACACTCTTTTCAAATTTTAACAAAAACAAGCCTATTTTACTTTAATCTATCCATTTTTGTCAATTCAACCTATTTCTATGCTATTCAATCATTTTTGTACACAGTCAGCCATTATGGGCCTTTCTAGCACTCTTTTATCCTATTTCATGCATTTCCATACTATTTTGTTCCCTTAGTCAAACACTAAGTTGACAAAAATTTCCTTCATTTTGACCAAGTTGACTTAACAAACTAAATCAACCCTTTACTTTCCCCCCCCTTAGTACTAAGTCAATAGAGTGGATTTTTTTACTAAGTTGATAGTTATGTACTAAGTCGACAGTTATGTACTAGGTCAGTAGAATGGAAAATAAACTAAGTTGGCACATACCTACTAATTTGATAGTGTGGATTTACTACATTTTTAGCCTACTATGTCGACCTAGTTGGTTTTGCCTATTGACCCCTTTCATTACTAGTAATAAATGTCTTCTAGCAATTATTACTCTAATCCCTTCAAACACATTTCTGTATTTTGCTTTTACTACCCCTAGAAACTTTCTTAGGATCATTTTGGTTCCTATGATTGATCTAAATTAAAAATTTCTAAAAATACTTAAATTAAATAAAATATTCAAAAACAAGTTTCAGATTCTCAATTGCCTACCTATGTTATACCCATTACCACCACTAGTAGTCCCTCTTATCTTGATTGTTGTATCCTCACCATCCTAGCTCCTTTGGTCTCTTAGAGCTCTTTTTCTCTCACCCATAAATCAAAAATAACAAATTACTTTCCTTTCACACCATTTAAAGTTACTTTTAACTATTCATTACCTCTCAAATATTTTCTATCAGATTCCTCATTTTACTCATATCTTTGATTTTAATAATCCATTTTTTGAACCATAAAATGTTCTAGAATCATGACAACATAGAGAATATTTTCCCCTACTATATGACTATCTTCCAAAAAAATTGATTTTTAGCTTTTTTTGCACTAATATCTATAGGTTTGCCTAATGTTCTTCACATTAGGCACCTTCACTTCTCTTGTAGTCTATTTTTTTTATCTATAGTACTAAGGTAAGTATAGGTATGTTGTTTTCAATTATGCACTTTCATTTATCTTATTTGCTCCTTAATTCATTTTACTTAGCATTAGCATTATGTGTTATCATGTTCTATTCCCAAATCACCGTCCCATGTTTCACTCACATGACATGTGATGAGGTTCAAGTGGAGCATATGTATACATAATATTTTCAAACTTTTCTCACTTATTGACTCTTTGTATCTTAAAAGAACTCATCGAGTCTCAATCTCTCTGAGTTCACACCTTAAGGGGTACCCCAAAAAAGGGGTGGGTAGACCATTGGTGCTTCATAATAATCCCAAAGCACCATCCCCTATGAATGATACATTATAAAGAGATTGTCTAAGATCTAAGACCTATCACCTTCCCCTATAGGTTGGCCACCTAGGCATGTACCTATGCTATCTAAGCATGTGCCTATGCCAGATAGGTCATTGTAGCCATATGTGTAGCTTTCTCTTGAGCCAAGTCCTACCATGCATATACCTCTCCTACTCCCACCCCTACTAGTGGTTTTATCTCTTCCCTATGAACCATACTCACATTCTTTCCTCTCTTACTAGTCTAAACCAGCTCCTTGGGTAATAATCTATCATACGTTCCTCCAATGTCACTAGGTCATATGGAACCAATGCCTCATTGAAGATCTCATAGAGTGATCCCATCACTCAGGATCCCCATCTAGTCTCCTCTACTAGATATATAAAAATTCAAACCAAATAAATATCAAATCATAGATATATCTCAAAAATCTATCTATAATCTATCTCAAATAACTTAAGAAAACTTTGACCATCTATTATTACATGATCTTACCACCACATTTGTACTCGAGGCAACTGATCATCAACCACATGGGAAAACCCAACTAGTTGATACTTAGGAAACTTCTCATATATATATGAACTTATCAAGATAATAAGCCCCATAAACTTATGCCCTCTGGATAGCATTCAATACATGTCATGCATAAGTTGTCCCTAGATGATAGAGCTTAAATCATATAGCACCCCATGTTCTAATATAGTCTAGCATAACGCTATCACATATAGTAGTACCTTGCCATCTGACTTGTGATACAACACCCATGCTATCACAAGTCTTATAACTACCTCCTAGATATTTGTAATATGAGAGGTATAAATGTCAAATAGGCTAACACCTAGCATAAGATATATCTTCTTTGAACCCATTGCCCATATGGCTAAGGCTCTCCTCTCTTCCTATCAATTTTGTACTCATGTAACCATGAGCATACCTCCTATAGGTAGTCCAAAGATCACATGGATGTCCTCTATGGTAATACCCACCTCAATGGTATCCCCATCCACCTCCCACTTAAATGTGTTCGTCAATTGTTTTTAGGCTCCTAAAAACATGACTATCAAATCTAAACTTAATGGGATTCAACACATATCTATAATCTATCCTTGACCTAATGTAATCAATCTCAGTTAATCCTCAGCTTATGATCACTCCAAGAGGTCTAGGAAACATGCCATGTCCACCAAACACCGAAATCTTGGATGCCCCTGCAACCATAAAATAAAAAAAGATGTATTATATCCTCCATCTCATTTATAATCAAAATACATTCTTTTCAAATTTTAATAAAAACAAGCCTATTTTACTTTAATCTATCCATTTTTGTCAATTCAACCTATTTCTATGTTATTCAACCATTTTTGTACTCAGTCGGCCATTATGGGCCTTTCTAGCACTCTTTTAGCCTATTTCATGCATTTCCATACTATTTTGTTCACTTAGTCAAACACTAGGTTGACAAAAATTTCCTTCATTTTGACCAAGTTGACTTAACAAACTAAATCAACCCTTTACTTCCCCCCCCTTAGTAGTAAGTCAATAGAGTGGATTTTTTTACTATGTTGATAGTTATGTACTAAGTCGACAGTTATGTACTAGGTCAGTAGTATGGAAAATAAACTAAGTTGGCACATACCTACTAATTTGAAAGTGTGGATTTACTAAACTTTTAGCCTACTATGTTGACCTAGTTGGTTTTACCTATCGACCCCTTTCATTACTAGTAATAAATACCTTCTGGTAATTATTATTCTAATCCCTTACAACACATTTTTGTATTTGGCTTTTACTACCCCTGGCAACTTTTTTAGGTTCATTTTGGTTCCTATAATTGATCTAAATTAAAAATTTCTAAAAAATACTTAAATTAAATAAAATATTCAAAAACAAGTTTGAGATTCTCAATTGCCTACCTATGTTATACCCATTACCACCGCTAGTATGTCAGGGGATCTCAAGCTCTACCAATTAGAGCACAATTGATTACTTTCTTATATGCAATTAAACATGGAATTATACCAGAATGATAAAGTAGCTAGAAACTTGAGACAGCAAAGAATTTGAGAGACAATACACACTCTTGTACTAAATACTACTAGAAGAAAATACAATAAGGAAGATGCCACTTCTTCCTCCACCTCAAGACCTTCTTCCCTCTCTCTCTTGCTCAACACAACTCTAAAGCCTGAGTTGCTATCCCTCCTTGAATGCTTCAGCTGATCTCCTTAACCTTGCTTGCTTCAATGCTTTTACTTGCCTTAGAATAATTTACAATACATGCCTTATGGGTCTATAAATAAGATCCCATGCTTAAAAAAATAGAAATCTAACTACTAAAATTAGACACACAGCTCACGACTTAAATTAGCCCCTTAGCATGCAAACACTCAATTCAACTAACTGTTCGTGCAACGAACAGTTCTGGACCGCACAGGCGATCGACGTCGGTCCCTGCTTGTCTGGTGCTGCCAATGTCGGCCAACTCCCTGCCGTCGCCGGTCTCCTTCTCCACTGCATCTAACCGATGTTGGTCATACTGCTGATGCTGGTGGCTCTGGTTCTTCAGCATCCTTCCTTGTGTCTGCAAACAGTTGAAGCTTTTAGCTCCACACCTTAACAATCTCCCACTTGGAGATAAATAGCTGCAACCTATACCTGTACCTATACACCATCTATTTTGTTCCTTAGGCTCTGTATCCCTCTTCAATGTCACTCTTGAAGACCAACCACCATGTAAACTTGTGATGCAATACCTGTCTCTTATGCCACAAGAATTTTGCTGCTCCCAAATTCTTCATGACATACTTCTGAACCAACTCTACCCTTAGCTCAGAAAACTCCCTGTATATGAAACCCTCCATTGTTCTGCAGCATAATCAAGACCATATACCGTAGCCTTCTGTCTCATGTGTCCATCCACTCTCTTATCTAAAACGGGAATCCATCCCTCTATCCAGTGCTTCCTTCCAGCTGACAACACTAACAACAAATACTTGTTTGGTTCTCCAAGGACTCACACTCCTCATCCATGCCAAGCTCCCACTGCTTTTGGATTCTACCTACATTGCTTCTTCCATCTTCCTAGTTTGTGACTATCATTAAGCAATATAAAGAAGGTGAATAATGAATATGAGGTTCACATACCTTTCCTGACCTCCACATGGTTGTTTGAGACTTAGTAAATTCACCCACTATCCGTTCCAGTGACCGATCTAGGCCATCTCCCAGTCTGCTCCCGATCGATGTCGGTTCCCTGCACTGATCCTGACTACCGACGTCATTTCCCTGGCTGACTCCAGTGTCCCTCCTACCGATGTTGGTTCTTATGACTAACATCGAACTTCTCCTGTCTGACCTACCGACCCTGCTGGTCTGCACATGACCGATGTCGGTATCTGGATGACTGACGTCGGTGCCAAGCTACCGACATCGGTGTCTGTGTGTTCCTGTAAGTGATGAAATTTTCATCTGTGAGCTCTTCTTAGATCAAACCTCTATCCATGCTGCCTTGCTTAGACTTGTTCAGCCCCTGTGACTGATCTCTGTCCTTCATCTCCTCCAAAAACACCAAGGCTTCTTTATTCCTATCAAAAGCATCAAATTTCCTCTTTCTGCAATGAACTGTATTTATGCTTTCCAAATTTGAAAGCATACCTTTTGAATCAAGAACTTCCATTCCCTTCTTGTTCTTGTAACCAAGCCTATTAGGCCACATCTTTGAATCTACACCAGAAGTGGAATCAGTAATACAAGTAGACAGATAAAGAGTATCTACTTTCTTACCTCTTGCTAGAACAAGTGCTCCCTTGGTAACCTTCCAAGAATCTGTTGTGAGGGTTATTGTGCATCCCTCATCTCCCAACCTTCCTATAGAAATCAGACTCTACTTCAAAATCAGAACATGCATAACCTCTTTCAACACCCACGTGTTGTCAATCTGCAATCGCTGCACTTTCCCTTTGCCAACTATCTGACAAGGCATACCATCCCCTAAATAAAGAACTCCAAAGTCTCCCTGTTCATACTCGTAGAAAAAATCTCTGTTTGGGGATGCATGAAAAGATGAACCAGAATCTAAAATCCATGATCCTACCTGACTATCTGAAGAAAGTATGAGAGCATCCTGCATCACAATATTTGCATCCTTTGCTTCTTCCATACCTGCATGTTGATTCTCTTTATCTCTCAACCAACACTCCTTTGTATGTCCTTTCTTTCCACAAAACCAACAGGTAATACCTTTAGACTCGGATCTCCTTCCCGACCTTGATTTCCCTTGCTCAACCTTCTCCCTTTGCCTTTCCCTGCTTTCTGCACTTAGAGCATTCCCTGATGATTCACCTGTGCTTCTCCTACGTATTTCTTCATTCAGGATCACACTCACAACATCATCAACTTTTAAGATTTTAGAAGTAGATGCAAAATTACTTACTGCCATAACCATACCGTCCCAACTTTCAGGCAAAGAACATAAAATCAAGAGAGCCTTTACCTCATCATCAAAAATAATATTGACTGAAGCTAGTTGGTTTACCAAACCATGGAAATCACTGAGATGAGTATGTACCAATCCACCTTCCTGCATTTGCAAAGTAAATAGCTGCTTCATAAGATATACCTTATTAGAAGCCGAGGGCTTTTCATATAAATTTGCCAAGGACTTTATCAACTCTTCCGTTGTCTTGCACTGTGATAAGCTGGAAATCATAGATGATGCAAGGCTCAACCTTATGGAACTGAGAGCCTTCCGATCAAGAACGTTCCATTCTTCATCCTTCATATTTGTGGGCTTGCATGCAACCTCACCCAACAGTAAGTACAAATCCTTATGATACAGATAGTCCTCAATCTGCATCCTCCAATGTTGATAATTCTTGCCGTTAAACTTCTCCATTCATAGCCTTCTTTCTTCTACCATTGCTGAACTCCCACTCAATCAAAAAACCCTGTGAATGACTTGTAATCAAAAACAATACCCTGCTTCCTACAAACCATAGCTCTGATACCACTTGTCAGGGGATCTCAAGCTCTACCAATTAGAGCACAATTGATTACTTTCTTATATGCAATTAAACACAGAATTATACCAAAATGATAAAGTAGCTAGAAACTTGAGACAGCAAAGAATTTGAGAGACAATACACACACTTGTATTAAATACTACTAGAAGAAAATATAATAAGGAAGATGCCACTTCTTCCTCCACCTCAAAGGCTTGCCACACCTCAAGACCTTCTTCCCTCTCTCTCTTGCTCAACACAACTCTAAAGCCTGAGTTGCTATCCCTCCTTGAATGCTTTCGCTGATCTCCTTGACCTTACACCTGTAGATCTCTTTGACCTTGCTTGCTTCAATGCTTTTACTTGCCTTAGAATAATTTACAATACATGCCTTATGGGTCTATAAATAAGATCCCATGCTTAAAAAAATAGAAATCTAACTACTAAAATTAGACACACAGCTCATGATATAAATTAGCCCCTTAGCATGCAAACACTCGGTTCAACTAACTAATTGTTCGTGCAACGAACAGTTCTGGACCGCACAGGCGATTGATGCCGGTCCCTGCTTGTCTGGTGCTGCTGACGTCGACCGACTCCCTACCGTCGCTGGTCTCCTTCTCCACTGCATCTAACCGATGTCAGTCATACTGTCGATGCCGGTGGCTCTGGTTCTTCAACATCCTTCCTTATGTCTGCAAATAGTTGAAGCTTTTAGCTCCACACCTAGTTGGTTTTGCCTATCGACCCCTTTCATTACTAGTAATAAATACCTTCTGGTAATTATTATTCTAATCCCTTAAAACACATTTTTGTATTTGGCTTTTACTACCCTTAGCAACTTTTTTAGGTTCATTTTGGTTCCTACAATTGATCTAAATTAAAAATTTCTAAAAAATACTTAAATTAAATAAAATATTCAAAAACAAGTTTGAGATTCTCAATTGCCTACCTATGTTATACCCATTACCACCGCTAGTAGTCCCTCTTATCTTGATTGTTGTATCCTCACCATCTTAGCTCCTTTGGTCTCTCAGATTTCTTTTTCTCTCACCCATAAATCAAAAATAACAAATTACTTTCCTTTCACCCCATTTAAAGTTACTCTTAACTATTCATTACCTCTCAAATATTTTCTATCAGATTCCTCATTTTACTCATATCTTTGATTTTATTAATCCATTTTTTGAACCATACAATGTTCTAGAATCATAAAAACATAGAGAATATTTTCCCCTACTATATGACTATCTTCCAAAAAAATTGATTTTTAGCTTTTTTCGCACTAATATCTATAGGTTTGTCTAATGTTCTTCACATTAGGCACCTTCACTTCTCTTGTAGTCTACTTTTCTATCTATAGTTCTAAGGTAAGTATATGTATGTGGTTTTTAATTATGTACTTTCATTTACCTTATTTTTGCTTTAATTAATTTTACTTAGCATCAACATTATGTGTTATCATGTTCTATTCCCAAATCACCATCCCATGTTTCACTCACATGACATGTGATGAGGTTTGAGTGGAGCATATGTATACAAAATATTTTCAAATGTTTATCACTTATTGACTCTTTGTATCTTACAAGAACTCATCGAGTCTCAATCTCTCTTAGTTCACACCTTAAGGGGTACCCAAAAATAGGGGTGGGTAAACCATAGTGAGCTTCATAATATTCCCAAAGCACCATCCCCTATGAATTATACATTATAAAGAGGTTGTCTAAGATCTCAAACCTATCACCTTCCCCTATAGGTTGGCCACCTAGGCATGTACCTATGCTATCTAAGCATGTGGCTATGCCAGATGGCCATTATAGACATATGTGTAGCTTTTTCTTTAGCCAAGGCCTACCATGCCTGTACCTCTCCTACTCCAACCCCTACTAGTGGTTTTAGCTCTTCCCTATGCACCCATACTCACCTTCTTTCCTCTCTTACTAGTCTAAACTAGCTCCTTGGGTTATAATCTATCATACGTTCCTCCAATGTCACTAGGTCATATGGAACCAATGCCTCATCGAAGATCGCATAAAGTGATCCCATCACTCAGGATCCCCATCTAGTCTCCTCCTCTACTAGATATATAAAAATTCAAACCAAATAAATATCATATCATAAATATATCTAAAAAATCTATCTATAATCTATCTCAAATAAATTAAGAAAATTTCAACCATCTATTATAACATGATCTTGCCACCACCTTTGTACTCGAGGCAACTGATCATCGACCACATGGGAAAACCTAACTGGTTGATACTTAGGAAACCTCTCATATATATATATAGCAACTTATCAAGATAATAGGCCTCATAGACTTATACCCTCTGGATAGCATCCCATACATGTCATGTATAAGTTGTACCTAGATAATAGAGCCTAAATCATACTAACACCCCATGTTTTAATATAGTTTAGCATAAGTCTATCACATATAGTGGTACCTTGTCATCTGACTTATGATACAGCACCCATGCTATCACAATTCTTATAACTACCTCCTAGATATTTGTAATATGAGAGGTATAAATGTCAAACAGGTTAACTCTTAGCCTAGGATATATCTTCTTTAAGCCCATTGCCCATATGGCTAAGGCTCTCCTCTCTTCCTATCCATTTTGTACTCATGTAACCATGAGCATACCTCTTATAAGTAGTCCAAATATCAAATGGATGTCCTCTAGGGTAATACCCACTTCAATGGTATCCCCATCTACCTCCCACTTAAATGTGTTAGTCAATTGTTTTTAGGCTCCTAAAAACATGACTATCAAATCTAAACTCAATGGGATCTGACACATATCTATAATCCATCCTAGACCTAATATAAACAATCTCCCTTGATCCTCGACTGATGATCACTCCAAGAGGTCTAGGAACCATGCCATGTCCACCAAGCACCAAAATCTTGGATTCCCCTACAACCATAAAATAAAAAAAGATGTATTATATCCTCCATCTCATTTATAATCAAAATACATTCTTTTCAAATTTTAACAAATACAAGCCTATTTTACTTTAATCTATCCATTTTTGTCAATTCAACCTATTTTTATGCTATTCAACCATTTTTGTACTCAGTCAGCCATTATGGGCCTTTCTAGCACTCTTTTAGCCTATTTCATGCATTTCCATACTATTTTGTTCACTTATTCAAACACTAGGTTGACCAAAATTTCCTTCATTTTGACCAAGTTGACTTAACAAACTAAATCAACCCTTTACTTTCCCCCCTCCTTAATACTAAGTCAATAGAGTGGATTTTTTTACTAAGTTGATAGTTATGTATTAAGTCGATAGTTATGTACTAGGTCAGTAGTATGAAAAATAAACTAAGTTGGCACATACCTAAAAAGTTGATAGTGTGGATTTACTAAATTTTTAGCCTACTATGTCGACCTAGTTGGTTTTTCCTATTGACCCCTTTCATTACTAGTAATAAATGCCTTCTTGTAATTATTACACTAATCCCTTCAAACACATCTCCATATTTGGATTTTACTACCCCTAGAAACTTTTTTAGGTTCATTTTGGTTCCTATAATTGATCTAAATTAAAAATTTCTAAAAAGAACATAAATTAAAAAAAATATTCAAAAACAAGTTTGAGATTCTCAATTACCTACCTATGTTATACCCATTACCACTGCTAGTAGTCCCTCTTATCTTGATTGTTGTATTCTCACCATCCTAGCTCCTTTTGTCTCTCAGAGCTCTTTTTCTCTCACCCATAAATCAAAAATAACAAATTATTTTCCTTTCACCCCATTTAAAGTTACTTTTAACTATTCATCACCTCTCAAATATTTTCTGTTAGATTCCTCAATTTACTCATATCTTTGATTTTATTAATCCATTTTTTGAACCATAAAATTTTCTAGAATCATGACAACATAGAGAATATTTTCCCCTACTATATGACTATCTTCCAAAAAAATTGATTTTTAGCTTTTTTTGCACTAATATCTATAGGTTTGCCTAATGTTCTTCACATTAGGCACCTTCACTTCTCTTGTAGTCTACTTTTTTATATATAGTACTAAGGTAAGTATAGGTATGTGGTTTTTAATTATGTACTTTCACTTATCTTATTTGCTCCTTAATTCATTTTACTTAGCATCAGCATTGTGTGTTATCATGTTCTATTCACAAATCACCATCCCATGTTTCACTCCAATGACATGTGATGAGGTTCGAGTGGAGCATATGTATACAAAATAGTTTCAAACTTTTATCACTTATTGACTCTTTGTTTCTTACAAGAACTCATCGAGTCTCAATCTCTCTAAGTTCACACCTTAAGGGGTACCCCAAAAAAGGGGAGGGTAGACCATTGGTGCTTCATAATATTCCCAAAGCACCTTCCCCTATGAATAATACATTATAAAGAGGTTGTCTAAGATCTCAGACCTATCACCTTCCCCTATAGGTTGGCCACCTAGGCATGTACCTATGCTATCTAAGCATGTACCTATGCCAGATAGGTCATTGTAGCCATATGTGTAGCTTTCTCTTGAGCCAAGGCCTACCATGCCTATACCTCTTCTACTCCCACCCCTACTAGTGGTTTCAGTTCTTCCCTATGCACCCATACTCACCTTCTATCCTCTCTTACTAGTCTAAACCAGCTCCTTGGGTTATAATCTATCATACATTCCTCCAATGTCACTAAGTTATATGGAACCATTACCTCATCAAAGATCTCATAGAGTGATCCCATAACTCAGGATCCCCATCTAGTCTCCTCCTCTACTAGATATATAAAAATTCAAACCAAATAAATATCATATCTTAGATATATCTCAAAAATCTATCTATAATCTATCTCAAATAACTTAAGAAAATTTCAACCATCTATTATTACATGATCTTGCCACCACCTTTGTACTCGAGGCAAGTGATCATCGACCACATGGGAAAACCCAACTGGTTGATACTTAGGAAACCTCTCATATATATATGAACTTATCAAGATAATAGGCCACATAGACTTATGCCCTCTAGATAGCATCCCATACATGTCATGCATAAGTTTTACCTAGATGATAGAGCCTAAATCATAAACACCCCATGTTCAAATATAGTCTAGCATAAGGATATCACATATAGTGGTACCTTGCAATCTAACTTGTGATACAACACCCATGTTGTCACAAGTCTTATAACTACCTCCTAGATATTTGTAATATGAGAGGTATAAATGTCAAATAGGCTAACTTTTAGCCTAGGATATATCTTCTTTGAGCCCATTACCCATATGGCTAAGGCTCTCCTCTCTTCCTATCCATTTTGTACTCATGTAACCATGATCATACCTCCTTCAGGTAGTCCAAAGATCACATGGATGTCCTCTAGGGCAATACCCACCTCAATGGTATGCCCATCCACCTCCCACTTGAATGTTTTAGTCAATTGTTTTTAGGCTCCTAAAAACATGAGTACCAAATCTAAACTCAATGGGATCTGACACATATCTATAATCCATCCTAGACCTAATGTAATCAATCTCGCTTGATCCTCAGCTGATGATCACTCCAGGAGGTCTAGGAACCATGCCATGTCCACCAAGGACCAAAATCTTGGATGCCCCTGCAACCATAAAATAAAAAAGATGTATTATATCCTCCATCTCATTTATAATCAAAATACATTCTTTTCAAATTTTAACAAAAATAATCCTATTTTACTTTAATCTATCCATTTTTGTCAATTCAACCTATTTCTATGTTATTCAACCATTTTTGTACTCAGTTAGCCATTATGGGCCTTTCTAGCACTCTTTTAGCCTATTTCATGCATTTCCATACTATTTTGTTCACTTAGTCAAACACTAGGTTGACCAAAATTTCCTTCATTTTGACCAAATTGACTTAACAAACTAAATCAACCCTTAACTTCCCCTCCCCCTTAGTACTAAGTCAATAGAGTGGATTTTTTTACTAAGTTGATAGTTATATACTAAGTCGACAGTTATGTACTAGGTCAGTAGTATGGAAAATAAACTTTGGCACATACCTACTAATTTGATAGTGTGAATTTACTAAATTTTTAGCCTATTATGTCGACCTAGTTGGTTTCGCCTATTGACCCCTTTTATTACTAGTAATAAATGCCTTCTGGCAATTATTACTCTAATCCCTTCAAACACATTTCCCTATTTGGATTTTACTACCCTTAGCAACTTTTTTAGGTTCATTTTGGTTCCTATAATTGATCTAAATTAAAAATTTCTAAAAAATACTTAAATTAAATAAAATATTCAAAAACAAGTTTGAGATTCTCAATTGCCTACCTATGTTATACCCATTACCACTGCTTGTAGTCCCTCTTATCTTGATTGTTGTAGCCTCACCATCCTAGCTCCTTTGGTCTCTCAGATCTCTTTTTCTCTCAGCCATAAATCAAAAATAACAAATTACTTTCCTTTCACCCCATTTAAAGTTACTTTTAACTATTCATTACCTCTCAAATATTTTCTGTCAAATTCCTCATTTTACTCATATCTTCTATTTTATTAATCCATTTTTTGAACCATAAATTGTTCTATAATCATGACAACATAGAGAATATTTTCCCCTACTAAATGACTATCTTCCAAAAAAATTGATTTTTAGCTTTTTTTGCACTAATATCTATAAGTTTGCCTAATGTTTTTCACATTAGGCACCTTCACTTCTCTTGTAGTCTACTTTTTTGTCTATAATACTAAGTTAAGTATAGGTATGTGGTATTTAATTATGTACTTTCATTTATCTTATTTGCTCCTTAATTCATTTTACTTAGCATTAGCATTATGTGTTATCATGTTCTATTCCCAAATCACCATCCCATATTTGACTCACATGACATGTGATGAGTTTCGAATGGAGCATATGTATACACAATATTTTCAAACATTTATCACTTATTGATTCTTTGTGTCTTAGAATAACTCATCGAGTCTCAATCTCTTTGATATCACACCTTAAGGGGTACCCCAAAAAAGGGGTGGGTAGACCATTGGTGCTTCATAATATTCCCAAAGCACCATCCCATGTTTCACTCACATGACATGTGATGAGGTTTAAGTGGGGCATATGTATACATAATATTTTCAAACTTTTATCACTTATTGACTCCTTTTATCTTACAAGAACTCATTGAGTCTCAATCTCTCTTAGTGCACACCTTAAGTGGTGCCCCAAAAAAAGGGTGGGTAGACCATTAGTGCTTTGTAATATTCTTGTCCCTTTTAATACTTGTTATCTACATACTTGTATCCTAAAAACATTATCCCTAATCTTATTTTTCTCTATTTCACACTCTTTAGTCATTTCATACCTTTTTCCCCCATTTTCTTAACCTTATCCCCTTTTTGATTGTTTACTATACTAGGTCGACTAGGTCGACCCTATAAAGTTTTTGGTGAATTTCACTTAGTGTCTAGGTTGGCTCTTGGCTAATTTAGCTCGTGACCTATTGAAATCTTGTCCAAAATTATGCTAGGCCAATTGGGTCAACCCTATCAGTTAAAACTTTTAGAAGGGCTTAGGGTTAAATTCACTTATATGTATAAGTTTATTTTTCCATTATTTATAAAAGAGAAGAAGTAATATATATTGCACATCTACTTATCCACCATTATACTTTAGGATAAATCTTAACATTTCATAATTTTTTTGGAGATATAGATCTTGTCTTGTGGAGAAGTATTTTGGATGCATTGATAGGTTGTATCGCCTAGAGATAATTTATCCTTCATCATCCTTACATACTAAAGCACCTTGGCCAAGGGAGATATTGTGGTTAGATGGGTTTATCTTCAAAGTTAAGTATTCCTAACTTTGTTCCTCATTCATAAGAGTAGATAAATATGCATTTGTACTTATCTTCCATTCATTAGGATTCCATATACATTGATGTGAGTATATGTCTCATATGCATGTTTACTTTTATTATTTAATAACCCCACATTGTGCCATAATATTAGGTGAGCACTATATTATATTTTTATTTAATTGTTATTAGTTTAGTGAGATATGAAAACATATAACCTAACTAGGGTTATTACATGATTTTTCTTGACTGGAGACTTCGAAACCCTCACTAGTAATATGTATTATGATAAGAGAACCCCTATTAGGTCTAATGGATCCCAATATTGGTCATGTTCCCAATTATCTAATGTATCTTCAATTATAAGTTTATGGTATGATCTATCTTCTTTTATTTAGGATTGATTTATAGACATGATGCATTTATGATTACATACATTCTGGTAAACTTGACATGAATCTAAAACTTGTAAGTTTTATCTCACATTTTTCATTATTTTGTCATTTTATGTATCTATATTTATGATACTAGGTTGATATTTTTGTTATATTTCTAAATTTTGTGCATAGGTTTAACACACAGTCACATCAATATGACTTTGTTCTATTTGTGCAAGTTTTTCATCAGGTACAGGATACTAGGTCAACCTTAACAACACATTACACCTTCAACTTCCAAATCAGGATATTAGATCAACCCTATTGATATATTACATTTATACACTTCTATAAAACATATTAGGTTGACCTTATTAACATAATACATTTTATAGGTTTCAAGAAATAGGGAACTATAGAGCTAGGTCAACCTAGTCGACCTAGTTGGTAGAATTTGTAAGTAAAAATTAGGGTACTTCAATAGTAATCTTATTTTCCTCTTCATGCTCCAACCCACCACTAGTAGATATGGTGAAAACACCTCAAGTTTTTTAATAACCTCTTAAGATTATGCTCATAGATCATGTCATGACTGGGCCCTATCACTTTTCTAGGTAATAAGACCCCTATATCTTGCTTATCCCTGAGATATGTACAACTCTCCTTCAACCTTTTTTAGACCCTATCCCTCCCTCAGTAGATCTAACTTTGGATCCCATTCTTACTCCTACTTTAGCTAATTTTATCCCTGCTTCTAATCTCATCACTCCTTCCATCGATCCTAGTCCAATCCCTTCACCATCACCTTATATCAATGATGGTTTGTTTCTTTTACCACAGATGGATCTGCTGCCCACCAAATGGGCCAAAAAGCCATCCTAAGCTCCTTAAACTTATTTTACACCTCCTTCTATGATTACCTCTACCAATATTACTGATAGGTGTATTTTTGGCTTCCATGGCATAAATAATCATTCATCCATGCATTATCATAAGTTGTGATAATATATTTATACTTTATGTCCTTTTACCCCTCAGTATTTAGACAAGGCCATACCTCCCCTAAAGGTACTACCCCAGTATATTCCTAAGTATGGATAGGTGTATTAGCTTTACCACCAATGTGGCACCCATCATACCAATAGTTGTCGTATCCTTCAACAACACCTTAAAGATCATATCTTAACTATTCCCACACCTTATACCATTCCACGCATAATTCATTCCTAAAAAAAGGCTCCCCCTTATTCTCCCATGGTTCCACCTCCTATGGTTCCATCTCCTCCTGTGGTCCCTTATTCACCTCTTTTTCTTCCACCCATAAATCCTTCACCTATGGACCTTCCCTCACCTATGGATCCTTCTCCACCTGTGAATCCCTCACCTATGGATCCTTCTCCTTCGATGATCCCTTCATATCCTATAAATTCCATTCTCATGCATTATTTTAAGCATACCTTGCCTAATATCCATCTTCATCATGATTAATCAAGCATTCCTACCTTTTCTATTGAGGATATTAGATGTGAAGTATTTTCCTAGTTTTCACTAAAGATAGATGAGACACTAGTTGTAGTTTGCATCCAACTTCATAGAGATTTATCAAATGTTCTAGATAAAGTGTGTGGGTAAATCTATAAGTACTTATGATTGCTTGAATGGTGTTCTTACATTTTCAATTATATTGGACATGTGATCTAATTTTATCTTTATTTATTTTGTTATATCACTTGAAATTGTGTCAAATTCTTATCTATCTTACATGGTGACTTTGATTTTGCACTTTATATTGCTTATAATGTCATTTATGTTTGTTTATGGATGTGTTATTTATCATTTATTTATTTCCTTTCTTGATTTTCTTTCTTAAAAACTCCCTTATTATCTTTTCATGATTGTTTGCTCTCTTATCTCTATATACATAGATAATTGTCATTGTGACTTGGTTATACAAACCTTGTTCCCTTTAGTCATTCCTTCTTTACCATGTGATTAGTTAGCAAAAAAATAATCTCATTACAATATTATTTTATCATTCCACTTTGGATCTCCTTTATTCCCTTATTTCCATTTTACAAACTAAGCATATGCATGGTTGAGACTTAAGATCACATGTTGGTTCATTGTTAAGCCTAAGTGTTCTATTCAGTCTTGTCTTTGGTCACTTAAATTCCTTTAGCATAAGTATATAGCTCATTCATGTATATCAATCTATCTCTCATGATTGCTCATTCTAAGTCCGTATGGAGGAGGAATCCTAAAAATCCTTAAAAACATTCAAAATCATTTAACAAAAGGAAATGATATAAAAGGCACAAACATTTCAAAATTATTAAAAGTCAAATCACGCTAAAAGATGTGATTCAAAGCATATCTCTTTCTTTTATTTGAAGCTCAAACTCCACAATTAAAGTTATGATAGAGCCTAGGTCCATTGGGGTGTGGTAGGCCAATAGATTAGAAAAAGATAATAAAAAACTATTTTAGTGTTACCTACTTTCTCATGTAAGTACCCAATATTCATAGTAGACTGACAGCTCTATAAGGGGTCCTAAGGAATGAAAAACATGTCATGGGAAGGTAAGTCCATTTTATTTTTCTTGTATTAATATACCTTCATGAGTTGATCATAGTAGCATGCTTATTTACCTACATAGCTTTGTGTCTATAGCGAATAGGTTTCCTTTATACATTAATGGTCATTAATCACTTCATGTCTTCTCATGTCCTTAGTATGCTTCCTATCTCCTAAGTTCTTCTCATAAGATGCCTAAGTATGATTTTCACATTCCATTCTTTCACTCCCTACATTCCTCATATTTCCTCTTAAGTAATATTATTTTTCATTGATCACTCCCCTATGGATTCCATTTGTGAATTGCATTGTAAGACCATGGATAGGACTTGGCCTTTCTCACAAATTACCATAATTTCACAATATTATCACCTACATTCCTTTTTACCAAATTTTCCCATTATTTCCATCTCATTAGTGTTCCTTTTATGAATTTTAGTGTAATAGCATGGGTAGGACCTAGCCTTCCTCACAAAACTTTCCAAAAATCCAAGTCACAAAAAAAATTACACGTGTCAAATATGAGATAAGATGTGATTGATCATTAAGTTACATATCATTGACATGCTTCCTAGTTTGATTTAGTATGTTTTATGCTTGCTTTGTTACTCTTTCACTTTTGTCTTCTTATTTTTTGATTGAATGTAATAATCCAACCATTTCTTGAATTTTTCATGCTTCCTAACTTGCATTAGTGTGATTAATTTAAGACCAATTTTACAAATTTTGTTTTTCTCTTATACTTCCCAACATGATTTAGTATGATTTAATAACTTTATTGATTTATTTTTATACCATTTTTTCTTTCACATGTTTTCCACTTTATTACATTATTTTCATACTTCCCAACGTGATTTAGTGTGATTTTAATTGTTTTAATTTGGTGCCAATTTTTCTCTTGGTGTAGAAACAAAAAAATTTACCATCTTGTTTACCACCATTTAGTTCTTTATAATTAGTCATTTTCTTGTTATTAAACATTTCCCAACATGAAATAGTGTGTAGTACATTTTTGATTGATTATATTTTACCAAGTCTTTTTACCTGTTTCTTTTTAACCATGCATGTATCATACATAATAATAGAAAATAAACCACATATCATATATTTCTTATATCATATACAACAATAGCTAAATACATGTGTTATAAATAAATACATCTAAGCATCCACAACCACCACCATAACACAAACACATAAAAATAACATCTAACTATCAATCAATATATATATATATATATATATATATATATATATATATGTATATATATATATATATATATGTATGTATGTATATATATATATATATGTATGTATATATATGTATGTATGTATATATATATATATATATATATATATATATATGTATATGTACATATATGTATATATGTATAAATGTATATATATATATATATATATATGTATGTATATATATATATATATATATATATATATGTATGTATATATATATATGTATGTATGTATGTATGTATATATGTATATATATATGTGTGTGTGTGTGTGTATATGTATATATGTGTGTGTGTGTGTGTGTATATATGTATATGTATTTATATATGTATATGTATATATATATATATGTATATATGTATATATATATGTACATGTATATATATATATATACATATATACATACACATGTATATATATGTGTGTGTGTGTGTGTGTGTGTATATGTATATGTATATATATATATATATACACACATATACATACACATGTATATATATATATATATGTATATATGTATATATATACATGTATATATATATACATGTACATATATATATATACATGTGTATATATATATATATGTATATATATATACATATATATACACATGTATATATATATATATGTGTGTGTGTGTGTGTATATACATGTATATATATACATATACATATGTATACATACATATATATACATACATATATGTATACATATATATATACACATGTATATATATATATAGATATATATAGATATATAAATGCATATATATATATATATATATACATGTATGTATATATATGTGTGTGTGTGTATATATATATATATATATATATATGTATATGTATGTGTGTGTGTATATATATATATAATGTGTTTTGATATAAAGTACAACAATATGCATCATACTAGCTCTACAGCTAGGCTCTATCATGTTTATCTTGTGGCCTAGCCACATTGTCCATAGATGCCTCAGACTATCCCCTATGAATGGTATGTTTTAAAGAGGCTATCCAAGACCTCAAACCTATCACCTACCCTTTTAGGTTGGCCACCTTGGCCTATACCTGTGATAGCTAGGCATGTCCTTATGCTAGCTAGGTCATGGTAGCCATATGTGTAGATCTCTCCTGAGACAAGGCATGTCATGCATGTGCCTATCTTGCTCCCACCCCTATGTAATGTATGATCTATCTTATTTGAGTTAGGATTAATTTATAGACATGATGCATTTCTGATTGCATATAGTTTCCATTCAGTTAAACAATCTTAATGAGTAACATGACATAGAATAAATCTTTTGGTTCCATCATGAGCATCACTTACCTATTATCATCCCAAATCCCATTCCACCAAACAATCATCCTAATTCATAACTCCACCCATCATTCATCCATTATGTGGGCTATCTTGGCCCAACCTCAAGAAGTCAAGTGCATAGTTTAACATGTGTTATTCACATGCATATAATTTTTTATCCTGGCATGAAATAATTTCATATTTTATGTTCCCATTTTATTATTCCTATTATTTATCCTTTATTTATCTTACACTTTCCTTCAATTTATTCTATGTGTATCCATATACCCCTATAATATGTCTAGATAGGACCTAGGTAGATCTCTTGGCCTAAAGTAATATATAAGGAGCTAAATTAACTCTAAAGAAGATTCATTGTTAAGTTGAAAAAACCTTAATTTTGACACCAATGTAGATTATCAATCCTACTATTAATCTCATCCTAATACTCAAACCAGGAGTGAAATCCCCATTTATGATGTGTAAGGCGTATCTAAAATTTCTAGTAACCATCTTGACTCTAATGTTATGAATCTTTATAGAGGGAATGCAGTCACTCCCCATTTAGATACTAGACATTTGATTAGCCTACATAGCCTAGATATGGAAAACTCTACTAGATATGACCAATATCTAGGTAAGATATATTATTTTGAGGATGAGGTTAACCATATGCAAGTGGTTACACATCCCTCTAGTGTGATTCAAAATACCTCTAACCCACCAATGAAAACCCTAACCACTATCCTTGAGGCTTCCACTCTAAATCAATATCTTCACATTAATAAATCTCTCAAATATACCCCTCTTATATAGGAGGCTTCCAGACCTAGTGCCACCACTAGCCCAAATAAACTCATCTATATTTTTGTGGGTTGCATTTATGATTTAGAGAATAACTAGTAATCTTTGAATCAAGGAGTGATCCCCAACCATCCTACCTAGGTGCATTCCCCCTCTATTCTCATCAAAATAATAGTTCATCAATGATTAAAATAATAGGCTTATATTCACCCATCATAATAATAACATATGGCTCCACCAAGATATGCCTCTAACCAACCCCTTAGGGACATCCTTACTTATAGAGTCATTAATCCAAATACCTCCAAAATTCCTCCACCCTACAAAGATCCTATCCAAACTCTAATTAGAGGTGTATTTACCTAAACTTCACCTTCTCAAATTAATTTGGTGACCAATAATCCACCATTCTTTATCCCTCAGAATTATGTGCCTCCCATGTACAATCCTCCTTTGCAAACTAGCCATGTATCACCCTAAATTTATTTAGGTTACGTGTAAACCACATACACCCTTCCTCAACACATCACCAATCCTTATACATATAATAATCTTCCTCCCTATTTCCATATGTTCTCTAAATCTACCCATTCTATTAAATATTTTATAGCTTATTCTAATTTATGCTATCAAACCTATTTTACTCCTCCTAATGGTTATCCAATCAACCCCTATGTGATCCTACCTTTCCAATTCAGTTTGTCCATCCCAACTACTAACATCAATAACATGGAAACCTATTATTATTATTATCTTAAGTAACCCTTCTATCTCAACATATAATGAGTCCTTATTTTTTATCTCCTACCAAACATTCCCAAGTTCAAAGGGGAAAGAGATCTCAATGCACACATCAAGGCTTATGTCATGGTTGTTAGATAAATATTATCTTAGGATGGGGTTATTTCCAATATTTCTCCTAAAAACCTATAATGAATCACTCTTGATTGGTATTACCACTTCCCTAAGGGGTTTATTCATTTATTTAGATAGTTGATGGCTACATTCATTAAGGCCTTTGATATGAATAAAATTCTCAATACTAGAATTTGATAATTCCTTCATATCAGATTAGAACAAAATGAATCAACTACCCATTTCATCAAAAGGTGGTAGTAGGTTATATATGCATATTCTAGTGTACCTCACATAGACCAGAGGGAATTATTCAACCTTTTATTCCACTCCCTTAACAATAATACAAGGTAAAATGTCAAAATTTCCTTATCAATCTTGTGAAGAAGTTCTTGAAAGTGATTTATGAATTAATCAAGTAACCAATGATAGTGGTCATTAAACCTATGGGGATAATAGGTACATTATCACCTTGAACCAAAATAATTGAGAATTTCAAAATATGAGATAGAAAAACATCAATAATCAAGGTCTAAAAATACTTAACTGAAATAAGAATACCACTACTGATAGCATGACTAACCAAGGAAAGAAGCCAAACCTAATGAATAATAATCAATTTTTGCCCATGAATAACACCAACACAAATAAAAATACAAGTGTTAGGAACCAAAACCCTCCACCTTTGATTCATGTGTTTGACTTCAATTGACCTTCAACCTATAATACATAGTATTAGAGCCAAAATCATAACCAATTTCATCATGTTGTACATTTTTGACAGCTCCAGTACCAAGCCTTCTATCAAAGGAATAATCAAAAAGAGTTTAGTAAACAAGCACAAAATAAGAGGCCTATAAAATATGACAACATAATCTATTTTATCTTACATTGAGTTATTAATCATGATACTCAGAACTACATGGGGTATAATAAGTTCATCAAAAGACTCCCTAAAGACCAAAGGAAAACTTTCATAAACATGTTCATGGGTAATGCAAGCACAAACCCTCAAACATTTTAGAATGGTCATATTTCCATAGAACCAAAACCTTTAGATTTACTACAACCTTTTTAAGAACCATCAAACATGAACTGAACCAAATGAGACTCAAAGTAGCTTGCATAATTAAATGGTTCAACATAATCATCCTATGTAATCATGTACTAATAATTTTGAGGCCTCTACTTTTAGAACTACCAATGTTAATGTCACTCCCTAGTTGGGGGTATAAAGAAAATATAGAATAATAGGGGTTATAGAGTTAGAAGTCTAAGAGGAAGTGAATATAATTACTCATACTAGGGAATATCAATCCATAACCCCCCACCCTTCAAACATTTTGGATATCAATACCATTCTTAATCATGTGGGGAATTATGATTTGATTTTAGATCTTATGAAAACCTTCTCCCATATTTCCTTTATTGACATGCTCAAGAACTCACTTATCCATCATTCAATGTTATTTGATGATTTATAATTGTGGCATTTATCTAGTATAACTCCCCTTCCATAGGCTCAAATCAATCACATTAATTTATATATGTTTTCACATAGGCAATACTTTCAGGATACTAGTTATTTCTTAGACCTTAGTAGTCTCCCTCCTAATTCTAAGTTTTCAAGTATGGGTGGATCTAGCCTTATTCTTTTAATTATGGATCTATAATTACTACATAAATAAATCCATGGTTTATGATGGGGTAGTTATGAACATTATATTATTATTTTTCATGCAAAAACTTGGTTATAGGGAGACCAACTATTCCATAACTCATAATACTCTATGAGGATATGATATCCTCAAATGTAACTCTATAATAACCATTGTGTTTCCCATTAGTGTAGGTCCTAAGACTATGTTAACATAATTTTATGTGATTGACAAGGAAAAAAATTATAATATGACCTTGGGAAGACCCTATATTCATAAGATGAAGGCCATCCCTTCAACCTTGTTACAAAAAATCATGTTCCTCTATCTAGGTAAGGTTTTCATGTCCCAATTGATACCAAGCCTTCTAAAATGTTACAAATGACCATTCAAAAGCAACCAAGATTTTGTATGAACTACCACTTACTATCCAATGATGTCACAAAACCCCCACAGTTGGTTGATGTTATAGATCCTACAAATCTCAATGTGGTTATAATAAAGAAAGGGGTAGAAATCCTTCAAGTTTTATTAAAATATAGACTAGAGGAAAAATATCTAGCATCTATGGAAAATATAAATGGTTCAAATCTAATAGTCATGCCAATAGTTTTAATTATGTCAATGACTAAGATTATCAATATCCTATAAAGGGATACACCACTCATTCTCATGTTTGACCCAAGTGGTTAGAGACTTATAATTTCTCTAAATCTTAAGTAAGGAACCCCACAAGGGGTTAGCTAGTATATTTAAAATATGCATGGTTGAGATATTAGAATACCAAGAAACCCTCCCAAATGATGATCCTTCATTCATACATGTTTAATTATTCCTTCACTATAATGGGGCCAAATGTCATTTTAATGCAATATCAAGAGTGATTTTGGTCTCTCCAAAGGGAAGTATCATGAATTTCAATTTTAGACTTAACTTTGAGTACACCAATAATGGGGCCAAGTATGAATATTTATTACTTTTTATTCTCATTACTAAATGATTGGGAATTTAAAACTTGAAAATCCAAGGTGATTCAAAGTTAGTGACTAATCAATTATTAAAAATCCACCAAACCAAATCTAAGCACTTGAAACTTTATAAGGTTATGGTGTAATAAGTTGACAAGGGTTTTAGCTTAATTTGTATAGAATCAATGTCTAGGGAAATTAATCAACATTATGATTATATGCCTACTTCCTCTTCTCATTTTGGTCCCCATTAAGTGATACCTACGTCAAATTTCATAGTGTCTAATAGGATAGAGCCTCTTGTGTATAAAAAGCTTAATGATCAAACCCTCACTTGTATGAGGTATGATAGCCCACTAGTCCTCAACCTAGTTAAAAATGTCAAAACTATATTATATTTCCTTCACGCTTATGATGATCTCTCATATTTTCACCATAATAGAGGTTTTACTCTCACATGTTATCCTACATCTGCTCTTGGGAGTGATTATTATGACTCTTACTACAAGGTTAAGAATTATTTATCCTTCATTGAAGAGCTTGATGTTTTTAATATAGAAGTGAGTACATTGACCTCCCACCTTATCTTTATTATTTCAATGAAGGTAATCCTTCTCTCATCAAATATATTATTAATATAAACATATGAATTAAGGAGATCCCAAAATCCTCAAGCTCGGGTGTTCTCTTTCCTTACAAGAGGTAGAAAACTAAAAGAATATTCTCACTAAGTTGTATAAATATTTTGCCTTCTCCTACATATACATGGTAGGAATCAATCCTAAAGTAATTATCCATAACGTATTCATGATACCAAATGCAAACCCTATAAAACATAAGCTTAGGACAATCAATCTAAATATAACATTAATGGTGAAAGAAGTCATAAAGCTCCTCAAAGTAGGGTTTATAAATATTTTGGATCACTCTGAATGGATTTCCAACATCATTCCCATCCTAAAAAAAAATAGTAAAATTAGGGTATGTATTGACTTCCATGATATGAATAAATCATTCCGTAAGGATGATTTTCCTCTTCAATCCATTGATGTTATATTTGACACTATATCTAGTTATGAGTTATTATCCCTCATGCATGGTTTTTCCAACCATAATCAAATCTACATTTTTTATGAAAATAAAAGTAAAACCTCCTTCACCATACCATGGGGGACATGCTATTATGTAGTCATGCCTTTTGGCCTTAAAATACCATAGGTCCATGATCCATATTTTCCATGATTGTATACATAAGATATAGGAGTTATACATAGATGATATTATAGGATAGGTGAAGAAAAGTATTATCCATATATGAGTGATACACATTATCCCAACATGTTTAATTGAATAATTCATTACTCTCAATCCTATGAAGTGTGTGTTTGGATTCACAGGTAGAAATATCCTCAATTACATTATCTCTTAATGTGGAATTAATATAGATCTTACCAAAAATTATATAATCCTATAATGTTCCCCTAGTAATTAGTCAAGTATTAGGTCATTCTTAAGAAAGTTGGGGAAATTCAAAGATTCATAGCAGACCTCACCTACATAATTCACCCAATCAATCATTTACGTAATAAAACAAATGGTTTGACCTAGACAAGTGATTGCATGATACATTTGAGGTAGTAAAACACTTCCTTTATCTCCTTTTATTCTTGTGGTGACAAAATATGGAAATCCCCTCTTAATTTATATTAGGGAAATAAATGTTTCTATTTTCTAAATTATATATCAAGAGGATAATGATGGAAAGGAGTGTGCCATCTACTTCATTATCCATGGTCTCATGGATAATGAAACACACTACATGTAATCAAAGAAAGAATATTTGGAAATTATGTTTACAACTAAGATATTGTGGTAGAATATGATTAATTAGGAATTTAGTTCATAGTAAGGTCTAAATACTTATGAACATTATTGACCCAACCATCCCTCTCACAAAAGTTTGGAAATTTTATCATGCTTTTGAGTGATTTTGAGTTTACTTATGTCAACCTAAAGTCTATTAAGGGACAAGTCATTACCAACTAGTTGGAAAATTAGCCTCTAAAATTTTGAAATATTCTTGATACTAATTTTTCCAATAAATTAATTTTTCACATAGAGAATCCTACTATATTTTCTTCTCCTTGGTATGTTAATATCATTTATCACTTAATTGATCATACCTATCATGAAGGGGAAAACTCCTAATAGAGGTGATGTCTTCATGTTATCACTTCCAAATATTTCATTTTATATGAGGTTATCTACTTCAAGGCATTTAACAACATATTATTGAGATGTGTAGACTAAGAGGATTCATAAAGGGTACTCTTCCTTTATCATAGTAGGGTTTATGGTGGTCATTTTGGTGACCAGCGACCGCTCTCAAAATACATAGAATGGGATATTTTTAGCCCACTCTTGAACATGATGCCATAAAATATGTTATGAAATTCAACAAGTTACATCACTTCTCTCATGAGATCCACATTCATCCTTAGGCTCTACATCCCATTGTTACACCTTGGCCCTTTTCCACTTGGGGTCTAGATCTGATAAGTAATGTTTTCCCTACTTCATTTTTTGGCCAAAACTTTGTTATCATAGCCACAACCATAAAATATTTCACTATGTGGATCTAATCAATACCTCATTTAAGTTTTATTAGTTCAATAATTGAAAAGTTTATTTTTAACCAAATCATTTATCATCTTAGAGTTCCACAAATCTAAGATATGTGAAGTATGCAATAAATTGGCCATATCACATGACAAGGACTCCTTGTATTATCCATAGGGTATAATCCAATTTTAAGCCACAAATAAAACCCAAAATTTAATCTAATTCAAAATAGTCAAAAATTAAATGAGATTGGCATTTGTACCCTTACTTAACACTTTAGGCTTATAAAACCAACATTAAAAATCCCTCAGGGACAACCTTGTATTCCATTATATTTAGATATAAATCTATTTTACATTTTTATTTTTAGATACCTAGCCTTCCTATCTCTCTCTAGGATATCCTTGGCCATGGGAAGTATAGTAATGCACAACTAGCTAAGTTTGATACTTTAGCTGAATGATGACTTATTGCTACATAGAACCATGTCACATATAAAAATCACATGGGTAGAAAATACAACAAAAAAAATCATGAGCACCTAATACATGTAGGATAACTTATCCTTAGGCTTAATAACCACATTTAAAAAATAAAAGATAAGGTTATAAGTTTAGACCCAACTGGTTAGGCCCATACCTAGTGATTGAGGATTTTGATAATGAAGCCTATCAGTTATGTAATATATAGGGCAAGGAGTTTGGTGAATCTATGAAGTCTTTTAACCTTAATAATTTATATATTTATTTCTTACATGTCACATTTCCCTAGTTGAATTACATTTTAAATAATTTGTGTGTTGATTTTCATATGAGATGATGTGTTTGGTGATTATTTGGTTTTTAGTTCCCAGAGCATGAAACTCTTGAAATGCATCACATCATATCATTCAATTTTCACATTAACCTATTATCCCATTGAAAATATTTTAGTATTAGCATTACATTGGTTATTTACTTAGTTCTTATGAATAGAGTACACATATTTTCCCTATATATTCTTGTAAAACTTACAAAATGCTATCCTACAACCTAGTCTAGAAGCTTGTCCTTGATAAAGTCTCCTCTTACAATGCCTTCTAAAGTATAACATTAGCATGCTCAAAAATAGGTAGCTTTAATCAACTATCTTGGTCTTCAATGATCAACCCTTGCATATTACTAGTTACACAGGGCCAATATTTGGGGGTAAAGGATAGCAAATAAAAAGACACTTATAAAAAGCATAGGAAACATCAAAATTAAATTTCACATCTCTCACCCTTATTGAACTTCTATGATGAGCCCTTGAATTTTATTAGTTGTGTGGGGTTAACATTGGGGAGAGTTGTATTTACTAACCTACATATATCCTTTGGTGATGATCCCATGTGTCTTCCTAGTCACATGACACTAAGTGTAGGGGTTCAAAAAGAAAAATAAAGTATAAATACATTATAAAAAATTAAAATATGTCCAAATAAAAAGTTATTCAATAAAGGATATCCACATGCCTATGCTAAAAAAGGTATATTTAACCCATTTTTTTTGGGTAGTTATCTCTAGATCAACCTAACAAAGTTATTATTTTGTAAGTCTATCAAGAAGTACATTTCCCATTTACTCATAAATATTAGGTCATATTCCTTTTTCCTATGAAATTTTGATTAATTTTTTTCATATTTTATCATCTCACATATATCTTATCTCCCTTTTCATTCCCTTGTTATAAATTGGAAGTCATTTGTTATGTGTAGCAAAATAATTGGGTCATCGCCTATGAAATAGTTATTAGCACATGTGTAATTTCATATGTATCCATCATATTACATCATTTTTATACATTTTTTTTACATATATTGTAGACACCTAAATTTGGCCACCAATAACCTCTAACCAGGATTTTGACCAATTTCCACCAAAGTGCAGAATTTGGCTTAGAACTACTAAAGCACATTAAATGAGTTGAAATTGAAATATTCAAGTGCTAATTTTGGCCAGGGTATCACTAAATGGGGCAATGCAATTTATGGGCCAACTAACTTTGATCAAATCATTTCAAGTCAAAATGCCAATTTTGTACTTGGGTGCTCTGGATTGCTCTTTTCTATCAAATTTCTTGTATGAGATGCATGTCTTTGTTATTTTGTGTTGTAAATATCCTAAATGGGATCATGGATCCAATGCATCTAACATTAACTTCTAATTCCAATCTATTCAAGTTTTGAACCAATAACAAGGCATTCTAATCAATTTGAATAACTTATGCACAAAGTGCTTAATCATGCTTAAGAGATAATTAATATAAATCAAGGAATAATTAATAATTCCATGGAAACTTACTCAAAACTTGTTTTTAGAAATGAATATTGAATATTTGCATCATTAGGTGACCACATTTCTTGGGAAGACATCCCTAGGCCATAAATGCCATCAATATCAATATTATGGGTCTCCTATGCCTCTTTATTAGCTTCCATTCCTAATTAATGTCCCTTATTCCAAAATAATGATGAGGATAATTATGTATTTTAATTAAATAATTCAATTAATCTATGAGCACACATCTCAATCTTAAGATGGACGGTCATAGTAGATTCTAGTCATTCTTGAAAATATATAAATAGAGACGCCATGAAAATCATTTTTAAGATTAATTTGTGAAAATTTACCATGTCAAATTTATTCCAATAGCTCACACATGACAAAGTTATGATGCCAAAATATTGAGCCAAGCCAAGCCAAAGCCACAAGGTGCCAAAGAGAAGAGGATATAGTCAAGCCTCCTTTGATGAAGACTTCATGAGCACAAGCTTAGTAATCCACTAAAAAAAGAATTTTTATCATCCAAGGAAGGTGAAGGATTCTTGTTTTTCCTTAATTTTTAGTTGTGTTTTTTATTTGTTTTTGTTATTAAGCTCACCCTAGTAACTAGGCCTAGAAATGTATACTAATTAGTGTCGTTTTATCAATTTGTTTATATTTTTAGACTAAAACAATACTAATCACATCTATTGAGTAAAATTAATAGTTCAAATAATGGTACACCCGATGGGATGATCTTCATGAGAGTGCAATCCATCAACTTTTTTGTGTTTCATAGTTTTGATTTTTGTGTTTTTGCTTTGAGTAAAAATCGTCAATAAATAAGTCATAAAATTTTATTCACTTAATATTTTTATCTAAATTAATTTATTAATATATAAAAATATTTCATGGATATTCTCTAAAAATTTCACAAAAATAAATTTATATCTTATAAGTTATAGCTGTTTTAGTAATTGTCACTTTTTGTTTCTTGTTTTTATGGTAAAAAAGTTAGAACAAAGTTCATAAAAAAAAATTCATTAACTTATTGGACTTAAAATTTTTCATATAAGTGATCCCTATATTTATTGACAACCTTTAAAAAATTTGTATCAAACCAACTTATATTTTAAAAGTTATGTTAAAAATACTAACTACAGCATTTTATATTTTATGTGCAAGATTTTATGTGTTATGTGTCATTTTTTATTTTTAGCCTTCTAATTTGTTCTTTTTAGGTGTTCATATATTTAATATTATTATTTTTAAATATTTAATTTATATTTATTCTAAAATTTCATAGCCTTTTTTGGTGATGCCTTAAGGGTAGGCAAGTAACCGACAGACTTCAAATTTGTTAAAACATGTTTTAGACCTTCTTTAACATGATTTAAAATGAATTAGAAATATTATTTTAGTGATTAAAGTAACATTTAATGTGCTTAGATAAGTATTTTTATCATTATTTTACAAATTTAAAACTAATACCAAGGGGTCAAATGAACACCACCTCATTTTTTGAATTTGGGCTTAAAAATGAACTCACCTTTCCAAGTTTTTTATATTCACTTAGTTATTTAAATTAGATTTTTGTTTGGAAAAAAGAGAGGTGATACATGTATGCTCTTCCATTTTTCCCCTTTATGGAACCCTTGACATCAAAATCACCATTCCTATTAAAAATAGCCTAGTCTAAATCTTAGAAAGAAAGTCATCTAAAGCACTCCCCAAAAACTTGTCAAAGTTTGGGTGACATTGAAAATGACCCTAAAGTCTTTCTATTTCATGCTTTCTTTATTTTTATGCAAACTTGGTTTGCAAGGGGGATTTCATCACCTCCCACTAGTTCTTTAGGGAAGCTTTTACCCAATGTTTCACCTCCTATAATTTACTTCATTTGGCTCCTAATTGAAGTTTCATGCGGGAAGTAGTGGTACTTTGGACATCATGCTACATTGAGTAAAAGCAGGATGTAGTGGTTGCAAAAAGGACTAGACTTTTTTGCAACAAGCCAAGTGATACGGACCCAAAATTTTTGCTTTTATTTTTCATTTTTTGGCATGAAAGTCATTTTTAAATTGATTTCCCTAGAACATTTGAAAACTTGTAGATCTTAGATAAAACCCTACTTGCCATAGAAGTATTGTTGGTGCAAGGTGCACCTCAAGGTCCATGTCATAGTACTATCATTTGAGAGAATGGGGGTATAAAAAACCTAATATATAATGCATATTTACTTTTATATGAACACTTAAAATCTTTTCAAATGATGTATATTGACAAATTTCAATAATACCAAGCAACCTTGTCAGTTTAGAGTCTAAAAGTGATTAATTAATTGGTTTTGTCCTAGATTAAAGTCTTATTTGGAGTCAAAACTTGGTGTAAACAAATGATACAAACCAAAACACATGATCCTCATTTTCCTTTCAACAAAGAGGCTTTATGTTGCCCATGTGAATTCATCAAATTTTCCTTGATTCAAATTCCATCAAAACTTGGGAGTCATATCATCCACTTTGGCACAATTATGCTACCCAATTGCATCTAGACCTTTGACAAATTTGTTTAAGTATTTCATTTATAATATAAATTTCAAATTTCAAATTTATAATTTCATAGGGTTGATGTGTTAAGTGGGTTTACCATTTTCACTAAACTTGAGGGAACTTAGGTTCAATTTCCAATTTGGGTTGAAGGCCATTTAAGACTAATGATCATTATCACCACTTGATAGACTTAAGTCATTTCATTCTAAACACTTTCACTTTGAGTCTATACACCACAATATTTTGAGTCAATAAATGTAGTGTTATGTTGTCAAATTTGTGAGAAATTATCTTTGCCTTAGAGTGTTTTTGAAATAAGTATTTTGTCACATCTTTTGGGTAGTCTGGCACTGTTACATTGCCCAAAACATTTTAAATATTTTTTCATAGGCCCTCTTGTATAGAGTTAAAATTTGTTCTTACATTTTGAAACCAATCCAAGCATACTTTTATAAACCTTTATCTATTACAGTTACGCCATTCACTTTTGTCTAGCTTATTTATCAAAAGAATCAAGTTTTATACCATTATTTGTGAGAAAATAAACTATCTCTAAAGTGTCTTTTGTTCATACCTTATACCTATTTGATTGATTCCATGTCCAAGAATAAAATTCCTAATGTTTATTAGAAGTGTTTCAAATATATTATATTAAAATTTTCATCTATTTTCAAAGTCTAGCTTTTGATGCCATTTAGCCAAGAGTGCTAGTGCATGTCTTGTTCGAGCCTAGCTTTTGATGCCACATTTGGCCAAAAGACCTAGCAACTTTTAATTTCCTATATTAGATTGATTTGAAACACTTTGAATTTAGCATTTTTAATTTTTATTTTTGGTTCATTTACTTAATATTTTTGTTTAAGATGTGTAACATTATACACTTAACGTTGGCTTGTGTTATCACAAATTTTTGCATAAACCTTTTGATCCTTTTTGATGAGTCTAGACCAAGTTTGAACATCATATTTTTAGACATTATCCTTTTTTGAGTTTGTATAAATATCTTCCTTTTCTATCACAAAGCATTGAATATGGATCTCAACATGTATTCCTACACTAATAGTGGACTCATGTACAATCCAAGAATTATTAATGTGGTTGCATAGGAAGAAATGGTGCAAGACCCCTACACAGATAATATTTATTATGAGATGGATCTTTATCCCTCTTATAATACTCAATTGGGGGCAAAATCCAAGATCCATTATCCAAATATTTGGTTAATACACCACCTTATACAGAATAAGACCAAGAACAAACCACACAATACCTAGCTACAATACTCATAGCTGATGAACCAGTTCCTCAACAGTCATAATCTACTAATGTGCCTTCCATGTATGATCCATTTTTGTTTAAGCATCATTATTTGGAGAAATAATACAAGATTTTGGTTTGAGCCATAGAGGTAGGGGCCAATTTTATATTATATTCCCCTCATAAGAATTTACCAAGCCTAGTAAGAATGCCCCACAACATAATTTATGATTAACAGGCTTCTTCTAATAATCCTTTGGCTCTAGTCCAAACAATGTATCAGGACCCTAATATGCCTAACATAGGAAAAAATATCATGGAAGACCACTTTAATCAAATGCAGATAGCATATCAAACCTACTTGAATCTAGAACATAATTTTAATCAAATAAACATGGTGATTAAACCTCTTCTTGACTTAATTCCTTCACTAGGAGTTTTGATAGAGTCAACTGGTCAAGAGAATCAGAGTTCAGACCCATTCATACAAAACACTTTGATAGACAAATTACTACATATGCCCATTATTGAAGAAGTGTCTTTTACCTCTACATATAATAATGAGCCAAATATAGTGGACAATGTGTAAACAACATCTATTCTCAATCAAAGTGGTACTAATGCATAAAAAACTAGTCAACAACATGTACCCATATTTAATACCATTAGTGGATCATCATACCAAGGATTAAGAGCATCTATAACCCAACCTTCACCACCTATTTTCTCAAGTATGAAACCTATGGGATTAGGTAGTCAACCAGCAACCAATGTCATGCCTCAACAATAAAATGTAACAAATCTTACTCCTCCTCAACAAGTAACAAGTAATATTCCACAACATCAAGTGTAATCTAGTGTACCAATGTATCTAGGGATAAATGTCTTACCACCTTAGCAAGGGGCAACTAATGTTCCACCTCACCAAGTAATGACAAACATACCTCTTCAATCTCATATTAGTATACCAAAAAATAACTAGTTAACAACATATAAATATTGGTTAGCAAAAGATATCAAATATTCAACCTACTTTCACTTCCCCACAAGGATTCATGCAGCAAAGAGGCTCCCATGTTTCTCAAGTACCTACTAGACAACCATTGGTATAAAATGTGCCACAAGTTTAGAGATAGGGTCTTAGTCCACAAGTTCCCACTCATTAGCAAGGTTCGATTAGTTGGTAGCATGTCCTCTTTCAAACATAGTAGGCATAGTATAGTTATATCCCTCCATCCCAACCATAAAATCCTCCAAGTCAAACCTTCATAGCCAACCCAAACTAAAATATCGCACAACCAAATGTGCAATTTTAAGTACATCTTAATCCACATATGCATATTCTTAATCCATTTCCTAACCAAACTAATATACCCCAATAGATATCTCCATCATACCCTGGTCAAAGTGTCCCACTTGTGACCTCCCAACCATCTACCCAAACCAATATTCTCCCTCAAACCAATGTTCCTTCCAGTTTCCTATCCCAAGAATTGTAACAGATGAAGGATATAATTTCTACCATTTAAGTTGGGAAATAGACTAAAAAATTTAAGTTGGATGATGTGTATTCTTATCCATTCAACATGGAGTACTTGTAAATACCATTTCTTTCAAGATATGAACCACCAAAATTTGACAAATACAAAGGGAAAGGTGACCCTCAATCCCATATAATCGAGTTATTTATCACATGTCAATCGGTGGCATATAGTGATATTTACCTTTTGTTGTTGTTTCCAAGGAGCTTGGTTGGGAAAGCTTTGGAGTGGTTTTTAAATTTCCCAAGAATTCAGTAACAAATTTTTATGATCTTTTTGATAAGTTTGTGCAGCACTTTTCCTATAATCTTAAACATGATATTTTATTGGTGACTTAACATAAGCAAAGTGAAAAGCTGGTGAGATTTTTCCAAGTTATCTTTACTAGATAAATAATTAGCCACTATGTTTACTAAAAATTTGCATAGTGAGATAGCTTATCATTTGGAACTATAATGTGCACATACTTTCAAGCAGATGATTGATAAAGGTTTGTTGATCGAGTGAGCACTCATCAATAAAGTAGTCATCAAGCTTAATTCCACTAATCAAAATCAAGGTACCAATCAGGAAAATGGCCAAAATCAACATCTCATTCAATCGTAAGTATCACAACAGGTACAGGCCAATAACCAAGAAAAATTGAAGCAATTCAACTATAATAGGAATGTTGTGGGAAATGGAGTAACCAAATCATGTCATGTCTAAATGGTGTAAACATCATCCATACCACCTTTTCAACTTACTCCTACTCAAAAACCTCTCCAACCAATGTCACAAGCATAACAACCAAGACTTGTGTAATAAATATAATAGCCTTTACCATTACAAACCCCTCCTCTTAAGAGAACCGTGCCTACACATCGTGTCTTTAGTGACCTAAGAAAACCTATTGAGGCTGTATTTTACAATATTTCTACTACTTATCTAATTATTTATCCTATACCAAAGCATTATCCATAAATCATTCCTTATCTTGATTGGTACCATGAAAATGAATTTTGTGAATATCATCAAGTCAACAAGTATAATCTATGAAGATGTGTCTAAATAAAGCATTTAATTGAGAATATGTTGGAGAATGGGGAGATAAAATTTGATAATGGCACTTCTAATTCTAATCAAACTCTTAGGAGTTATCAAAATCCCTTTCCCTGACATAACAATTAGCAATAACAAAAACAACAATGGTAGTGTAGCATCAAAATCAATAGTATCAAAATCAAAGGCTGAACCAATAGAATCAAAAAAATCAATAGCAAAACTCACAATGATAGAAAAATGGATAAAACCAAGGTTAGAATGGTAACAACCAAAAAACCTACCATGTAGTTTCACATGACTACAACAAGGTTGTAGGTCTTATTGCAGGGAGTAGTGTTAATACCATCTCCATTAATCCTAAACCAAGCACTAATTATCCTAGACCATTGCTAAACAACAACACTCAGTCAAATTATATGGATAATCCTTCTTTGACATAGGACTACATACAAGAAAGACAAAAAACTTATACTTCCACTTTTGGACCTTATATTGACAACTCATCCTTTTCATGTGACCACATATAATGCACTAACAACTGAGACTTGTCTTATTTGGCCCCACACCATTCCCAACATTTGTTATAAATAATGGTCTAGTATCTAATCTTGACTATGTAATCACAACTTAGAGGTCAAATATTACCATCCCAAGACCATAACCATCTACCACTTTGCCTATCATTTAGCAAACCATTCAACCTTAGAATAAACCATTCAATACTGACCAAGACAAGAAGTTTGATATTATATAACAATTATAGAAGACACCAGTATAAATTTGTATATTGCATTTTCTACGAATTTCAACAATCTACAAGAACAACTTAAATGAGCTCTTAACCCAATCCACTATTTCTAGTGACATATACCTTGATAAATTCCAAGCTTTGGTTGGACACCTATCTTCAGCCCAACAAGTCACATTCAACCAAAGTGATATGTCTACCCTTAGCCTGCTCCATAATAAACCATTATACATAAAAGCTTATATAAAGCAGCATAAATGAAACATGTCCTTATAGATAATGGATCAGGCCTCAACATAGTGTCTCTAAATCTCATCAAGTTTCTTGGGTACATAATGATAGATCTCTAACCAGAAATGATAACCATCAAAGCTTATAATAATCAAGAAAGAGAATCATAAGGCACCATTAGTTTTCCAATTATAATTGGGCCTTTGACCCATGATACACTTTTCCATGTGCTTGATCTTGAGTTATCATATAATATGCTTCTAGGCAAGCCTTGGTCACATGAGATTCATGTAGTCTCATCACTGCTATACCAATGTATCAAGTTTTCCCACTCAGGGATAGAAGTGAATATTCTAAGAGATTTACACCCATATGAACACTGCAAACATCTTGAGGTTGAATTTCAAAGCTAAAATTATCGGTATGGCATGAATCTAGGTTCTAAGAAGGATAAAGGAAAGGTCATACTTATTGATCCTTCACCAGATAATTGCATAGATCCTAATACCTTAGATTCCCTTTCCCACATACCACCTCTTGAAGCTTCTAATCATTTCACCATTTTAGATAATGGACTAGGAGAGTATGTGACCCATGATATATTTCATATTGCCAATCTTCCTCAAAATATAAAAAAATTTGGGTGACCTAAAGTCACCCCACATATGCATTGGCAATGAAAGAACAAAGATAAGGGACCTATCACATTTGTACCAACATCTAGCCTAGAACCTAACCCTCTTGAAGGGGATGAATAATGGTTATATAATGATGACCAAACTAATTGTTATAAAAGTGAAAATTATTATATTCCCAATAGGATCATGGAGCATCACAATTATGAAGGAAGAGGCCTTAGATAAAATTAGCAAGGAACCATCGAGCCAATTTCCATAACTAAGTATGAAAGACCTTATGGACTTGGATTTAAACTACCTGAGGGTGAGTCCACATATCTTATTCAAATTCCATCACCAACACCTAGTGAGTATGATGCTGACAATGAAGTAGAGTCTGATCATAGCCTCACCTTTGATGACATAGTTGAGATTAACCTAATCAATACCAATGCCATTTGTACCCTTACCCCAGTCATTCATCATAGCCCATTACCATTATACTATCTCCAATTGATAGAATGGGACCAGCAAGAATCCACTTTATTGATTGATGAGTTTTAGAATGATGAGGCTTTTTGTGACTTCTTTAGGCCTTAGAGACAATGTTCTATTGGGATATCACAAATCAAGATTCTCAATCACATTAAATCTTGAAGCCTATTTTGGAGAATAGGTGAACACCCTTAGCCAAAAACAAATAAGTAAAACATTAAGGTCCCAAAGTGAAAACCTCTTTGAGGCACTTTCTGACAAGGTAAAAAGAAAAGATAAAGGCCAATCTAGTGGTGAAAACCTATTTTAGGCACCATTAGATAGGTATGTTCATTCTTCTTTGAATTTAGACCAAGAGACACCAACGATGAACTTGCCTATGGATTCAAGTTCAATTTTATGCAATAATAAGTATTTGATTGAATTATTCAATAATTTTCAACTATTTTTGTCACATGGCTAGATCTCTCATTAGGGGACTTAGATTCATCATGCCTAAGAGAAGTGGAAGAGCAAGTCCTAATAGAGGACCTTAAAATAGTCCAATATTTCAAGTCTTTGCATATTATCCTAGAAGATGGTTTGACCCTTCTAGTCAAGGATACAATATAGGTAAACATCAAGACTCCATCATACCTAATGTAGATAAAGTTAGGCACATCCCTCACTAATGAGGAATGTAAAGTCTTTATAGCTTTGTTGAGAAAATTTGTATTTTTCTTTGCATGGGCCTATTCTAACATGCCTGGTTTGGACCTCACCTTGGTTTTGCACCACCTTGTGGTCAATCCTGATACTAAACCAATGAAACAAAAGCTATGTAAGATGCATCCTCACATTATTGTCTTGGTAAAAAAAGAGTTGGAAAAACTCTTAAAAGTAGGATGTATTTAGTCCATTTACTACTCTGAATGGATATCTAATGTTGTACCTATTAGCAAATAGCCTAAAGGAATTAGAATCTATACTAATTTCTAAGACATAAACAAATTTTGTCCTAAGGATGACTTTCCATTACCTAATATTGAAATAATCATCGACTCCATGGCAAGTTATGAAATGCTTTCACTCATGGATGGCTTTTTAGGATACAACCAAATTAGGATAACACCAGAAGACCAACATAAAATAGTGTTCACCACTCCATGGGGAAATTTTTATTATTATGTAATGCCATTTAGTATTAATAATGTTGAATCTATATATCAAATGGATATAACTATCATATTCCATGATATGATGCATGATATTGTTGAAGACTATGTCAATGACATATTAGGAAAATCTAAAACCAGGGTCGACCATATAGCAATGCTATGTAAGATATTTAAAATATTATAGGAGTATAAAGTTAGAATCAATCCAAAGAAATGTGTTTATAGTAACTTTAAGAAAGTTACTTGGCTTCATTATGTCTCGTAAGGGCATTAAAGTCGTTCTAGCCAAAGTCCATGTTTTAATTGAGATGCTACCACCAACTAATTTCAAATAACTCTACAGTTTGAAGGGTAAGATCCAATCAATATAACACTTCATATCTTATCTATTAGACAAGTGTCATCCATTGACATGTCTTATGAAGAATGGAGTTGCATTTCACTAGGATGATCACTACCAAATAACTTTTCAACAACTTAAGGACTATCTAGTTAATCCACCTATTTTGTTACCTCCTATGTTAGGAAGGCTATTCTTGTTGTGTCTATCATCTATCAATAATGCCTTAGGGGCACTCTAGGATCAACATGATGATAATGGAAAAGAGCATACCATATACTACCTAAGTTGTACCTTTGTCACATATGAACATAACTATGTACCAATTGAAAAAGTTTGTTTAGCCATGGTCTTCACAACTCAAAAACTATGCCATTACATGTTAAACAATAAGACCATGGTCATTTCAAAAGTAAATCCACTCAAGTATCTACTATCTAAAATATCTTTACAAGGTAGAATGTCCATATGGATCATGTTTCTTAGTGAATTTGACATAGAGTATGTTAATCAAAAGGAAATCAAGGATAAGTTATTACAGATTAACTCGTTAAAGCACCTCTTACAGACACCAAGCTACTCACATTTAATTTTCTTGGTGAATCCATAATGACCATCATTGACACACATCTTGAGAAGCAGCACTAGAAGCTATATTTTGATAGTTCATTTACTACACATGGATCAGGGGTAGGCCTCTTATTTATTACACCACTAGGGGATCTAATTCCCTAAATCATTCAGAATCAGCTTCCTTATACAAACATGGTTGAGTATGAAGCATTTATCATAGGACTTCAATAGGTAGTACAATGTAATATATCTCATCTAAAGGTTTATGGTGATTTTCAATTAATCATCAATCAGGTCACAGACCATTTTTAGACCAAAAATGACAAGTTGGTTCCATATAAGGCTATGGTTAATACCCTAGAATAACAAATTACAAATATCCAATTTAAACATATACCAAGGGCTAGTAATAGAACTACAAATGCCATGGTTATTATTGGCTCTCTGATTTGACAAATAGATAAAGATAGAGAATATCAGTTCTTCATTGAGAATTTGTTCAGACTAGCTCATGAACCTTCAACCATTGTAATGATTTATGATATTATTGGTTTTAATTATATCTTGTACTTAGACCTTTACAACTACCTTCATGACCAAGTTCTACCACCAAACCTATCTCAAAAACAAAACCAAAACCTTTTATTCATCATTCCACTTGTTATACTCTACTTGGATCCACCCTTTACTATAGTAGTTTTGATGGAACTCTACTTCATTGTTTAAATTTGGTAGAGTCTACACTAGCATTAAGAGAAATTCACAAAAGAGTATGTGGAGATCATTCTAGTGGGGTAGTCCTATCTAAAAATCTCCTACATATGGGTTATTACTGGCCCATGATGGACACAGATGTAGCTACATATGTAAAGAAGTGTGACAAATGTTAATGGCATGCTAATTTGATTCATGCCCCAACACAAACTTTGAAACTGATGTTGACACCATGGCCATTTTCTATATGGGGGCTTGACCTTATTAGGAAGATCAAACCCACTTCACCTAATGGCCATAAACATATCCTTATTGCCACTGAGTATTTCACTAAGTGGGTTGAAGCTATACCCCTCACTTACGTGAATAAAAATCAAATTTCCAAATTTATGTTCAACCATCTTATTTACCCCTATGGTATCCCCTTTGACATTATATCTAATAATGGAAGATCATTCAAGAATAAGTATGTAGACCATCTATGTACCAAATATAACATCACACAAAAAAATTCTATAGCATATTACCTGTAGAGTAAAGAACTCTACATTTTTCATTTTCTAATTTTTAGTTGTGCGCTCCAAGTTTTGTCCCTGTGCATTTCAGTTTCAAGGCAGTGAAGTTTTTGACACAGAGTGCGGATGCAAGTTTATTTTTCTTGAATTTTGTCTAAGTATCAAAGTCGCGTGGAAGCTGCCAAGTGTCATCGGCTGAGACACATTTTATAATTTTTGTAAGTTGCTTGGAATGTACCATGTGTCCCATGGTAATTAAATGGAGCGTGACAAGTGTTGGCATCCACATTTCAAATTTATTTTGAGTTTCAAAAGCTTCTTTCAATAATATTTTCTCAAGATCAAGTGAAAGGTGCCAAGTGGCAACTGTGAAAGGTTTCAATATGTTTTTCTAAAAGCAACAAAAGATGCCCCGTATCCATAGCTAAAGAAAGTAGAAGCTACCACGTATCAACATCTAAAATATCTTCACCTTGTTTCATTGATAAGTAAAGACTGTGGTGGGACCTAGGTTTTTATTTCTAAATTCAGTAGAAACTACCAAGTGTCACCATATGTATGAATCTAAAAATGAGTCCCAAATGTTTCTACAGTCTAGCTAAAGATCAACGAAAGCTGCCACGTGTCCCTAGCTAAAGAAAATGGAAGCCACCATGTGTCATTTGTTAAAAATACATAGAAAGAAACACATGTCATGTTCTCCTTTTTAAAGCTATTTGAGCGAGAAGCGTTGTGGGTCCCATTCTCTATAAATTGTTAAAGTTTGAAGAAGTAGACTGTGACAGATGTCAAAGACGGAACACTCCTGAGCAAAAACACAGTAAAGAGTATAAGTTACTCAAAAAGTGCCATGTGTCTTTGGTAAGTGCCTCAGAGGCTACCAAGTGTCATTTTCTTGTGCCTTTTGAATAATGAGAAAGTTTTCAAGTAGATCAAGTGAAACACGCCAAGTGTCCTAGCCCATTTCACAGTGGGAAGCATCCTGTGTATCTATTTCAGCCAATGAACTGCAGGGAAATGGAATGTTTCAAATCCAAGAAATATCTTTTGTTAGACACTTTTAGTTCAATTAGATTTTAGTTAAACCATTGGATTGGGAACGTGTGGGTAATCTAGAGCTAGTATGATGCTATAAATATGGGTGCAAAGATCGCTAGGAGTGAGGATCAGAAGATAGAGATAATTTTTTGTGAAAGATTGTTATCAAGAATTTTAGACTTTCTTGTTGTAGCCAGTAATGTCATTTGCCTTTGTTCTATTTTCTTGAATTATAAATTTTGTATAACTATGCATGTTTCTGTGCCTTTTATGTGACTAGAAAATAAATAAGAAGACTGAATTCTATGTCTTTGTTGATATTTTCTATGTTATTGCAAAATTGTCTAAGTTGTGAGCCTTTGATCCTATCTATTCTCATCTTTTACATTAAACATGCCTTTTTTGCTCTTTAATGTAATTGAATCTTAAAGATATATTCACTGTGCTTAGAATTAAGGGTTGAATTAAATTTAGGCACATCACCATAGTTAGATTTTCTTTCATTACATTTGTGCTTCTGTTTAAATCCTATCCCTTTCCTCATTATACACTTGAGATAAAGAAGAGCTATCTTCTTTAAAATATGGAGGTCATTTCAGGTTGCAAGTCCCACATTCCTAAAACTTCCCATTGTTGGTGTTGGAAATAGCGCAATTTTAAGCATCAACATTACCCTCAAGGTAATGCCCAGGTTGAAGCATCAAAAAAAACCATTGTCAATATTCTCAAAAAGATTGTTAATGATGTATATCATGATTAACAACTATATATATTCCCTACTCTTTTGGCATACCATACCAATCATCATATTCCTATAGGATCCACTCCATACTCACTTGTTTATGGTACTAAATCCATCCTTCCCATTGAGGTTGAATTGCCTTCACTATGCATATCTTTCAAACATGTCCTAGATGATCATGACTATCAAGTAGCTCACCTACAAGAGTTATACCTACTTTATGAAAAATACATAGCTATGCTTAAAAATATTTAGGCATATCAGAACTAACTCAAAGACCTCTACAATCGACATGTCAAATATAGAAAATTTGAACTTGGTGATCTTGTTCTTACAGAAAACTAAAAGAATACGATGGCTGAGAAGAATCATAAAGGTAAATTAAAACCAAACTAGATATGGCCTTTAATCATTACCATAGATTATGGATTAGGGGCATACAATCTTGCCACACCAGATGGAGATGAACTTCCTGAGCTAATGAATATTATTCACCTCAAGCGGTAATATGCTTGAGCATTAAGGTGTAATTTCTATAAAGGCCATTTTTATGGTGTCATTTTATCACTATTATTCATTGTAAAAATATCATTCTTATATATCCTCTTAGCCTTATCCATTTTACCATTCCATTCTATCGACTAGACATGTTCTAAATCCTAGCCTATTTGACCTTAGTTTTTGCCATTCATTATGCATTTTTAGCACTGAGGAATTTGATCAATTTCATTAGTTATTTCAAGTACTTCAAACAAAAATCATATTTTGGAATAATATGATAGAATTTTTGGAAGTTGCATCCTTTATTTGTGTTGGGTGAATATTTTATCGTCAAGCAACTGACGGCAAAATGGGTATATTAACCACAGTATAAGGAGATTTATACATCAAAAAGTGTGGGTTTACCACATCATAGTGAGATAAATATCTCCTCTCATCGGGGGGAGGTTCCCCATAAAATATTTATATATTAATGTGAACTAAAAATAGACTCAAGGGTGAGATTACACCATCCATCTCTCTTTTTTAAGAGATGATGTTTACAAGGAAAAAAAGAAATCCTGGTTGATTACTGAAAGAATTTCTCTTCGTTCAAAAATGATGTTTAGTAAATGGTAGAAAATCTTCTCAAATAGTAACTAAATCCATGAGAAACCCATGAAAGCACAAAGTCTTTCATTTCTCCCCTTTCTGATTTGAAATGGACGTAAAATTAGAGTAAAGTTCATATGAAAGTCTTCACTTAAAACTACAACAGATTGTAATATCACAAAGGATAAAAATCCTTTCTAATATCCTTTTCACTAAAACATGGAAAATACAAACTAAAGGTAATTATAACAGCTCAAAGTCTTCATAATTAACTTTAGAATGTCTTCAAATAATTTCCACACACACTTTACTTATTTAATTAAATATATGAGAGATTATTTAGGAAAAAGACATAAGAACAATCTCCTAAATAACAAAAATTATTTCAACACAAAGTCTGAAAGTAACCTGCTTTCATTCATTCAAGAAAATATGATTTACAATCTGAGATCAAAGTCTCAGGAAGCATCTCAATTTTGGCAGAGTTTTTTCTCTCAATTATCAAAAAAAGATCCTCCTTTACAAAAGAGGCTCCCTCTATATATATAGGGAAAAGCCTTGAAAATTGAGAAAATATTTAAATATTATAACCTAGTCAAAGATGAGAGTCTCCATTGACTTTGGGACTTTTCTATATTTTTACATGTAATTACACATAATAAAAGTACATGTGCAAATGTCCCAAGTCAATTACAAAGTGCATGAGAAGAATGGAGAAGAAAGCATGGAAGAACAATTCAATTTTTATCGCCATCCTTCTTTAGATGAGCATCATACATGGTGATAGCTACCTGTATCCCAATACTGTCTAGTGTAATAGTATTTTTGAAGACCACCTTAGCCCTGACTATGGCATCTCTCACTGTTGTGATTGATTTTGCATGACTAGTTAACCTAGTTCTTAGATTGTCTAGAGTTAACTGATTATCTAGGATATTGTCCACAGAAGCCATTGAGAACGCTTTCTCCTCAAATTCCTTTTGGATCATACCTTCAAACTCTTAAATCATTTATTTTGCTGAAATGAATTGGTTGTCTTGAGAGGTAAGTCTACAAGGTAGCTCCTCCAATTTGTGCAACAGACTGATATCACTTTGTTCACTAGCATCCTTAGAAGATTCAAGGTCACTGATCAATTCTTTAAACACTTGACTCCTATATATGAATGCTTCTTTGGTTTCAATATATGAGTCTCTATCAACGATGATGCCAATTGATATTAGAGTGCCTATTTTTAGCTTCTTCATATCTGTCCATTGGCCAAGATATTTATTTGTGCTTTCAATCTCATAAGAAATGATATTGATAAGATCATCTAATTCTATTCTCACTTTTCTCATTTTACCCATCTTCTCAAACAACTTTGTGAACAAGGAAATCCCCTGTGCATGCATCTTATCCAAGTAGTCTTCAAGTACCTTTCCCTTTAGATAAGTATTTTCTGCTTTTTGGATCACAGGATTGTCTATGGAGAAAGCCTTTGGAGTTACCACTTCTAGAGCAAAAGTTAATCTCCTTATCACTGTGGTCAATTGTTCCACCATCACCTTATAATGATCATTCATTTCTCTTTCCTTGTCAAATTTTTGAACCATAATATCTATTATTGATTGCAAATCACTCTTAGCACCTTTGTGAGTTATTTTCCCTAACTCAACTCAAAAGATAGGGTACCTACTCATATCAAAATTTTCATGAGTCACATCTTATGGAGGTTTGGATATTTCCAAAAATTTGTGCCCCTTATCTCCAATCATCTTGGAAAGGATCTTTGGCTTCTTGGGGGTCTTAGCTTTCATCAACACCATTTTACCGAAGTCAAAGTCATCTAGAGAGATGGCTTGTTTTTTCCTTTTGGGTGTAAAATTTGATAACTAAGGTGGGAGAGCAAAAGCACTTGCATTAGCAACAATCCCTATAGTTGGCATCACTGGGGTAGCACCTGCACCACTAGTGGAAACAATGGGTGTAGTATCAGTTAAAACCACACCTGTTGTGGAATGACTGAGGGTAGAACTATCTCTGATGTTAAAAGATGGAGATGACAAATTGGGGATGGATCTTGATGAATGAAGAACATCTCTAGAAGCACTTTTAGGGTCACCAAAAATTATTTTATAAGGAGAGGTATCTCCAAAAGAGGGAATAATGATTGGAGAAATAGGTGGAGTTGTACCAAGTGAGTGGGGTGAGAGAAGAAGAAATTCCTACATCTGGTTGTGCACCTTCTCACATAGATAGAGTTTCCATTCCCTATTGACCTATAGGCCTATCATCAGTTTCCATCTATTTTTTCACTTGTTATTCATCACTTTGTTTCTCAACCCCCATATCTATCATTTCTAGCTCTTTCTCTACAACTTTTAATTTCTTCATTACAAAAATTATCCTAGGCTTATGGGGCCTAGAAGGAGAACAGAACATCACTTTTATTCTTCATTCTATTTTTCACTCTCCTTGTCTCTTCTTAAAATTTAGCCTCTGATCATGTGATAAACTCTTTTAAGGTGAATCCCTTATTTACTAACCAATCATTGGTGTTTACCAATATTGGTTTGAATCTCATCCTCAAGGAGGTCAACTATTTTTGAGACCATTAGATCAGGGGAAGAGGAGCATTGGTGACTTGTTTAGCATGATATTTATTATTGATCAGGTCTTCGTCATCTACTAGATTTATAGGGATATCAGTGAGCCCCAGACATTTTATTTGTTCAAGAGATAGTCTACTATAGTCCATCTTTTTGATATCTTCCGCAAAGTCCTCAAATCAATCCAAATGTCTTCAATCATAGGTTGATGGAACTGGATCTTCCTCCTAATCATGTCCTTCACTCCTCTATAGTTAAAATTAGGTCTCCTTTTGAAATGCTTCATGGTTACAAGTTGCATTTCATTCTCCATTGCCCTAGCTTTTGTAGCAGTCAATACTGAAGTACCTTCCAATTTTAATTGGAAACCTAAAACTGGGTTTCTTGAGTTCCATTTGCTTATTATGTACGAGCAATAATTTGCCTACACAACTCCATCAGGACCAATTTATCTGAGGGAAATCTTGGGAGCATATAGGGATAACCTTAAAAAAAGCCAACCCATAGATAACAAAAAGAAGGGAACTACAAGAACATATAGTCTGAAGTCATTCACAATAGTCCAGGCTTCATCTAAAAATCTTTTCTAATTCTAATTGGGGATCGAAGAGACACAAAAATACTATGAAGAAAGCATCATTTACCCTCCTAAAATGATGGATTGAACCCTTCAATGTCAACTAGGGGTAATATCGATATATCGGGGTCATTTTTCTATCTCCTTCTGATGTTAAACCTAGAAAGGTTCTCATTGAAGCTACAATGTATACCAACTATGAAGTCATGTATAGCTTTCAAGTAGTAGACACCTTTGTCAATTTCTCATGTAGAGCATTGCTAATTTGTTCACCCCAGAAAATGACTTGTTTGCCCTGGAGGATTATCTTAATAAAGGGATAGATCTATTCATGAAATTAAGAGGAAGAAAATAAACCTCATAACCTGCTAAGAAGAGTAATCAAGTCGCTAACCTCTTCTATAAAATTGCTCCTTAGAAAGTTTTGTGGCCATCTTGACAAGTTTTCTCTGGGAGTTTTGAGCCATCTATTGTTGATCACTTTCTTTGCCTTCTTAGGATCTTTATCATATTTATTTTGTGCTTCCATGAAGTCAATCTTCAAAACTTCAATAGCGGGAGGGCATATGAACACTTTGTCGATGAACTCAGTGTCTAGTTGAATTCCTATGTTACCACCAGCATCTACCATATCCTTGGTATCCTTGTTGTATAATTGGGCACACTGGAGAATGAACTTTGTGTGATGAGCTAAAACAAGAAAAGAGGAGACTAGATGAATATTACTCTCAATTATCCTCTTCATTTTAGAGCTAGGATTGTTTGTTTTAGTTCTTTCTATGAATTCAACCATATCTACGTGCCCAATCTCTATATCCCTAATGTCGTTGACATTAGAAGCAAGTGAGGTGATTGGAAAAACACCTTGATACTAGTACTTCATCATCTTCGACTTCTTTAGAGAAACTTCAATCATCAGGATGAGCCTTTGTCAAAAGTATATTAATGAAGAAGGATCTTAAATAGAAACTATGATAAGAATCATGATCACATAATTAGGGGAAATATTGCCAATCTAGGAAAATTGCACGTTGGATGATCATGACTAGGGAGATGCGTTTGAATGGTATAAGGTGCGAGCATGTTGATAAAAGAAAGGGAAGTGTGCTCAAAAAATAGGAAAATCAAGATTTCCCAAAGTTAGTAAAAAATGGAGGGAAAACATGCATGGGTGGTAAAAATTGCTGCCCTTGTATGTTGAGGAAGGTCTTCGTGCATAGGCAACAAAAATTGTTGCCTGTACACGTTAGGAAGGAAGGTTTGCATCGATGGCAATTTTTACTGCCTATGCATCTTAGGAAGGAAGGTTTGCATTAGCGGCAATTTTTTCCACCTATGCACGTGGAAAGTCATCAAGTTGTGCATAGGTGACAAAAATTGTCGTCGATGCACTTAGTCATAAGTTTCATGTAAGGGCAGAAAAAATCACCACCCTTGCACAAGTTGGTAAGGGATTCATAAGGGTGGTGAAAATCACCACTCTTACACATGGTTGGATGGCCAAATGTAATGATTAGATAAATGGCTGATGGGTGGGGAAAAGAAAAAAAAGGGGAAGAGAGTTCTCCCTGCTTAGATCACCTCCTCATGGGGAAAAAAGGAGGAAGGGGAAGATAAAACACTAGAAAAACTAGACAAGAAAGGAGAAAAGGAAAAACAACTAGAAAAAGAGAAGGAAAACAAAATAAAACAAAAACCAAAACCCTACCTGGAAAAAAATGCAAAATAATGCTTGAATCTGATGAGAACTCAATTCTTCTTTCATGCACGATCATCCAGACACAGGTGGGAGGAGAAAACAAAGAGGAATTTATCAAAATGAGGTGAAAAGGGGGTTAAATGGGGTGAAAATTAACCCCAACCACTTGGCGCACATGGCCATTAATGCTATGCACAAAAACTGAGACCATGTAGGGGCAGAAAAATTTTCCACCTCTACATGTGAGGTAAAAAAGGGATGCAAGGGCAACAAAATTTTCCACTCCTACATGAAACAAATAGAAAAATGGAAGGGTGGTGATTTTCACCACTCTTGCATGAAGGATGCAAGGGTGGAAAAAATCATCGCCTTTGCATGGAAACTAGAAAATCACATGTAGTGGTCGAAAAAATTGCCGCCTTTACATGTAAACTCAAGAAAACACCTAACTTGAAAAAACAAAAATTTTGTCATATGATCGCATCAAGATCATAATGATTTTCACATTTTTTGGGAAAATGTAACAAGGGAACGTCATGAACTCTTAATGATGCCAGTTGAGCAAACATGAGATCAAGAAAAACTTGCCTCAAAAGATGAACTTAAAGTGAAAACCATGAAATAGACAAGTTTCATAGGGGTTGTTCCAAAAATGAGCATAGCTAATTATGGGAACAACAGCTGGCTCCTATTGGGGAACTTCCATTGATCGAACTGATCGACGGGAGTAGAAACCAATCTCTAAGCACCTTCATCCAGGGCATTGGGCCATGAAATCAAGCCAAGAAAGGAAAAGACACAAAAAAAACCAAAAAGAAATAAATAACACAAAAATTATACAAATGTACAAGTGAACTCATCTAATACTTCAAAGATTGAAGTGTTTCAAATGTTACCCACTATGAGGTAGTGAAAATGGTGCTCCATCTTGATACTCTAGAAAGAAGCTATTTTCACCATAGACCTGACAAATGGTAAATGGACCTCTATATAAAGAATCAAATTTATCATGCATTCCTTTTGGTTCTCTCCTCTTGTCACACAACAAGACTTGATCTCCAATCTAAAAATCATGTATCCTTGCCCTCTTGTCAAAAAGTTTCTTCACCTAATTTTGATGTGCAGTAATCCAGTCCACTACCATGGTTTATTGCTCATCTAATTCAGTTAGGCACATGATCCTTTTATCAATAGAATTTTTGAAGGCTAAATCTTTGATTGCCTTTGCCAACCTGAGTGTTGGTAGTTCCAAGGTGATTGGTATCTCTGCATTCAAACCATACAAAAGATGGAATGGCGACATGCCTATTGCCCTCTTGGGTGTAATCATATCTACCCACAAAGTGTCAAACAATGTTTTATGCCAAGTCCTCTGATTATCATCTACCATTTTCTTGATAATAATGACCAGATTCTTGTTGCTCGATTCTGCTTGGCTATTTCCTTGTGGAAAATAATTAGAAGTGTGGGAGAGGGTAATTCCATAATAAAAATAGAACTAGGTAATCTCATGAGAAGAGAAACAAGCTACATTGTTTGTTACAATCTTAGTTGGAACCCCAAATTGGGAAATAACATTTTCCTTAAGAAAATTACATACCACTTCTGAAGTAACATGCTTATTTGGGATGGCTTCCACCCATTTGGTAAAGTAATCAGTCACAGTGAGGACATAATCATGCCTGGCACTTGAAGATGGGTTGACTACACCAATGAAATCAATACCCCATTATTGAAAAGGTTTTTCAATCACCACTGGCTTGAGGGGTAACACAGCCAATTTAGGTTTCCTGATGAACAGTTGACACAATTCACACCTTCGTACCCATTTGTACGCATCTTGAAACAGTGTAGGCCAATAGTACCTCACTCATAGAATTTTATGGGCTGTCACTAGTGTAGAAAAATTTCCTCCATAAGCCAAATTATGGAAAGACTCCAAAAGTTTACCTTGTTGCACCTTATTGATGCAGTAAAGAAATACCCCATCAAGGCTTCTCTTATACAAACCATTGTCCCACAAGACATAGTTAGCAGCCTTTAGCTTAACATTCCTTTTTTCTTTGTAGGATAGGTGAGCAAGACACTCATTATAGGTTAAAAATTTAGTGATATTATAACACCAGTCATCATTAGTAGCGATAAATAGAACTATAGGCACGTCTTCAACCTCTATTTCTTCATTTCCTATTTCCTTGGGGATATTATCAGCAATCAACTGGCAGAGCCCCTTTTCCCACACAAGTTTGGTAGGTTTGATATCAATATCAAACTCCTAAATATTGGCAATCTAATTGCCCATTTTAGTACCAAACTCCTGTTGAGTTAGAATGGACTTCACCATTGTGTCAGGCACCAAAACAACAGTATGTGAATTCAAGATATAAAACCTAAAATGTTTTACCGCCTTAACCACAGCATAAGCATTTTTCTCCATATTTGAATATTTTAATTCATGAGATTTGAGAGGACAACTCATAAATGATATGGGGGATTCTATACCTTCTTTGTTTTTTTGAACCAAACTAGCTGAAAGTGTATGCTTGGAAGCATAGTTGTATATTATGAAGTCTTTGGTATAGTCTAGACAAACTAGAATCAGTGCATGGGCAATCACTTTTTTGATGTCTTCAAATGTTGATTTTCCTTCTATAGTCCATCAAAAAGTGGCTTTGCCCTTCATCATGTCCATAATGTGGTGAGTCTTCTCTGCAAATGCTGAAATGAATCTTCAGAGAAAATTCACCTTTTTGAAGAAAAAATGAACTGCAGTCTTACTAGAAGGAAGAGTAAGATTTTGGATAGATTTCACTCTTTCTAAGTCAATTTATATACCTTCTTGAGATACAGTGTGACTAAGGAGCTTACCTTCTGTAACCCCAAAAACTAAATTTTTGGGATTAAGAGAAATACCATTTTCCCGATAGCGTTCCAACACTTGTTGTAGATGATGCAGATGATCAGGATGATGTTTGAAAAAAATGGTCAAGTCATCGAGATATACTATAATATACTTTTCCATTTCATTTTTGAAGGCAAGATCCATCAGCCCTTTGGAAGGTAGTTCCAACATTGATCAAATCAAAAGGCATTATGTGATATGCAAAAGTGCCCCAAGGTGTAGTGAAAGCAGTCTTATGTTGATCTGCTTCATTGACTTCTATTTGATTGTACCTAGAAAAACCATCTAGCATTGATAAAATTTTTGAACCAGTCACTGTTTGCAAAACTTGGTCCATAATGGGTAGAGGGTAGTTATATTTTAAAGAAGATTGATTCAGGTTTTTGAAATTGACACAGATATGAATTTCTCCATTCTTTTTTCTTACAGGAACTATGTTAGCAATCCAGGTGGAATGATCGATTGGAAAAATAATTCTTACATTTAGCATTTTTTGGATCTCAGAAAAGATAGTACTTGATATCTTGGGATTTTATTGCATTTGTTTTTACTTGTAAGGCAATGACCCAACCTTAAGAGGAATTTCATGCCAAATTTTCTCAGGTCTGAGAGATTTCAAATCATCATAAGAATATGCCAAAAACATCAATGTAATGGCAAAGAAGAGTAACAAATTTGAGCTTTTTATCAGGAGTGCAACAATTTCCTAATGTTAACCATCTTGGGAGTTTCTATTGTACTCAAATTCACCTGATCAAATTCCTTGATGGAAATTGAATCCACTCATCACTACTTGGCATACCTGTCATGCTTATAAAATAATCTTTGCAGAGAGACCAAACCTTTTGGAATTTTATTTCTCTTGAGTTGAAGGAACTCTTCACCAGTTTTGGAATTTACTTCAAGAACTGATTCCCATGGTGGAGATTCACTTCCTTTAAAATAAAGATCTTCAAAGCTGTCCATCTTTTCTAGAAAAGCAATGATTTGATTATTATTGTTAAACACTTGCTAATGACTGGCATTATCAGGCACACTAGGTTGAAAGACTAGCTCAATGGTATACTTCTCCCCTTTAAAATCCTTATGGGAAACCATGAGGGTTGCGGAGAATACCAATGAATCTATGTGATCATTAAATTCTCTCAGCACAGCAAAAATATTGAAAGCATCAAAACTTTCAATACAATCCCATACAAGATTGTGATAATGTCGAAATCTTTCATTTTTTGTTTGGTATAGATTCCTTACCTAACAAACTATCAATTCAGCATCTTCAAGGGCATGAAGAACCTTAATACCTTTAGCATGAGCAAATTTCAATTCAAGTAGCAAAGACTCATACTCAGTAGTGTTATTGGTGTCATTAAACTACAACTTATATAAATAAGGAAAAATTTCTCCTTGAGGGGAGACCAAAATAATTATGGTTCCAAAATTGGTAGAAGAGCAATTGCCATCAAATTCTAAAATCCAAACATTATCAAAATTTGATCCTTTCAAAAACTTCTCTCCGTATTCAAGGAAGATCTTTTATTTTAGATTAAAGTAAAAACAAGTTTTGAAGGGACCCTGAAACCCTTTAACAGAATTAAAAAAGATAGAGCAATTACAAGCACCAGGATAAGCAATCCTTAAACCTATTAAAAAGTAGCAACAAAATTAGGTAATACAAGGACAACATCATTATCCATTTTATATTCAGCCCCCTAATAATCCAAATAGAGATTTAATATCTATTTTTTAAGGGTAAAATCCAGAATAGTTGTCTGCCTACCATCAGCAATATTCTGCATACTTTCTAGCTCTCTATTTTTCTTAGTGGATCTTCTTCTTGGTCTGTCTAAAGAGCCAACATCTAGTTTCACCTTTAAATGTTGTTCATCTCCTTTTCTAGATTTATCCAGAGTAGAAGCAAGATGTTTCGCCTTCATTTGCTGGTCTTTTTTGCTGCTTATAGTTTCTACCCCCTTAGTAATGGTCTTTTTTTTTAGTCCTTTTTCTCTGGTTTAGAATATGCTTTAAGTTTTCTCCATTATCATTTATAGGAAGCTCATTCAAAGGGAAATCATTCTCAGCCTGAATCTCCCTGGACTGAGAAAAAAGAGAATCTCCCTCTAATTTATTTCCAACTTCAAGGAAGATCCTTTGTTGTCTTAACTTTGCTCTAACAATTCTTCTAATTTTGTATCTAAATTTTCTAAATTGTCACTAAAAGGACTTTCATCTGATGAGGTGAAAATATCTTCAGTAGTCAAGAAATAATTACCCATTCTTAATGATTCAAATAAAATTTGAGCTTCGAGATCTGATGTTTGGGTGATTATATATTTCAACTCATTCTTAGGAAGTAGTTTTTTCATGATGCCTTTAATAGGTATCCTTGCATCAGATAGATCCATATTAATTCTCTACCTACATCCTTATAAAAATTACACTCTGAGTAGAATGCCATAAGAGACTAGAACATCAGCTACTAAGACTATCATTTTGATCCTCTTCTCTGGAAAAGCTTGTAAATGCAAATTAGGCATCTTTGATTTGACCTAGGAGTGGGAATTGATTGTTTTTCATGGAGAAACATCTCTTGAAAGTCTTAGTCAAAGTAAGACCAAGAGAATCATGCTACCTTGGCAAGCATAACGTTATCAGAAGCTCCAGATTCTATTATGTAATTACTCAATTTATGACCATTTATCAACAGGGAAACATAGAAAGGTTCTATTTTCTTGGGGGTGATAAGAGGAGTAGAAAAAAATTATTCTAGGTGGATTTTTTCTTAGAGGAATCATGAGTCACCTTTATAAAATCTTGTTCTATATGGGTAGTTTTACTTTTTATGTATTCGGCCAGCCTATCAAACTGTTCAAGATTATCTCGCAAGTACTCAATCTCAGTCATTTGAATCTTGGTCTTTTTGGCATGATCAATTATATCAAATAATTGAAATTAACTAGAGATAGAGGGGGGAATCCCATCATCTTGATCTTTATTGGGTGTGTCACTAGTCTGAGAGATAGAAGTAGAAGGTACGAGACTGTTTGAGGTACTCACTTTTTTATTAGTCACCGGGTCCTTTGATTGGAAAGGCAGTGAAGTCCCTCATTTTGTGATCAAAAATACTAGCTGAGGTTTTTTCCTACTTTTTATTTATCAGCTTGTTGAGCTGACTAGTTCTAGAACTTCGTAAAAATAGCGTACGATCCATCAAACACTTTTCTGTTGCTTCTAGCTTCATCCTGATAATCTAGGAAACCAATATTGGAGTTACCAGTTAATTATTCTTCTTATTTTACAAAGATATTAGAGTCATCTTCTTAGTCCAACTCAGGGTGGAGTGAGGAATCATGTTCAACTTTAAAGTAACTAACTGTTGAGTTGGTTGGTGCTACTTCAATGGCAAATTTCCCCTATGGGGGAGGCAAATGATTTGGTTGCCCTTGATTTTTGGTATCATTACCTTGATATGACTGGTTGTAAAATGTCCTCCTTGGTTAATCCCAATAAGGAGGATTAGACATACCTTGAGCCATTTGTCTTTTCAAGGCTAGAAATTTATTTGTCAACTTTTGCACCATAGGATCTATGGTGTTCGTAGAAGAACTTTCAGCAGGTGAGGAAAATTTATTTTTATTGGAATCTTTTCTGATCTTACCTACCAAGATAAGATCATCTTCCACCTTGGTAGCCAAATTTTGAGCTATAGTAATATCCATAAGACCAGCCCACCTCAACAAAAAACTTACTTCAGGAAGTTGTGAGTTGATGAAAAAGCACTTAAGGTTCTCTAGTGTAGGCTGAGCGATCGTAGGAATTCAATTTTTCAACTTATTGAATTTTGCTATGAAATCCCTCATAGGTTCATGAGGTTCCTTCTTCATTTGCATAAGCTGAGCCAACAAGGCATGTGCATCTTCAGTGGGTTTGAATATGGCCTCAAATTTGCCCTTGAGCGTATTCCAATTAGTTAAGTTTGAGCTTGAAGGTGATAAAACTAGTCAGTAGCAGGACCTTGCAAAGTTTCTACAAATAGTCTCACTGCTATATCTTTGTATTTCATGCCTATCACACCACATGCTATGGAGAAGGTAGTATATGCTCATCAAGATGAACCTTCCCATTGCCATAGAATTTGGAGAAATTCTTTCTTGAACTACGAGGTAGTTAATGTAAAGGTGGGGCTAGATTGAGAGGACCAAAGGAGTTGCCCCAAGGACCTTGGGCCACCATGATATGACAATTGAAGGGAGGGATAAAAAATCTTGGTGGGGTAAGTACAGACAAAAATCTACTAGCACTACGACTAGAAACTTCATTTGGTACTAGAGATCTGACGTTGGTAGGAGGGAAGCTCCTAATATGCTGGAGATGAGATGGCAAAGGAGAGATCACAAAATTATTTCACCACACTAACTTGAATACAGGATCAACAATACCTTGAGCTCTCTAGCTTTGTGTGTACGGTGGATCTGCCAAAGTGAATCACTAAACAGGTACTAGAAATACATTAATTTGAAGTTTGAGGCTTCAAAGTGCGCATTCATATCCCTAGTGGTTAGAGTATGGATAAGGCTATATAATGGAAATGGATATAACAAAAATGGATAATGGAAATGGATATAAAATGGAAATGGATAAGGATAAGAACTACTTCAATCTAAAGCTTGAGGCTTTAAATTAAATGTAATGTCCCTAGCAGAGTCACCAAAAACTATTGGATGAATATTTTGTCATCAAGCAATCGATGGCAAAATGGGTATATCAACCATAGTACAAGGACATTTATACAAAAAAAGAGTGGGTTTACCACATCATAGTGAGATAAATCTCTCCTCTCATCAAGGGGAGGTTCCCCATAAACTATTTATATATTAATATGAACTGAAAATAGACTCAAGGGTGAGATTACACCATCCATCTCTCTTTTTTTAGAGATGATGTTTACAAGGCAAAAAATAATCCTGGTTGATTACTAAAAGCATTTTTCTTCTTTTAGAAATGATGTTCAGTAAATGGCAAAAAATCTTCTCAGATAGTAACTAGATCCAAGAGAAACCCATGAAGGCACAAAGTCTTTCATTGCTCCCCTTTTTGATTTGAAACAGACGTAACAGTAGAGTGAAGTTCAGATCAAATTCTTCACCTAAAACTACAACAGAGTGTAAGATCACAAAGGATAAAAGCAACTCAAAGCCTTTCAAATATCCTTTCTGCTAAAACATGGAAAACACAAACTAAAGGTAATTATAGCAGCTCAAAATCTTCATAATTAACTTTAGAACGTCTTCAGATAATTTCCACACACACTTTGCTTATTTAATAAAATAGATGAGAGATTATTTAGGAAAAAGACATAAGAACGATCCCCTAAATAACACAAATTATTTCAACACAAAGTCTAAAAGTAACCTACTTTCACTCATTCAAGAAAATATGATTTACAATCTGAGATCAAAGTCTCAAGAAGTATCTCAATTTTGGCAGAGTTTTTGCTCTCAATTGTCAAAAAAAGATCCTCCTTTACAAAAGAGGCTCCCTCTATATATATAGGGAAAAGCCTTGAAAATTGAGAAAATATTTAAATATTATAACCTAGTCAAAGATGAGAGTCTCCATTGACTTTGGGACTTTTCTAGATTTGTACATGTAATTACACATAACAAAAGTACATGTGAAAATGTCCCAAGTCAATTACAAAGTGCATGAGAAGAATGGAGAAGAAAGTATGGAAGAACAATTCAATTTTTATCACCAGCCTTCTTTAGATGAGCATCGTACATGGTGATAGTTGCCTGTATCCTGATACTATCAGGTGTAATAGTATTTTTGAAGACCACCTTAGCCCTGACTATGGCGTCTCTTACTATTGTGATTGATTTCTTATGACTAGTTAACCTAGTTCTTAGATTATCCAGAGTTAACTAATTATCTAGGATATTGTCCACAGAAGCCATTAAGAACACTTTCTCCTCAAATTCCTTTCAGATCATAGCTTCAAACTCCTAAATCATTTCTTCTGTTGAAATGAATTGGTTATCTTGAGAGGTAAGTCTGCAAGGTAGCTCCTCTAATTTGTGTAACAAACTGATATCGCTTTGTTCACTGGCATCCTTGGAAGATTCAATATCGCTAATCAATTCTTTAAGCACTCAACTCCTATATATTAATGCTTCTTTGGTTTCAATATACAAGTCTCTATTAGTGATGATGCCAATTGATATTAGAGTGCCTATTTTCAGATTCTTCATATCTATCCATTGGCCAAGATATTTATCTATGCTTTCAATCTCATGAAAAATGATATTGATAAGATCATCTAATTCTATTCTCACTTTTTTCATTTTACCCATCTTCTCAGATAACTCTATGAACAAGGAAATCCCCTATGCATGCATCTTATCCAAGTAGTCTTCAAGTTCCTTTTCCTTTAGATAAGTCTTTTCTGCTTTCTGAATCATGGGATCATCGATGGAGAAAGCCTCTAGAGTTACCGCTTTTGGAGCAAAAGTGAATCTCCTTATCATTGAAGTCAATTGCTCCACCATCACCTTATAATGATTCTTCATTTCTCGTTCCCTATCAAATTTTTGAACTATAATATCCATTGCTAATTGCAAATCACTCTTATCACCTTCATGAGTTATTTTCCCTAGCTCAACTCGAGAGATAGATTAGCTGCTCATATCAAAAAAATTAAGAGTCACATCTTGTGGAGGTTTGACTATTTCCAAAAATGTGTGCCCCATATGTCCAATCATCTTGGAAAGGATCTTTAGCTTCTTGGGGGTCTTAGCTTTCACTGGCACCATTTTATTAAAGTCAAAGTCATCTGGAGAGATGGCTTGTTCTTTCCTTTTGGGTGTAAAAGTTGATAACTAAGGTGGGAGAGTAGAAGCACTTACATTAGCAACAATCCATGTATTTGGCATCACTAGGGTAGCACCTACACTGCTGGTGGAAACAATGGGTGTAGTATCAATTAAAACCACACCTATTATGGAATGACCGAGGGTAGAACTATCTCTGACGTTAAAAGATGGAGATGATAAACTGGGGATGGATCCTGATGAATGAAGAACATCTCTAGAAGCACTTTAAGGGTCACCAAAAATAATTTTAGAAAGAGAGGTGGCTCCAGAAGAGGGAATATTGATTAGAGAAATAGGCGAAGGAGTTACACCAGGTGAGTGGGGTGGAGAAGAAGAAATTCCTGTCTGGCTATGCACCTTCTCACAGAGATAGAGTTTTCATTCCCTATTGACCTATAGGCATGTCATCAATTTCCATCTATTCTACCGTTGGGTCTTCGGTGCTTTGTTTCTCAACCCCCATATCTGTTGTTTCTAGCTCTTTCTCTACAAATTTTGATTTCTTCATTACAAAAATGATCCTAGGCTTATGGGGCCTAGAAGGAGAAGGAACATCACTTTTATTCTTCATTCTATTTTCTACTCTCCTCTTTGTCTCTTCTTTAAATTTGACCTTAGATCCTGTGATGAAATATTTTAAGGTGATTCCCTTATTTACTAACCAATCATTGGTGTTTGCCAATATTGGTTCAAATCTCATCCTCAAGGAGGTCAACTCTTTCTGAGACCATTGGATTGGGGGAAGAGGAGCATTGGTGACTTGTTCAACATGATAGCTATTATTGATCATGTCTCTATCATCTACTAGATTTGTAGGGATATTAGTGAGCCCTAGATATTCTATTTGTTTAAGAGATAGTCTACTATAGTCCATCTTTTTGATATCTTCCACTATCCTCAAATCGATCCAAATGTCTTCAATCATAGGCTCATGAAACTAGGTCTTCCTCCTGATCATGTCCTTCACACCTCTATAGTCAAAATTAGGTCTCCTTTTAAAATGCTTCATGGTTAAAAGTTGCATTTCAGTCTCTATTGCCCTAGCTTTTGTAGCAGTTAATACTGAGTACCTGCCAATTTCAATTAAGAACCTAAAATAGGGTTTCTTGAGTTCCATCTACTTATTGTGTATGATAATAATTTGCCTATATAGCTCCATCAGGACCAATTTATCTAAGAGAAATCTTGGGAGCATATAGGTATAACCTTGGAAAAAGCCAACTTGTAGATAACAAAAAGAAGGGAACTATAAGAACATACAACTGAAGTCATTCACAACAGTCTAGGCTTCATCTGAAACTCTTTTTTGTTCTAATGGGGGATCGAAGAGACATAAAAATACTATAAAGAAGGCATTATTTACCCTCCTAAAATGATGGATTGAACCCTTCAATGTCAACTAGGGGTAATATTGATATACTGGGGTCATTTTCTTGTCTCCTTCTGATGTTAAACTTGGAAAGGTTCTCATTGAAGCTGCAATGTATACTAGGTATGAAGTCATGTATAACTTCAAGGTAGTAGACACCTTTGTCAATTGCTCATGCAAAGCATTGCTGATTTGTTCACCCCAAAAAATGACTTGTTTGCCTTGGAGGATTATCTTAATAAAGGGATACATCCATTCATGAAATTGAAAGGAAGAAGATAAACTTCATACTCTACTGAGAAGAGTAATCAAGTCACTGACCTCTTCTATAAAATTGATCCTTAGAAAGTTTTGTGGCCATCTTGACAAGTTTGCTCTAGGAGTTTCGAGCCATCTATTGTTGATCACTTTCTTTGCCTTCTGGAGATCTTTATCATATTCCTTTTGTGCTTCCACAAAGTCAATATTCAACACTTCAGTAGTAAGAGGGCACATGAATACTTTGTTGATGAACTCAGGTTTTAGTCAAATTACTATGTTACCACCAGCATCTACCACAGCCCTGGTATCCTCATTATAGAATTGGGTGCACTAGACAATGAACTCTGTGTGATGAGCCACCACAAGAAAAGAGGAGACCAGATGAATATTTCTCTCAATTATCCTCTTCATTTTAGATCTAAGATTGTTTACTTTAGTTCTTTCTATGAACTCAGCCATATCTATGAGCCCAATCTTTGTATCCTTAATTTCATTAACATTAGAAGAAATTGAGGTGATTAGAAAAATACCTTGATACTAGTACTTCATCATCTTCAACTTCTTTGGAGAAACCTCAATCATCGGGATGAGCCTTTGTCAAAAGTATATTAATGAAGAAGGATCTTGAAGAGAAACTATGATAAGAATCAATGTCACATAATTAAGGGAAATATAGGCAATTTGGGAAAATCACACGTTGGATGATCATGACCAAGGAGATGCACTTGAATGGGCTAAGGCACGAGCAGGTTGGTAAGAGAAAGGGAATCAGGCTCAAAAAATAAAAAAATTGAGATTTCCTAGAGTTAGTAAAAAATAGAGGGAAATCATGCATGGGTAGCAAAAATTGCTGCCCTTACATGTTGAGGAAGGTCTTCGTGCATAGGTGGCAAAAAAATGTTGCCTATGCACATTAGGAAGGAAGGTTTGCATCAATAGTAATTTTTTCCACCTATGCATGTTAGGAAGGAAGGTTTGCATCGGTGGCAATTTTTTTTGCCTATGCACGTGGAAAGTCATTGGGTTGTGCATAGGCAGCATAAATTGTCACCGATGCACTTAGTTATAAGTTTCATGTAAGGACAACAAAAATTGCTGCCCTTGCACAAGTTTGTAAGGGATTCATAAGGGTGGAAAAAATTGTCACCCTTACACATGGTTAGATGGCTAAATGTAATGGCAGCGAAATTTGCCACCATTACATTAGATAAATGGCCGACGGGTGGGGAAAAAAAAGGGGGAAGAGAGTTTTCCCTGCTTAGATTACCTCCTCATGGGGAAAAAAGGAGGAAGGGGAAGACAAAATGCTATAAAAACTAGATAAGAAAGGAGAAAATGAAAAACAACTATAAAAAGAGAAGGAAAATAAAATAAAACAAAAACCTAAACCTAAACCTTACCTGAAAAAAAGTTGAAACAATGCTTGAATCTAATGAGAACTCGATTCCTCTTGCACCCACAATCATCCAGACACAGGTGGGAGGAGAAAACAAAGAGTAATGGATCAAAATGAGGCAAAAAGGGGGTTAAATTGGGTGAAAATCAACCACAACCACTCAACGTGCATGGCCATTACTACCAGACATGAAAATCGAGACCATGCAGGGGCAAAAAAAATTACCGCCTCTGCATGTGAGGTAAAAAAGGGATGCAGGGGTGGCAAAAAATTCTGCTCCTGCATGAAATGAATGGAAAAATGTAAGGGTGGTGATTTTTTCTGCTCTTGCACGAAAGATGCAAGGGCGGCAAAAATCACCACCTTTGCACAGAAACTAGAAAACCACATGTAGTGGCGGAAAAAATTGTCACCCTTACATGTAAACTCAAGAAAACACCTAAATTGAAAAAAATGAAAATTTTGTCATCTGATCACTTCAAGATCATAACGATTTTCACATTTTTTAGGGAAAACATAACAAGGGAATGTCACAAACTTTTAACGATGCCAGTTGAGTAAACACGAGATCAATAAAAACTTGCCTCGAAAGATGAACTTAGAGTGAAAAACACAAAATGGACAAGTTTCATAGGGGTTGTTCTAAAAATGAGCATAGCTAATTATGGGAACAACAATTTGTTATTTTTTTATTATCACCAATCTTGATACTAATTATAATTGCCTTTGGGAAAATTAGTACCATTGATCTATGATGTTGTGTCCTAGTTATAACTACCCATGGGAAAACTAGGAACAACATTCATTGATTAACTCTTAATATACTAACTTTCCACTTCCTATGCCATACTATGCCTTTTTACCACCTATGCCTATTTTATTTGAATTGACTGCTACACTAATCAAATTCCTCCATTGTAGGGTGAAACTATAGTGACTTGAGGTCCTACTCTGGGACTATGTAGGTGGCACTCGATATTTGTTGACGTCATCTCAGTCAACCCTTTCCACCATGTTATTGTCATTTTGTAAACAAACTAAGTTTCAACACTCTCACCATTTTGTGAGTAACCTAAGTTTTAATGCTCTCACTATTTTGTGAGCTTGAACCATTTAGTGTCTTATCATTCTTGATCAAGTTGAGATACTTCAAAAAATTCTAGAAACATTTGTCAAATCATTAGAAAAAACCAAAAATATTAACCATTTCTTTGCCTTAAGGATTCTAGAAACCCTTACTAAGTTGTAAGTAAACCACTTGTCACTTAGTTTCCCCATCTTTTTTGGCTTTTTCTCTCATGTACTTACCATTCTGCAAGACCATTCCTTTTCTTCTATCACATCCATTCTATTTTTTTCATCAGTTGTCACATTCTTCTCATTCTCTAGGAGAATTACATTTGGCCTAAAATTATTTATTGGATATTACATCCATGGAACTATGTAGGCAATGTCCACTTGCCTAGTGCATATGGAGACAACTCGGCCACCCCCTTCCTTTTCTTTTATTCCCCTATTTTGTTTGTTTGTTAAGTTGTCACCTATTTTCTAGGGGCAATGTTCATATGGTTTCTATTGTGTTTTTTGTTTGTCTCTAATTTTTTTTATTTGTTTGTCTACTTGTTTGTTCGCTTTCATCACTATTGCCTTAATTTAGTTTACGTATGTTCATTGGGTGATTCCTTGCCCAAACTTATACTTGATTCCATCCATATTCATATGTTTACATTATCATCATGGTTTTTATCATTGGTGCATTATTTTCTATTGAGTATTGGATTATGGGAGTCAGTCTTTATGCATATTTCAGTCAAATCATCATGATGTTATACATGATGCCTACCAACACATGATAGAGCAAACCTCAGCTTCAACAAGTCTATTCAACAATGGTAGTATCAACATATCTTCGGCATTGACATCCTAATTCAATCCTAATCATATCTCAAACAAAGTAATTAACCATGAAAGAATTTCAACCTTTATTAGTTTAGATGAGCATCTCCCTACTAATAGTTTGTTCTAATTCATCATTACCCATTGTGTTAATTTATGGTTAGCATTGACCAATTTTATCCTATTTGCCATAATCAAGGTCTAATGATTATAACCACCTATGGGCAAATCATTGCACACTGCCCTACCTACATTTTTTAATGATTTTAACTTCCTTTGGGAAAATCATTATGTTGTCACCACTTTAATTTTATTACCCATATAAGGGCATGTTATTATCTTGTTTGTCTATCCAAATTGCAGTAGCTCCATCTTCTCAATTATAATAATTTCCTTTGGGCAAATCATTGTGTTATCATACCATGTTGCACTATCAAGGTACAATGCTTATAACCACCTTTGGGTAAACCATTATACACCATCCCACTTGCATTCTCAATGATTTTGACTACTTTTTCAAATTAATTATGTTTTCACTTCATTATCTTTCCTTTATTTAGTCCCCTCATTTTGCTTCTTATCAAGGGATCGTTTGCCAACCTACTTATGCCAATCGTTCCCTCAAGGGGGAAAACCATCATACATTTAGTTTATTATCATTGTAATTATAGGCATATAGGACCTTTTCATTCATTGAGAATATGTTTTTGTGCTTATATCTTGCAATGCCTTCCCAAATAGGAGCAAACTATAGAAACCTAAATTTGGCCATTGATAACCTCCAACTAGGCTTTTGACCAATTTCCACCAAAGTGCAAAATTTAGCCTAAAAACACTAAAGCGCATTAAATGAGTTTAAATTGACATATTCAAGTTCCAATTTTGTCTAGGGTATCACTAAATGGGGTAATTCAATTTATGGGTCAGTTAACTTTGATTAGATCATTTTGAGTCAAAATGCTAATTTTGCACTTGGGTGGTCTAGATTGCTCTTCTCTATAAAATTTATTATATGAGATGTGTGTCTTTGTTATTTGGTATTGGAAACATCATAAATGGGATAATAGATCCAAAACATTTAACATTGACTTCCAATTCTAATCTAGTCAAATTTTGGACCAATAACAAGACATCCTGATTAATTTGAGTAATTTGTGCACAAAGTGCTTAATCATGCTTAAGAGATAATTAATCTAAATCAAGGCCTAAATATTATTTCTATGGAAACTTATTGAAATCTTGTTTTTATAAATTAATATTGAATATCTACATCATCAGGTGACCTCATTTCTTGGGAAAACATCCCTAGGCCATAAATGCCATAAATATCAGGATTATGGATCTCCCATGCATCTTTATAACCTCCCATACCTCATTAATGTCCTTTATTCAAAATTCATGATGAGGATAATTATGTATTTTAATTACATAATTCAATTAATTTATGACCACACATCTCAATCTTGAGATGGATGATCATGGTTAATTCTAGTCATTCTTGAAAATCTATAAATAAAAAGGCCATGAGCATCATTTTTAAGCTTAATTTTTGCAAAGTTATAATGCAGGATTGATTCCAAAAGCTTCATGTAAAATAATGTTACCATGCCAAATTGATTTCAAGCTAATCCAAGCCAAAGCCAAAGGTGCCAAGGAGAGATGGAAGTAGCCAAGCTTCCATTGCCAAGGACTTCATGAGCACAAAACTGAGCAAGCCACTACTACAAAGGCATTTGGAGCATCCAAGGAAGGTGAAGGAATTATTATTTTTCCTTACTTTTTAGTTGTGTTTGTCATTTGTTTTTGTTACTAAGTTCACCCTAGTAACTAGGCATGAAGATGTTAGTTTAGTGTGTTTTTTATTTAGTTTCATTTACTAACATGATACTAATCTCCTCTTCTTAATCAAATTTTTAGTTCACATATATAAGCATTATCCATAAATCAAAAATAGAGAGGTATATGGTATATCATCACATGCCTAGTCATCTAAAGTGCATAAATTGATAAGCAAACATAGAAATTAAATCCCATAACACATAATGACAAGTCACTAAAAGGTAAATCAAAATGTATCATTAGACACACACACACACACACACACACACACACATCATAATAAATGTCAAGTTTGAATAGCATAAATCTCCAACATAATAACCTTCGTAGAGGGCTAATATGTCTCAAGATCTCAAAAATCAAAAATAAAAGTGTATAATATGTATCGATATGTATAATTGCTTGAGATCCCAACTTCCTCCTTTGGGAGGGTCCTTATGTAGAAGAGTGATGGGGATTGTGGATCCTATAGTATCTCCTACTAGAACCACCCTAATAAACTATCTCTCTAGCTTGAGGGGTCATGTCTTTCTTCTCATTATCACCTCCCTACAAGGCCATGCCTCCTATCTACAATCTATAAGAAGCTCAACATCCTACATATACCATCATTTCCACTAGGAATTTGATCTCTTGGTTCTTTCCTCCATAGTATTATTCTCCACTCTCAACCTATTCATTTTCACAAATGTATGGTAGGATGAAGCAAAGACATCAGTGTGTTAACTTATCCTAATAGCCAATCTAGGATTTGCTAGTAGCTCTCTAGTCATATTTGTCCTCAACTAAAAAATATTGATCAAGGTGTCCCTGATCATGGTCTTCCACCTGATTGAAGTATATAAAATCACAAAGTAGAAGAACCAATGTCATATCTAATCACATGAAAATCAAATCAATAAATTAGTTAAGTAATTGATCATAAAAGAAAAATATAAATAATAAGTTAAAATGCATAAATTAATAGTTTGTCTAAAACATCCTCATGCCAATTTGGATTAGATTCATAGTCAGTAACCTCCTCCTCCTCAATATTGAGATCTTCATCCATCTCAATGTAATCTAGAACCTCACCATATCCACCTACATGTTGATATTTATTGTGTCATATCATGTCCATCAAGGTCTTAATATAATGGTGGGGGGAGTTACCTACTATTATCTTATTGGGGCCTGACCCCCCTATGCGACTCCTAGTTAAACCACCTAATTAATAGGCATCACTCATAAAATTAGGTGTCATGTTATCCACCCCAATCTCCCTATGTATTCATCTCATATGCCTCTATATGCCAATGTTGGTATGGGAAGGTTTCCCACATAATGCATGATGAACTATTGAGGTACCCTATCTAGTTGGTTTATTGTAAATTGTATTAGTTTGTCTCATACCTGGGTGGCCCCAATGGCTACCAGAAGATATTTGGTCTTCCCATCCCACTATCCAACCATGCCCTAGTAGGGTAAGGATATAAAATCTATAGCTATCAAATTCTTAATTATCAAAGGTAAAACTTGAAATGGTGCCACATCTATCTATTTCAAGGCCCTATTGGCCCCTACATCCCCAATAACTACTCCCCTTTGGTAGGGTATCATCATCTCATACACTTAGCTCATGAGGAGCATGGGTGACTAATTTAAAGTCATCCCAATATAGCCACATAATATAAATCTCTATAATTATGATCTAAGACTTCCTAACCCAAATAAAATTGGTTTTCCCTCTGATCAGGGACTAACTATAGAGTATCATGTCAATACCCTTATCCCCCACTTATTAGAAGGCAATGAGACTAATGATCACTTTTCATATATTGGGTATCTTTGACCTATAATTTGAAAAGTCCTCACTCTAAACCTCACAGCCATGTCAGGTGCACCCACATCACTAAAATAACTATCCTAACCCATTGCCTTAGCCCTAATTATGTCCTCTCAAAGGGCCACCAACTAACATGTCAATAGTAGACTTATTATCTTGTAAAAATTGACTAGAGTGATGGTCCACTCTCTTAGGACCTAAAAAAACATGAAATTGTTCAATTCAGTGTCCCATTATGTAAGTAAGTCACACAAAAACTTTCTTAAGGTAGGGATGATCCCCACTTATGCCATATGAAGTATGCCAACTTGATCTAAAATTGTCAACTCATCTATCATTAATAACACCATAATGTGAGGAAGTCACTCCTACTCTAAAGCTCTAATCTAGTAGATGTAAGTCCCATACATCATAAAAATACCTCAAGTCATCCTATTTCCTATCTTTAGCCTTCAAACAAACCTAATTTTCCCTCTTAATCCCAAGGAATGAAATTGCCCCTATGTGGAGGTGGTAGTTATGTAACTTCCCAAGGGTAGTTGCATAACTTCCCTAGTTGATTATGCAACCACCTAGGTAGTTACATAAACATCATATATGATTATGAAACTATCATCTCATAGTGGTTACATAACCATCAACCCTACAGGGAGTGGTAGTTATAGATATACCATAGAGGTTATGTAACTGTAGACACTATAAATCTGTACATGATGATTTTGAATGTTGAAATCCCCTTGGACCACCTTAGGACCCCTTTGGGCCTAGCCTAGATCATTTGACCCCAAAACAGGCCTAACAGAAGTTAGTTTGACCTAATTACTTAACCCACCTTTTACACCACCTTTATATTGGACCTAGACTATAGATGATCACCTTAACCATCGACAGTCACCTTAACTGTCTATGGTTAGGTTATACCACCTAAACCAGATTAACTCACCCTTCAACTCTAACTTTATTTTTTATAATTAGAGTGTCTAATTAATGTGTGAGCCCATGCATGTTGAAGTCAAAATTAGATAGTAATTTAGGTTCCTTGTTAATGTCTTATTTTACAACTCCTTCGTTTCTTATAAGAAGAGAGGAGTAGGAAGTGAAAAAGGATCTATCCACAACTATCAAGAGCTTTTTCATCTAGAGATTCTTTTGTAGGTGTTGTTCTATCAATCCAACAATCAATCCATCATGATAGAGAACCAACTTACTGCCACCCCTCAGTTGATAGCCAAGTACTATTACTCTACTAGAATCATGTTAGACTCTACCAACAAGTTAATCACCTAAACCATTCATCTGACCAACCTCTATCAAGCTAAGTATTTGCTTTCCATTATTCAATTACTTTGTTTATATTTTGCAATCAGCCTAGCATAAACCCATCTCCTAGAATTTCCTTTTGTGATCCTATCAATATGACCTTTTAGCACCCAAACCCAATACATAGTAACTATTGATGGTCACTCTAATGGCTAATGGTCTATCCAACTACTGATAGTCACCTCAACCACCAATAGTTACTTTAACCATTGATAGTCACATAAACAGTGGATAATCACTATGGTATAAAATAATAGAAAGTTATTTTCATCCACCTACCTTCAACCAAATCTATTTTTATTTTTGTCTACCTATTCACAAACCCCCAACCTATTTTATGAATCACACCTAAACTATTTAGCATTAGTATTGACTTGTTTATTACTATATTAGTCATTTTTATCATTTTTTTATCAGGAATTTCTTGTATTCATTTTGAGTAGCTTTTGATTATTGATATAAGTACTTTATATTTTGTTTTCTATTATTAATTATTTAAAATGTGTGGATTGATAGCCCCTGAGGAAGATCTTACTTCTAGGATATAGCTAGCACTAGGCAATCTACCCAGCTATCTATCTAACCAACCATTTACTTAGTGTTGTTTTATTTATAGGTCATCCTCCCAAGCTAAATAGGGGCTCTCCAAAAACATTTGATTTAATATGCACTTGGCCAAAAATGTTTTTTAACCATACACATATCTATTTTCCTCTTCTTTTCTCAAAATATAATCTAAAATTCATTGAAATATTCTGGTACAATTGGTGGGACCTTAAGTCTCTACTCAAGTTTTATTTTGTTTGCATCCATATGCTCTTCTACCTATTTTTTGCTCATAAATGAAACTGAAATTTATTTTTTGTTTAAAATCAATTGCATACATTGATTTTTTGCAATTTTAGTTCACATAGTTTAAATTAAAGCAAAGTAATTCAATCATAGTATCACTTTTATTACACACACTAAACCAAACCACCTACATCAATAAAACATCAAACAACTTGAGAAAAGTTCCAACTAATATTTTATCACCTATCGGTCACCTTACCCTTTCCCAAAAATCCTACTTGGAGGTCATTACCAAGGGGAGAAAAAACTTAGCTCTATGCTTGAGTATAAACTTTGTAAATTGATATATATTGGCTAAGCACCTAACACCCTTATCTCTATAGTGTGTGAAGTGAGGGGGTAGGCCCCAATACCAAGCCACATATTTATTTCTAATACAAATCCTTTTGAGAACCTAAACACAACCTGAGACCAACCATAGATTTCTTTTCTAGTACCTGCTCTACAAACCAATTTTAGTCACATAATTTCTTACAAATCTTAAGGCATAAGCCAAAACAAAGACTAAAAATAACTCTAGGACTTAACATAATTTTTAGTTTGTGTTTGATTTTATTGATCATTTCTTATCTTCTCTCTATTTGATTAGTGAGATTGTTTTTGTATTTTCTCTCCCTTATCTTGTATGGTTCTAACTTGTTAATAGTGAAGGAACCTAGCAGAACAAAACCCATCACCAAACCAATCAACCTCTTCTACCTCCTCATCCATGGAGTACATTTTTTAACCAAAAAAATCTCCTCATCCTTTGATAATCCCTTCTTTCTCTCAAGAAGTTCCCCAAGGACATACAAACTTTACCACCTTCTTAGATAACAATCTTGTGGCCCTCTAGCATTATCTTAACAACATGCCTCATTGTAGCCCTACTTTGGTTCTACCTATGGACCCACCTTACTGCATTCTTTCATACCTTAAGGGAAACACTTTCATCACCATAGTCACCACCCAATCATTTATTACCCAAGCTTCTTCATCTACCAATAATCCCTTTGACACTACTATGGAAAACCAACCTACCCAACCTATAAACACCCTTATACCTTCCACCCCCACCAACAACTCTTCTACCTTAGGAGAAACCCAACCACTATCCACCTATATTCCCTGAAAGAGTTTTCCAAGATCTCTAAACAGTTTTCATGCAATCAAGTTCAATCTTGTACGGTAGCATGAGATCTCCAAAAAACACATGATATTTGTAATAAGCTATGAAATCTAAAATAATGTGATTGAATTCTTCATTAACCTTCAAAAAAATAAAAGTGGTGTACATATAGGTAAAATTAGGGCAACATGAGGAAGCCTCTAATTTTATTAATTAAATAATTAAAATTAAATAAAATTAGCCTATGGACCCTTTATAACTAACCTAAGGAAGCTTAAATAACATAGAATAGACATGCAACCATGTAGGCAAAACCTAGTGGGAAAAAGTACTACACTAACACCCCCCCTTAAGCATAGCTTAGGTGAGATGTGAATTGGGTCTCAACATTAAAATCCTGATGAGGTACCCAAGAACATAGTGATGAACCTCCATAGGAGGAAGAAGAAGGTGGAGCAGCCCTAACCCCAATGAGAGTTCATAGATGAACAAATTTACTCTCTATGAAAGGCTTAGTCAGAATATCTATAGTCTACTCTGATATTAGATAGTATCAAAGATGAATGACATGCCATTGATAAGCTCCCTAATGAAATGCATGTAAATCTCTATGTGTTGGGTCCTTTGATGGAGAACTAGATTCTTACAAATCTAGATAGTGCTCTAGTTGTCATAGTAGATGAGTGTTGGCTTATGAAACTATAAATTAAACTCAGTGAGAATCTCCTAAAGTTATATTGATTCAATGGTGGTATTGATAGCCCCTCTATATTTTGTCTCTATAGATGATAAAGCAATTTCATGTTGCTTCTTACTTTACCAACTTATTAGACTCGAGCCAAGTGAGAAACTATAGCCTGAGTTAGACTTTTGACTCTGAATATCTCTAGCCCTATCTAAATCTATGTATCTAATCAAATCAACCTCTATTCCTGCTCCATAGTGTATCCCATAGTTGTTTGAACCTTGAATGTAGTGAAAAATCCACTTTTTTACTTTCCAGTACAACTCATGTGGCTCTTACATAAACTAGGAGACCAAATAAACTACATAAGATATGTCATGTCTAGTGTGTGTGAGATAGATAAGACTACCCATGAGTTATCGATACAGTGTTGCATCAATGAGTGGTGTAGGACAATCAGCCTCAAGCTTCACTCCAGATAAAAAAGGAGGAGTTGGCTTACAATCAGCCATGTTAAACCTAGCAAGAAAATCAAGAGAATATGTGTGTTGTGATAAAGTTATCCCAAAATTTGACTAAATGATTTCAATCTTGAGAAAGTAGTGTAGCAATCCCATTTTTTCATTGAAAATCTATCTAAAAGTGTAGTTTTCACTATTGAGATGGATGATCATGAGCTCCCTATAATCAATAATTCATCCACATAGAGAATTAAGATCAACAGAGAATCATCCTACCATAAGATGTAGACATTTAGATCTGAGTGGCATTTGGTGTACTTGACTATAAGGAGAAAGGATTCCATCTTGGCATACCATGCTTGAAGGGCCTATTTGAGTTTGTAGATAGATTTCTTGAGTCTATATACCAAGGAAGTATCTTCCATAAAGCCTTATGGTTTCTCCATATATATCTCTTCTTTGAGGTCACCATGTAGAAAAGAACTCTTTACATCCATTTGGTAAACATCCCACTGATGTACAGTTGTGATGGCTAGAGTGAGTCTTATAGATGCCATCTTAGCAACAGGAGAAAATATATCAGTGTAGTATGTGTTAGGCACCTGAGAAAACCCCTTTACAACCAAATGATCTTTGTACTTATTTCTAACCCATCTACACCATACTTGGTCTGATAAACCCATTTACATCAAACCAATTTTTTGCCTTTAGGAAGGGACCAAGTCACATGCTTTGTTCTTGATTAGGGAATTGTACTCTTCTTGCATAGTAGAATCCCATTATAGAATGTTAGATTCCTCATGAAAGGTTTTTGGATCTGAGGTAATGGCCAAGTATGCATGGGATGTCCCATAAAACTATGATCATGTCCACCTTGTATCTGATGGATTTCCAACCCATCCTCCAACACTTTGAAGTGTATGTCTAACCCAAATAGGAATAGAATTATATGAGATTGGAGAATTAAGAGGTGAGTCCTCATCATCTGTAGTGTCAGTGTGAGATGGAGGAGGATTATCCTCATCACTACTCTCATTGCTTAAACTTGAAGAAGAATAAGAAGAAGAGTCATCCTCATCACTAGGTGGATCTATGTCATTATCTGAAGTGGAATCAATGTTAAATGAGACTTTTTAAGAGTCTGGAGTGCCAAAATTGTGTTCAAGTGGGCCCTCATGAAACTTGACATTCCTTTCAATGAAAAACTCATGAATTTTAGGATGGAGAATCCTATATCCCTTAACACCATTTGCATACCCCACAAAGATGTAAGATTGACTTTGAGGGTCCATTGCCTTACATTTCTTCTTGGGAATCTAGGGCATTATTGGTGATCTAAACACTCTAAAGTGATCTATTATGGGCTTGTGACCATCCCAAGCTTCAAAAAGAGTGATTCCATTCAAGGCTTTATGTGGAACTTGATTTTGAATGTAGCATGCATAGTTGATTACTTTAGCCCAATACTGAGGAGCAAGAGATTTTGATTGAAGCATGTAGTTTGTCATTTCCTTTAAGGTATGATTATTGTGTTTGACCACACTAGTTTGATAAGGACTGTATGGAACTATTTTTTTCATCTAAATCCCCTCTAATGTGCAAAACTACTCAAACCTATTGTTGACATACTCCTTTCCATTATCAATCCTTAAGATTTTAATGAAACATTTTGATTGCTTCTCCAAAAGTGCTTTGAATTCCTTAAAGTGATTAAAGACCTCAAACTTATTTTTGATAAAAAAACACTCAGGTGTACCTCAAAAATTCATCGATGAATGTGAGCATGTATCTTATCCTATTGAATGAAGGTTTTGGATTTGGATCTTCTAAGTCACTATGGATGATTTCTAGCTTCTATTTAGCTCTCTTGACAACTAATTTACTCTAGGTAATGGTAGTTTAAATGGATAAAATTTTCATGTCATAGTTTTTTCACTCCATCTGCATGAGTAAGCAGTACAACTGAGGGCTGATCTAGGGCAAATTATGAGAAGGTATATAGCTTAGAATAGTGATTGGCCTTCCCATAAGCCATTGTGATGTCACTATGTAGCTCTTTGATGACCATTGAATTAGGTGTGAATCAACTCACTTCTCTGCACATATGTGAGTGATTTGATATACTGACAAAATATTGGTGGATAGTGAAGTAACACACAAAACATAATTGAAGGTCCCATCACTTCTATCAATCCTTTACCACTGAATTCCATTGAAGTGTCATCACCCATGAGAATTAAAGGCATAGAACATTTCTCTATTTCTAAAAATAGATCCTCTGAGGAGGCCATGTGATAGGAAGCACCTGAGTCAATAACCCAAGTCAAAGGCTGAGAATCTACTACAACAAGTGCCTTGCCCTTGTTTTTATCCTTTTTATTGTCTTTACCCTTTGCAAAATCTTGTGCTAATGTGTGTTGAGATGAAGGTTCAATAACACTGATGTTGTTCTTCTCAAGCATCTTAGTCAAGGTGTTAATCTTCTTTTTCATGCAATGAGACTCATAATGCCCAAGTTTCTTAGAAAATTTGTATTTGAGTTTCTCCTTATTAAGTTTCTCACTTGAAGAGGACTCATTTGATGATGCCTTTAGCTTGGTATCTGATTTATGATTCTTCTTGTGCTCATGATTAGATTTAAACTATTTCTTCTCCTATTTTCCACTGCTATAAGGCTTCTTCTTATCTTGATTGATAATCAAGGCATGTGATTTTGAAGATTTTAGTGCACCCATTTGAACCAACTTATCTTGCTACCAAGTTAGATCAAAAATAAACTCATCAAATGATGACATTTTCCAAGTGGATCAAAGTACATGTTTGGTTAAATGAAATGTAGAGATGAAAATTGAATAGTCATGACCTAATTTTGAAAGCATGGATAAAATCAATTGGTAATCTATTTTCTCAATGCCACATTGCTTCAACTATAGTCTTGGTGATTTGACCTTTTTTAATAAGTCTTATAGGGTTTCATAGTCACCTAGGCTCAATGTGATGAGCTCATTCTCTAGCTCATGACCCCTCATGATGTCCTATACTCCAAAAAGCTTGTCTAAGATTATCCAGACTTTATTCAGAGTTTTTGTAGATTCAACATGAAATAGGAGGTTGAGAGACATTGATAGGCATAGAAACCCATAGGCCTTGTCACATCTATTGTACCACTTAACCTTTTCTAAATTTTTAGATGGCTTAGTTTCCTCACCCATAGTAATTTGATAGAGTATTTTACCTCTTAAAGTGATTTGTATTTTAGACTTCCATTCTAGATAGTTAAACGGTGTGAGTGGTTTGATGTTTATATCCATAAGTGCAAATTAGAATGAGACAAATTACAAAATTGAAATGAAAGTAAAAAAAATAACAAAGTAAAAGTACCCCCTAAACTATCAAGAATACCCCCTTAAAGTTACAAGGCACACACACTCAGTCTTAAATGTCAGGAATGGCCAAGAATGCATTTATGAGCAATCAGTGTGAGAAAGTATCAGAGGGACATCAGGTAGTGCTAATAATGTATCCAAGAAGAAAGGTATAAAGGTTTGAAGAGAGTTTTAATCTATTATACCATGTGAAAAATAGATGTTACAAAAGTCCTAAAATAATATCACCAATGCATAGAGATTGAAAAAATATGCACTTTTAAAAGAATGGCACCAAAAAAGGAGCTATGGATTGAAAATTATATCACTTACTAGTTCTTACTCACACATATTCTTAGACCCTTTCCAAAAATGGAATTTTTTTTCCAAACTTGTCTTTTTTCATCCAAAAATCTTTAAAAATAACTTTACTCTATTTATTCATTACCTTTCACCTAAAATTTGATGCCTCCTTTAATGTCATATGGGTTTATGTAGTTGCTTGACTTCAGGTACTTGTAGCTACATTACTTATGGGAAGTAATGAGTAAAAGCTCTTTGAAAACTTGAATGGGTCTCCTAGTGTAATTTAGGTTCTTCTAGCTTCTTGACTTATAAAAAGTTATAAATAGTTGACCCTGGGAAACCCGATTACTTCTCCTTAGTGTATTTCAGATTCTTTAAACTACTTTGATTATAAAGTAAATGAGTAATCACCTTTGGAAAACCTAGATTGGTCTTTCTCAGTGCATTTTAAGTTCTTTAACTTGCATGACTTATTACTTATAAAGAAATTAATGAGTAATAAGTAGTCAACCTCCATAAACTTGAATGGGTCTAACTAGTGTTGATTAGGTTCTTGGAAAAGTAAGACTACCTTGAAAGCCCAAATTAGTCTACTAGAAAGTTTTCATACTGAAGAAACTAGATTACTTCAAGTAGTTTACCTTGAGAAACTTGATTACTTATAAGTAATTGCATTAGATAATTTCAAGAACTTTGAAAGCTCAATTTGGTCTATAATTAAGTAATTAACCTTTGAGAACCTGATTACTTCCAAGTAATTGCATTTTAAGAAGTTAAAAAAAGCTCAATAACCTGATTTGGTCTACGGAGTGTTAATCAGGGTTTGCAAGTTGTATTACTCCATCCATATAGACATCTAACTAGATGGAAGAAATGGATTTACTAGAAAATCTACGAAGTTTCTCAAAAAACTAAGAACCCATTTTAGATCTCAAAAATTCTAGAAAATATATGTAAATGAATTTTTCATTAAAGGCATTTTTACATGACTTTTGAGGTAGATTAATAAAATGCCTCTAAGGTCAAAAATGGTAACTAATATAGAAGAAAAATTAGCAAGGTGAATGCATGGAGGATCTTCCCAGGGAGTCTGATGCACGAGGCTATTAAGATAGCTTTGATACCATGAAAGAGTTTGCTAAGATCTCTGAATAGTTTTCATGCAATTAAGTTGAATCCTATGCAGTAGCATGAGATCTCCAAAAAATACATGATATTTACAATAAGCTATGAAATCCAAAATGATGTGATTGAATTCTTCATTAACCTTACAAAAAGGAAAAGTGGGGTATATAGAAATAAATTTCAAGTAACATGAGGAAGCCTTTAATTTTCTTAATTAACTAATTAAAATTAAATAAAATTATCCTATGTACCCTTTATAACTAACCTAAGGAATCTTAAATAACATAAAATGGTCATACAACCATGTAAGTAAAACCTAGTGGGAAGAAGAACTACACTAACACTCCCCTCACCATGGGAATACCTACCACTAGCATTGCAAACCTTCCTTTGGTTACCCCAAATCCACTAACCACTACCCCACTCAAAAATATGGTGGTGTTTATACCTTCTACCTTACCTTTAATCAACATAAAGGTCACTACCCTTCCTTTTATTACCAGCCCAACCACAGATTATACATAATAAGTGCCCATTTTACTAAACTTGGGCTACATCCCTAACCCATAAGAGTATGTACCTCTACCTAATACCCAACCACCTACATCCACCTACCCCTACATAGCATCCACCCAACCACCTATGTCCACATATCAATATGTGGTAGCTTCTCAACCTCCTACCAATTATTGATATGTCACCCAACCAAAACAACAATATGCACCTTATAACCTTTGAGGTGCATAACCCCAAGAAGATCTAATGAAAATTCTCACGGATAAAATTACTACCTTAGAATCATCCATTTCAATATTTCACAACATCTTATCATATGACAAGATCTGTAATTAACCAATTAACCCATTTATCCCTATCAAACCATATCCCCCTTAATGGGAGATTCCCAAGGTTTCTAAGTTTTAGAGTAAAGAGGATCCCCAAAAACACCTTAAATCATTTATTCATGCATATTATTTGATTTCCTATGACAATTCCCTCTTTTATACCTTCCCTATGTCCTTGTCTAGTCCAGCATTAGATTAGACTAGTATAGTGTCATAACCAAACACTCTTTATTCTCTTTCACCTATCTGGCCCAAACTTTTTTAAATCACTTTTCAATAAATATCTAAAAGAAGGTTTCCATAACTAACCTTTAATATATCAATAAATTTTATGTTGAATTTATTTTCGATTTTGTAGCTTGTTGGAGAATCCTAATAAATCAACTTTCCTTCTCTTTACCCCAACCTGAATTGATATAAATTTTTGTTTGGGCATGTTCCAAACACATCTCTTCTAAATTGCACCCTAGTGTATAAGCTAGAAAATAGAGCCATCAATGAAGGAAAGTTAAAGCTAAAAGTCAAAAACTCTACCTACAAAACCAATGAGGCATTTTCCTCTAAACCAAGCAACCAAACTAATACCAATGCCAAGATCAAGGGAACTAAAAATGTGGCTGTCCTTAAAACCTCTTCTCCACCATCTATCAATCAACCAAACTCCTTTAGATCCTCAAAAAAAAACATAAAGAACCAAAACCAAAATAGTCAAAAGCAATTTAATCTACTTGGAGAATCTTATGCTTCAATCCTGGAGAAGTTGCTGAAAGCTAATACCATACAATTCCCTCCCATAAATCCACCTCAAAAATTTAATTACTCTCATCTTGAACCTAGATGGTATAATGAAAATGACTTATTTTCTTTCCATCGAGTGGTGGGGCATGACATTAGTAGGTGTAATACCTTTAAAAGTGTTGTCTAAACCCTCATTGATAAGGGGGAGCTTGTGTTGGATAACCCCCAATCCACCTCCAAACCAAGCCCTTGACATTTTTAGACAACCTTTCCCCAATCATGCACCTACCAAAAATGAGAATAATAAATTTAAGTTTTTTCATGATGCCCATACCATCAGTATAGTTCTTGACACACTCATTGTTGAAGAACCTACCACCCAATCTACCTGTTCTTCACCCTCTCCACTTACTGAGGTAGTGGAGTTACCTTCTCTTCCTTTAGAGACCTAAATTGAGGAATCATACCTTTTTCATCCTCCACTTATTGAAGTAGTGGAGTCATTAACCCCTTCTTCAACTGACATATCAAAGAAAATAACCATCACCACATTACCTTCTCCTTTAACTACCAAGTAATTTACTCCCCTTTTGGAGATCATTCCCAAGGAAGAAACCACCATACCTACACCTTCCATAGAAGAGTCACCCATCCAAACCTTTTAACCTTTAATTGAGGAAAAGGATGAGTTCATCATTCCCCTTTCTCAACTTATGGTTTATCTTTTGAGTCCACTATCTAGGAAAAAAGACTGATCTACAAACCATTCTCTAAATTAGTTTAGAGATTAGAATTTGTCTCCAAACATGACATGTATTGATCCACCTTTTTGAAACAATTAGGTCTCCCTTACATCACCAAAAAAGAACCTCCAACCACACCTTTGATAAACTAACCCACCACTTATATTATCCAAACCCCTTTCTTATCAACCAAACTAATAAAAACTTCTACCAACCCAACCATTTCTCAACCATCCAAAGAAACCAAATCCCAAACAAACAAATAATCCTCTCCAACCAAACCCACCAAACCAACCAAAAACCTTAGCATCTTCCCTACGTAGAGCCTTAATCACTCATCCTTGAAATTGGAGTTCACCTCACTGACCAAGCACTAAACCAAATTAACTAGGGAGGTAAATTCACTAAAATTCCAAAGGGACAAACTTTTACTTCCCTCAATATTTCCCTCTATCTTGGGGCCTCATCCTTCCACTTTGATTAAGAAGCCAATTATCTCAACCAAAACTCAACCATTATTTTTGGTTACACTATCACACTTGCTTTCTGATGCACCCATCTTCATCGAGCCATCAATAACCAAAATACCTACCTTAAAACCTCCTACCTCTAATTTATCAACTTCAACCTTACCAAAACCAAAAGTATCAATTAAGAACACCACCTTAACCAAACCTTTTATCAACAAGCCCACTTCTACAAAGACTTCCATCTCACCAACCAAAGCAAGAACCTCTCAACCCTTTCCACCTTTATCTAAGTCTTACTCATCTATTTTCCAAAGGTTATTGCAAGCCTCTTGCTTGACCTTACCTCCTATTATACCATTCAAACCTTGGTCCAAAACCAATTTGGTATAATGATTACCAAGTGTGTTCCTATCATAGGACACTAGGCAATGACATAAAGAACTACAAAGCTCTCCAAACTATAATTAATTAGCTCTATGATGAGGATGTTCTATTAATAAAGGAAGCTCCTATGAGATTATTACTAATCCAACAACCAATAACCACTACCCAGTGCCTACTACTCCCATGCCCTCACCTTAGAGTGATGAGGAACTAGACTAATCTCATACCCCAACTCTTCCCTCCATCCATACTATCCATGTGGTCACCTGATCACACACTCAATAAAAATAAGGGGAAGGCTAAAGTTTTCATCCCATGGACATACCCATCTTCCACCTCCTAAACAAGTCATAATCAATCACCTTGACCTTCAGCCAAACCTAAGGTTTCTATCTTAGGTACCTCCTAATTCAATACCTCTAAATCAATCAGGAGAGTGGTTCTCAAACAATTCACCATACCCCAAAAAAGATGATCTTATACGAATTGATCTCTACATCACCTCATCATCACCAAGTGATGATAGAAGCATTGAAATCAATAGAGGTCTAACTTGAAGACCCTAAACCTTTGGTAGCCTTTATTGGTGTTCTCTAAATTTTCAACCTTGTTACCTTTAGGGATTCATAAATACCTTTTATCCATCTAGATGACCTAGATCCCCCTCTCTTTATTACTACCTTCATCAACTAAACCCACATCAAATGGGTCAAGATTGATGGGGTAGCCAATATTAATATTATCTTCTCCCATGCTTATGATCAACTCAAACTACCAAACAATGTCATGTCTAAAACCTTGACCATCCTTTGATCCTTCAATGACACCATGGCCACTAGCAGAACTATTGTCCTTCAAATCCATTTGGGACCTCATATACTCCCAGAGCTATTCTATGTAGTAGAAGGTGAATTCTAGTATAATGTTTATTAGGATGATGTTGGATCCATTCCATGCGTTGTCCCCTCTACCCTTCATTTTCACATCAAATTTGAGGATAAAGGTTATGTTATCACTATACAAACTTACCCTAGCCCTGTCATGTCCCCTTTTTAGTGGACATCTTTAGACTTGATGATTAGCCTATTATGCGACCCTCGTAGGCTGAGAGGATGGATAAAGGGTCTTGATGGAGCTTGGCTTGGCTTCGATTAGCAGAATTTATATAGTTGGCTTTCATTCAGGCTATTTCAGAGATGTTTGTCTGAGCTCCTATTACTTAGGGATATTTGACATGCAGTAGAATGCCCTTATTTTGGTATGGCCATGTGTAAAATCACTCCCTAATTCACCAGCTTCAGTCAGTTCGAGGATCGAACATGTATTGAGGGAGATATTAATATTTGATTAATTTAATCAAAAATTAGTTATTTACCATATTTTAATTAGAAACCCTAATTCTTAATCATGAAACCCTAATTAGGGCAAGCATATCTTTTTGAGGGTATAAGGGTTTCTCATGGGAGAGAGTTGAATTATTCATGAATTGATTATTGATATTGATTGTTTCTAAGAATTCTTCTATGAAGACTAAGCCAAGGGTTCTAGGATTCCATTTGCATTGGAGAACGTCCATTCTTCAGTGTGTGTGATTTAGAGGCTGTGAAATATCAGCTGATCTATTGCCGATTTGAGAGATAGCTTCATACAGAAGTTATCACAGAGGTTTACAGGTTTGGGAGATAACTTCACACAAAAGTTATCACAAGAATTTCAAGTATTTATTTTATTTAGTTTTGATTCAATAAATTATACAGATAGAGATCTTCTGTATTAGAGCCATATATCTTGAGATTAGGGGTCCAACAAATAGGGTGTGTTATATTGGTAGTACGAAGTCCGTATAAATCTGTACAAATCCTCACAGAGACTGACATCAGTAGGTAAAGACCGATAGAGACCAACATCGGCCGACCATCTCACCGATGTCAATAGGTTATTGACACCAGGAAACTGACGGCGGCAGTATAACTGATGTCGGAGACTTTTTTTGACACAGTAGGCTGAGACGTGCCAAATTTAGGTTTTTTTCCCAATTTGTGGAATACTCAAGTTTTTAAGACTGTATTTTAATATTATTTATATGTATGATAGAGGACTTCTATTATAATCATCTGGGCAAATAAATAAGAGATTCTATTGTGGTTTATTTATTTATTTGGAAATTATTTTGCAAAAATCGCAATTTGTTCTTATTTCATACAAAAATCAAAATACACAGAAAAGCAATTCAGAGCTTTTATCTTTTTATATTCCCTAGTGGTTGGGGTTATTACAGTGGTATCAAAGCTTTTGTCTTGCTATATTCCCTATTGGACAGGGGATATTACAGTGGTATCAGAGCTTATTGTCTTTCTATATTCCCTATTTGAAGGGGATATAACAGTGGTATCAGAGCTTATTGTCTTTATATATTCCCTATTTGAAGGGGATATTATAGTGGTATCAGAGCTTATTGTCTTTCAATATTCCCTATTGGTTGGGGATATTATAGTGGTATCAGAGCCAAATTCCTGCCATCTTATTAGGTAGATTGATCTGTATAGTGATAGCTCTGGTACAGTGGTATCAGAGCTTTTGTCTTGTTATATTCCCTATTGGATAGGGGATATTACAGTGGTATCAGAGCTTATTGTCTTTCAATATTCCCTATTGGTTGGGGATATTATAGTGGTATCAGAGCCAAATTCCTGCCATCTTATTAGGCAAATTAGAGCTAAATTCTGCCATCTTGTTGGGTAGATTAGACTTTGAATCAGTTAGTAAATCATGGGTACTTCCAGTACTCAGAAATAGTGGGACAAGGATATGGAGAAGCTGAAACAATTTTTGAAGAGGTTAAATGAATTTTTTTCAGACCCTACATTTGAAGATAAATTAACACGAAGTATTGCATCCATTGTTAAAGGGACCAGGAAAAAGCTTTTCTTATACTGAAAATGTCCATATGATGCCACTCACGATTGTCATTTGAGGCCTAAGGGCAAGGAAAATCATGTAATATGGGCATATTGTGAGGATTCAAAATTAGAAGATTTTGAACAGCAGGATAGTTCTAAGGAGTCAGAGGCAGAGGCTTCAAAGCCTAAGGTAAAGGCAATGAAGGTGGCTCACCAAGATTCTAAGAGACATGTGGATGAGCTTAGTCATGAGGATTTGGACTCTCAAATAGTTGCAGAGGATGAGGGAGCTAGAGATTGTAATGATGAGATAGTTTCAGTAGCAGCGTCTTCAGAGTTAGATGAGGATGAGTCTGATGCTGGCATTTAGAGTGTGGAGCTATACTCAGAGGTTAGTACATTAAGTGTTGTTGGTGAGTACATTCCTATAGTTTTAGTTGAGGAACATGTTGTTGGAGCTGACACACATGTTTAAGATTTGGGAGTACCTGGTCCTGATGAGTTTGGCATACCAGTGGAGTCGAGTCTCCAGATTGATTCTTCTCACACCGATGATAGTGTGGTAGATTTGATCGTGCCACCTTTATAGAGGGATCAATTATGGGATGGATTGGCACCATCTTCTGCAGATGGAATTGGTAGTTTGAGTTGTCCATTCTACTTGGGTTATGATACTTTGAGAGTTTGTTTCTCATGGGAAGCTGACTATGGCAGTTGAGCTCATAGAGATTGGTTGAGTTGCATTCCACAGTTTGGTTATGGATTCCACTTTGTTATATTTCAAAGGATATTATAGTGGTATCAAAGCCAAATTCTTGCCATCTTATTGGGTAGATTGATTTGTACAGTGATAGCTCTGGTACAGTGGTATCAAAGCTTTTATCTTGTTATATTCCCTATTGGACAAGGGATATTACAGTGGTATCAGAGCTTATTGTCTTTCTATATTCCCTATTTGAAGGGGATATTACAGTGGTATCAGAGCTTATTGTCTTTCTATATTCCCTATTTGAAGGGGATATTACAGTGGTATCAGAGCTTATTGTCTTTCAATATTCCCTATTGGTTGGGGATATTACAGTGGTATCAGAGCCAAATTCCTGCCATCCTATTGGGTAGATTGATTTGTATAGTGATAACTTTGGTACAGTGGTATCAGAGCTTTTGTCTTGTTATATTCCCTATTGGATAGGGGATATTACAGTGGTATTAGAGCTTATTGTCTTTCAATATTCCCTATTGGTTGGGGATATTATAGTGGTATCAGAGCCAAATTCCTGCCATCTTGTTGGGCAAATCAGAGCTAAGTTTTGCCATCTTGTTGGGTAGATTAGACTTTGAATCAGTTAGTAAATCATGGGTACTTCCAGTACTCAAAAACAATGGGACAAGGATATGGAGAAGCTGAAACAAAGTTTGAAGAGGTTAAATGAATTTCTTTCAGACCCTACATTTGAAGATAAATTAACACGGAGTATTGCATCCATTGTTAAAGGGACTAGGAAAAAGCTTTTCTTATATTGAAAATGTCCATATGATGCCACTCACAATTGTCATTTGAGGCCTAAGGGCAAGGCAAATCATGTAATATGGGCATATTGTGAGGATTCAAAATTAGAAGATTTTGAACAGTAGGATAGTTCTGAGGAGTCAAAGGCAGAGGCTTCAAAGCCTAAGGTAAAGGCAATGAAGGTGGCTCACCAAGATTCTAAGAGACATGTGGATGAGCTTAGTCATGAGGATTTGGACTCTCAAATAGTTGCAGAGGATGAGGGAGCTAGAGATTGTAATGATGAGATAGTTTTAGTAGCAGCATCTTCAGAGTCAGATGAGGATGAGTCTGATGCTGGCATTTAGAGTGTGGAGCTATACTCAGAGGTTAGTACATTAAGTGTTGTTGGTGAGTACATTCCTATAGTTGTAGCTGAGGAACATGTTGTTGGAGCTAACACACATGTTTAGGATTTGGGAGTACCTGGTCTTGATGAGTTTGGCATACCAGTGGAGTTGAGTCTCCAGATTGATTCTTCTCACACCGATGACAGTGTGGTATAGTTGATCGTGCCACCTTTATAGAGGGATCAATTATGGGATGGATTGGCACCATCTTTTGCAGATGGAATTGGTAGTTTGAGTTTTCCATTTTACTTGGGTTATGATACTTTGAGAGTTTGTTTCTCATGGGTTCCTGACTATGGCAGTTGTGCTCTTAGAGATTGGTTGAGTTGCATTCCACAGTTTGGTTATGGATTCCACTTTGTTCTATTTCAAGGGATATTATAGTGGTATCAAAGCCAAATTCTTGCCATCTTATTGGGTAGATTGATTTGTACAGTGATAGCTCTGGTACAGTGGTATCAAAGCTTTTGTCTTGTTATATTCCCTATTGGACAAGGGATATTACAGTGGTATCAAAGCTTATTGTCTTTCTATATTCCCTATTTGAAGGGGATATTACAAAATAAACCTTGAATCTAGAATGGCTTAGGTTTTTGTGTCAAAACATAGTCACCAACATCAGTTATATTGCCATCATCAATCGATATACTGTTGACGTCGATCTCAGTCAGTCGACCTACTCTACCATCGTTGGTATTAATTTGACCGATGTCGGTCTCTAGACTACCAATTCGGTCTATGAGCTGCCTATGGCTCTATACGACTTGATGTAGAAATGTATAGAATTACATGGATCTGTATGGATTTCGTACATAAGCAAGATAATATGCTACGGCCTCTATGCTGGATACCAAATCTAAAGAAATACGGCACTAATACAAAAGATCTAATCTGGATAATTATTTAAATCAAAACTTATGAAATAAATACCTGAAATACTGTGATAGCTTTTATATGAAGTTATCTCTCAAACCTATAAACCCCTATAATATCTTATATATGAATTTATCTCTCAAATTGGCAATAAATTGGCTGATATCTCACAACCTCTAAATTGTACACACTGAAGAGTGGACATTATCCAATGCAAATGGAATCTTGGAACCCTTGGCTCAGTCTTCATAGAAGAAATATTCAATATCAAAATCAATAATCAATCATCAATTCACAGCTTTGTTCTATTTCAGAGGATATTGCAGGAGCTAACATTGATTAACAGTAGTGTAGATCATAACTACATATGGGATCCAGGTGGATTGATTGGTTTGTTGTTTTGAGATTGCTTGGGGACAAGCAATTTTAGGAGGGGCGGATTGTCATGTCCCCTTTTTAGTGGACATCTTTAGACTTGATGATTAGCCTATTATGCGACCCTCATAGGCTGAGAGGATGGATAGAGGGTCTTGATGGAGCTTGGCTTGGCTTCGATTAGCAAAATTTCTATAATTGGCTTTCATTCAGGCTATTTCAAAGATGTTTGTCTAAGCTTCTATTATTTAGGGATATTTGACATGCAGTGGAGTGCCCTTATTTTGGTATGGTCATGTGCAGAATCACTCCCTGATTCACCAGCTTTAGTCAGTTCGAGGATCAGACATGTATTGAGGGAGATATTAATATTTGATTGATTTAATCAAATATTAATTATTTAGCATATTTTAATTGAGAAACCCTAATTCTTAATTATGAAACCCTAATTAGGTCCAACATATCTTTTTGAGGGTATAAGGGTTTCTCATGGGAGAGAGTTGAATTATTCATGAATTAATTATTGATATTGATTGTTTCTAAGAATTCTTCTATGAAGACTGAGCCAAGGGTTCTATGATTCCATTTGCATTGGAGAACGTCCACTCTTTAGTGTGTGTGATTTAGAGGCTATGAAATATCAGATGATCTTTTGCCGATTTGAGAGATAACTTCATACAAAAGTTATCACAGAGGTTTACAGGTTTGGGAGATAACTTCACATAGAAGTTATCACAGGAATTTCAAGTATTTATTTTATTTAGTTTTGATTCAATAAATTATATAGATAGAGATATTCTATATTAAAGCCATATATCTTGAGATTAGGGGTCCAAAAAATAGGGTGTGTTATATTGGTGGTAGTATGAAGTTCATACAAATCCGTACAGATCCTCACAAAGACCGACATCGGCAGGCAGAGACCGATAGAGACCGACATTGGCTAACCATCTCACCAACATCGACAGGTTATCGACACCAAGAAACTGATGGTGGTAGTATAACTGACACTAGCGACTGTGTTTTTGACACAGTAGGTCGAGACGTGCTAGATTCAGGTTTTTTTTCCCAGTTTATAAAATACTCAAGTTTTTAAGACTGTATTTTAATATTCTTTATATGTATGATAGAGGACTTCTATTGTAATCATCTGGGTGAATAAATAAGAGATTCTATTGTGGTTTATTTATTTATTTGGAAATTATTTTTCAAAAATTGCAATTTGTTCTTATTTCATACAAAAATTAGAATACACAGAAAAGCAATTCAAAGCTTTTGTCTTTTTATATTCCCTAGTGGTTGGGGATATTACAGTGGTATCAGAGCTTTTGTCTTGCTATATTCCCTATTGGATAGGGGATATTACAGTGGTATTAGAGCTTATTGTCTTTCTATATTCCCTATTTCAAGGGGATATTACAAGCCCCTTTTCATCATACAACATGACTTATCAATCCAATGACATCTTCCTACCTCCATCTATCATACCCTTATCAACCAAATATAAGCCCTCAACCATGAAGGATTAACCCATATCTTCTTCTAGTGATGTGGCATCTACTAGCTCATCCATCCTTTCAGACCAAATCCCTACCACAGACTACTTGGAATCCACATTCTAACATCTTTCACTAGGGGAATATCACCTCCTTACCCTTTATGTTTTCCCTACTCCCCAAGAGTATGGGAAACTTGACCATCAACCTATGTATGACCCCAATATCAAATCTATTATTCCCTTTACACCTTCAAACTATCAAACCCATTTCATCTATGGAGGACTTGATAAACCACTTGATTCTTCTATCACCTCTTTTCCACCTCAACCATTCACCTCTAGCTTCTCCTATATAGACAACCTAGCTTTTGTCAAGACATACCTCCATAGGTGTGCTAGGAAGGTATTTTGCCTAGGATGATATGAGCATGGCCCACATGAGTTGATTTCCATCAAAACTAGAAAGCCTCATGAAAATCACGACCTCAGTTTTATTCTACCCAATAAGAGGAAAACCAAACTACCTACTATCACCATTATTGAGGAAGACATTCTTTCTTAACCAACCCTTTCTCTTCCTAAGTGTGAGAATGATGACATCATCCCACCTAACTTTTTTTTCATCAACATGATCATCCTTAGACCCCTAACCTATCAAAAGGATAGGGTGATTGTAACCATCCTTATGACCCAACTTTAAATGATAGGAGATGACTCTCCTACCATTAATACCATTTAATGTCAAGATGATGATTCCATTATCACCTATCTTTATGCCCTAGACTCTTCCATCTACAAATATATTCCTCTATAGACTTCAATCATGTTGAATGAATCTACCATGGATATCAACTTTGGCACTCTAGACAACCCCCACATTATTAAACTTGGCCAATCATTAATTTTTGATGAACTTCAGGACTTCTCCTCCTTCTTGCAAGACTATAGCATAACTTTTGCTTGGTCATTTGTTGACATTCTTGGAATTGACCCCACCATTGAAACCCATAACATAGTCACCAACCATGATGTTAAGCTTGTTAAATAAAAACTTTGATGAATACACCCTCACATAGCCCTTCTCATCAAAGAAGATCATTAACATCTCCTATCTATCAATTGTATTCAACCCATTGACTATCCCCAATGGGTCTCAAATTTCATTCCTATCACTAAATCCATAATAGGACTATGCATATATGTGGACTTTAGTGACCTCAACCTGTCTTGCCTCAAATATGACCTCCCTCTACTAAGCATTGACCAATTTAATGATCTTATGGTCAGTCATGATATGTTATCTCTCACAGATGGATTCTCAGGTTACAATCAGATTCTAATTACCCCCAAAAATCAATACAAAACTACCTTTATCACCCCATGGGTAACCTTCTACTATAGGGTCATGCCTTTTAGACTAAAGAATGCTAGTGCAACCTACCAATGTGTTATAACCTACATCTTACATAACCTTATACATAATATTATCGAAGACTATATGGATGACCTCCTTGAGAAATCCAAATATCAGAAGGATTATTTAGCCATTCTTAATATTATCTTTGAGTGATTCATCCATTACCATGTTTTCCTTAACCCCAAGAAGTGAATTTTTGGGGTCTTATTAGGAAAGCTCCTTGGATTTATTGTCTCCCTTTGGGGAATCAAAGTTGATCCCACCAAAATCGAAGCAATCCTAGGCATGCTTCCTCCAATCAACCTCAAGTAATTCTATAGTTTACAAGGGAAGCTCCAATCCCTTCATCACTTTATATCTCAGCTCTCAAACTGATGCCAACCCTTCCACCACCTTCTAAAGAAGTATGTATCTTTCAAGTGGAATAGTGACTGTCAAATCTTTTGATTCACTCAAATAATATCTTTTGTCTCTACCTGTCCTCACCCCTCCCAAGGATGACCAACATTTCTACCTTTATATCTCTACCATTGACCACTCCTTAGGGGAAATATTTTCTCATTAGGATGAAAAATATAGAGATCAAGCCATTTACTTCATTAGTTTCACACTTGTAGAATACGAGACTCGGTACACCTATACTAAGAAAATTTATTTAGCCTTAGTCTTTATGGCCACTAAACTTTGCCACAACCTTCTTAACCATAATACCTATGTCATAACCAATACTGACCCACTCAAGTGTATACACTCCAAACCATACCAAAACCAATGTATGGCCAAGTGGCTCATGATTTTAGTAGAGTTTGACCTTGAGTTTCTTTAATAGAAGTTAATTAAAGGGAAAGTCATTTCCAACCAATTGGCCAAAGCACCATTAGTAGATAACCAACCTCCTCCTCTTTAGTTCCTTGATGAGTCCATCATGACCCTCTCTCAGGTAGACTTCACCAATCAAGTGACCATGTTCTTTGATGGATCAAAGTGTCAACATGGTGGGGGAGTTGGTATAATCCTTATTCCCCTCCATGGTGAGCCTCTTCCTTTATCCTTCAATTTATATTTTTAATGTGCCAATAATATGGATGAATACAAATCCCTAGTCATAGGATTTTAAACTATGTTAGCCTTGGGAGTCAAAATGATCAACATATTTGGTGACTCTCAACTTTTGGTCAATAAAATCAATGGCTCTTACCAATGAAAGAATCATGTTTTTTAATAATACAAACAACTAGTTGATAAACTCTTAGCATCATTTGAACACTACCATATCCAATCCACCCCATGATCTACCAACAAGTTTTATGACACCATGTATTCCCTCACCTATCAGATCCCCTTTGCATCCTCTAACTCTAAGCTATCTTTTGTTATCCATAGACTTACCTAGATATTTTATGTCAAACTAGACTCTCCCACCATATTTAACATGGAGGAAACCCAACCTAACCTTTGGTATCAGTAGACCTTCAACTTTCTCAACCTTACCATCATTCATTCTAGTCTTTCTAGGAATGCTTAAAGAGAATTTATCTAGATTACCTCATGTTATACCATTATAGGGGGAATTATTTAAAAATATGGATTTGACAGTCTCCTTTTCCATTACTTATGCAGTCATGAAGCCTCTCGTGCTATCAAGGAAATGCATGATGGGATCTATGGAGGACACTTTAGTGTCCTAGCCATTATTAAATGCATCCTTTCCCTTGGATATTATTATCCTACCCTTAACCAAGATTTTTGTGATTATATGCAAAATTGTGTTAAGTGTCAACACCACACCAATTTACATTACGTACCTAACCATAGTCTTCACATCTCCATTGATTTTTGGCCCTTCTCAAAATGGGGTCTAGACCTTATTGGTGAAATTAACCCCCATTATTCATAGTGACACCATTCTATCATCATCGTGACCAAGTATTTTACCAAATGGGTAGAGGTTATTCCTCTTACCTCTACCAAAGTAGAAAATATTGTCACATTTATCAATCATCACATCATCTATTGTTTCGCTGTTCCTTACAAAATCAATACCAAAAATGGTAAATATTTTAATAAAAAATAAGTCCAAGGTATTTATGATGCATTTGTAATCAAGTTAATTTTATCATCACCCTGTCACTCTCAAGTGAATGGATAGGTTGAGGCCTCTAAAAAACTCTCAACAACATGCTCACTAAAATGGTCAATGCCTCTAGTTACAATTGGCATGTGCACATCCCTTTCACCTTATGGGCATATCATACTAGCATTATAACCCCTATAGGTGCTACACCTTTTTCTCTTGTATTTGGAGTGGAGGTTGTCTTTCCTCTTGAAGTATAAATACCTTCTCTTCACATATCTTTGCAACATCTCATCTTTGAAGATGATTACCATCAAGAATGTTTAGCTCATCTTGAGTTACTTGATGAGTGTCATTTAGCCGCCCTCACCCATCTTCTTGTTTATCAAGAGTGCATCAAGCATGCCTATAAAAAATGCTTTAGAGTGTGATAATTTAATATCAGAGACCTCATCCTAAAGGAAAATCAACATGTCACTAATATGGAGAAAAGTAAGTGGGACAAGTTTGCTTTCAATTTGCTTGGACCTTATATCATAACGCACAAGTATGGATTAGGAACTGATCGGTTGTCCTCCCTTGAAGGCAACCTAAAACCTAAACCCCATAATGCTTTTCATTTGCATCCTTTTTTTTTTATAAATAGGATCAAACTCACCTTTTATCTAACTTAAGATCATCCCTTACTTTCACACCACATTCATCTCCCTATTTTAGGGGAAACTAGTTAAAACTGAATCATGTGATTATCCATCACAATTATAGCCTAATCTTGAACTATGGCTGCCATGGCTCTACCCATGGCATGATTCTCATGGTACTTTATGCCCCTTTTCACAAATATGGATTCATATGATCATTATCACCTAAACCTATTTACACCTAATCAACCTTCTTGCACTTTTAGTTTTGTTTTCATAAAGGTGAACCCTTAAGCCTATAAAGCAATTCTATATCAAGCAAAATCAAACAAAGCAAAAATAAAAATCAAACTAATGGCAATCATGGGTCATTCTTAGAATTCATAGACTACTCTTTTGAATTAAAGTTATTGAAAACATATTCAAAATTGCTCAAAGTAATGTGGCCTGATCCCTTGAAGGATAGCAATCAAAAGGCCTTAAGTAAAGCATACACACTTAGACCACTCCCTTGAAGGATGGTTGAGTAAATTACTTATCAAAAACATATAATTTTATTGGAAGCTTCTCACATCGATCATATTCCCCAAATCCCAAGCAACAACAAATAAGTAAAAGACACATTATCAAGTGAAATCAATAACAACAAAAAAATTTAAAGTCACAATCGGCTTTCATCAACAATAATTTTGAAAAACACAATTAGGTCTCATGAGTAGACTTCCCATATTGATCAGTTTACATTTTATCTAACATAGACTTGTTTATACTAACTCTTTGATAGCCTATAGAAGAGGCATGATAGTCTCAAAAGGAGGTTCCATTTTCATCCATATCCCCTTCATACACTATAAAGCAAGGGATTTTGAGCTCACTTGACATTATGTGATCAAGACACCTTTCTAACCAAATAACAAACACTAATGCAAATCATTCAAAGAGCTTATGTTCCTTAAGCCAATCCAACTTTAGTCTTGTTTTAGTTCCTACCAAAGAAGAAGCATCATGCCCTCTTCCTATCCTACCATGACTAGCTAATATATTTACCAAGACATTTGTCTCTTGATTATATTCCTTTTCTCACATCTGATGTTGATATTCAACCTACTTTATGTTTTTTATCTTAATAAAAATGACCATAGCCATAACCATATCACATTATATCATGAGTAAAAATAGGCATCATTAGCATAAACCATGTTCTTAAACATAACCATCAACATCATATTAACTCCATACCATTCATGAACATTAAAAACAACAAACCATTTCTACCACATGTCTAAGTATAAATGAGGAATCATATACTCATTTACTTTTAGCATGAACATCATCATCATAACCATGAACATAAACAAAATACATCTCATCACATGCCTAGCTAGGGGAGTCCACATCATCAAATGTCATCATAAGTATGATCAATATAACCATCATCAATAATCAACATGAACATCAAAACCATGAACAAGATGAAAAATAAATATCATATATATAAATCATGAGTGTATACCTCATAATGTATACCAATAATATACATGTCTCTCTCTTAAAAATGTACATCTCATCACATCAGCTTATAGGCCAGTATCAAAATGATATACAATAACATATACTATATCATAACCTATATCATGACTATGCCCCTAAGGCACCACTATCTCCTAGAGCATCATTGCCTCCTAGTGCCTATCCTCCCAATGTACTTATTTGTCCACCTATAAAAGTTGCCCACTACCTTAGTGTTTCCACATTGGCACCACCTACCAAACTAGTTATGTAATCACCCCATCATAGCTCATCAGAATAACACCTCAGGACTATAGCCTCATAGTAGCATAACTTCTCCACTATAGATAGGTATCATGCCATAGGAATAGTGTTTGGTGGTCTTACAGGTGTTGCTACTCCTCTAGATTATCCAAGGAGTCTCTCTCCTAAGTAACCAAGGCTAGTGAATTTCTAGCCTAGTCTTTCTCACCTGTAAGTGTAACCACCTAACCCTATAAAGCTACCACCTAACCTTATAATGTTGAAACCTATGCCTATGTAGCAGTTAGTACCACTCCTACATGTGCATCTAGGATAACCCCCTGAACCTATACTCACTAAACCCTACCATCTAGGTCTACATCCATAGGCTACCTACCATCATCATCCCCACTAAAGTCTATTTCCATGTAAAGAGCCTAGTACCATGTAGGGTAACCATGTAGAAAACATGTATCATCTATCGATGGAAACTCTTTGTGATCCAACAAGGTATGTACTAGATGTGGCTTAGGTAGTAGGGTCATTGCATCATCTTGCCTATATTTGGGAAATGGGCTCAAGATACCCTATATCAAGCTAAACTACCTCTATACCCTATCAAATAGGATGAGATCTACCTCCTCATCTTACCTACCAAATATCCACCTATAAATCTATAGGGATAAAGTCTATCTCCTATATCTAGCCCAATCTAGAAACCTGACATATGGCATAGGTAACATAATCAAACACCAATGAATATAGTGCACCCCTAAACCAATATACATCATAAGCTCATCTTCCTTCACCTAAAGTGGTGATAGAGTGTAGAGTAACTAAAACCCCCCTCTTATGAGATATGAATCCCCATAACTCCCTATATATCTAAACAAGTATCATAGGTACCCATCTAAACACTATGCATCCAATAGCATCTCAACTAACACCCCCAGTAGTATATCTCTATATATCAGCTCCAAGAATTGCTCTTGATCTTCCTGAACTCAATATGATATATCAAATCACCCCAAAGGGGAAACCATGTGATCTTATGCACATCCTATGGTAATATATTCATCTCACCAGTGGGTAGTAGGAAGGTGTTCGTGTCTAGATCCCGTCTCTCAATGAGGGCCATGATCATCATCACATCTCACAGCACATGTTAGTAGTGTCGCATCATTCCAAGCTCAACCTCCTCTATATGTTCCTAATCCATTGGGGTCATCCCCTTATGGATCTCTATGAAGATGTGAGGTACCTGATCCTACATATAGATATACTCCCACACTTACAAGGTTCCTTAGAAGACACATTTAGTTCCTTTTTCTATTTTTGTCTACAAAATTAATCACTATCACCCACCTCTCATCTATTTCATTTATCTTACCTAACCTATTTTTACCTTATGCTCAAATCAAATTTTACCTATACCCTAACAAAGAGCCAATCCCCCATCCTTTCAACTAACAAACTCAATAGACCAAAAACTACCAAAATCAACTTCACCCTATTTTACACCTACCTGACTTTACCTATTTGACCATTTCTTAACTTCCTACAACTAATACCTAAAACTTGCTTCCTACACTAAATGTTTACCCTATATCATTTTCACTCTGATCAAACATTATCTATACCCCCTTTAAACTCTTAACCTAAACTTTATACTAACTGGCTCAACCATCGATGGTCATGGTGACTATCAATGGTTAGGTGTCCAACTTCTTATGGATATCAACCATCAATAGTCGATATTAACCATCGACAGTCATTGTGGGTGTTTCACAAATGAAACATCCAAAACCCAATCTACCCCAACATCTACCCATAACCCAGAACCCAACAAATTAACCTCAATTTGGTCTCTACCCCACCCCTACCTCACCTACCTTTGACCAAACACTAAATCAACAAAAAAATTAAACTAAACAAACCAAAAACCCTAATACCTAGGGCACAACACAATACCCTCCCACCAAATCAATAACATAATTACCAAGTTAAAAATATAACTCTGTGAATTGAAGATACCACCTACCTCATTCTTTGACTATAATTAAGGAGGGATCTGAGTACATGCTACCTATCCTCATCCATGTCCATGACCACCCTACATCTTCACCGATCCATTCAATCCACATATCTAACTCAATAATCACTAACCTTCTCAAAATCACCATCACCAAATTCACCCAAAATGATAAAATCTAGGGCTCACAAGTCAACAATAGCAAGTAGATAAATGATACAAGCAACTTCACTTTTGAGTATTATACTTTTAGGTTTTGCACCTTGACCATCAATTGTTAGGGTGACCATTGATGGTTGTTCCTTAAACCCTTGATCATTGATGGTCAAGAGCTTCACACTTTTTTGTTATTATTTCAAGCAAGCATATTTTTAACCAACCTCACAAAGCACCCACCCATGTAGACTACCTTCTTTTCCCACCTCATCACCTCACCATTGGTCCATTTTGGCCCAACTAACATGCATTTTGTGACAACTTTTGCTTGTCCCTTTTGATTTTAATGACAAAAATTACCATGTTGACCACTTTTTGAGCTTGTGCTGCCTCATACATACCAAAACCACTTATGTATTCTTGGGAGCACTTCCTACCTCAAATACCTATGACTTCACCTCACTAGTTTGTGTTTTTCCCAAGATCACTTCCTACCTCGGATACCCATGGAAACATTGATATCACCTAGGAGATTTGCATTTATGACTGTACCCAGCCACCATGCCTAAATATGGTCACATGGTCTACTTGTCACTTGTCCTTATAGTACTGACCTTTATTTTTACCAACTAGGAAAACTAATCTATGCATGATCTTGGCTTTCATACTTTTTGTCACTCTTTGTGCACTTGTTCTCACTTTAGTGCCCAACCTATCATTCATCCTTTTTTATCATCAACTTACCAACTCATCAAATCCACACCTAATTCCATTTTACCTCATCAAATCCTTGTTTGATGGGTAATACCTCCTCCCATGCTTGAAGCAACTTAACCTTCAACCCATAATCCATTTTTGTTTTGAAACTTGCTAATACAAATTTCATAACAAAAAGGGGGGAAATGTAGACACCAAAACTTTTCACATGACAGTTTCAAATGTCACAATCCCCCTAGACCACCTTAGGATTCCTTTAGGCCTAGCCTAGATTGTTTGACCCCAATCCAAGCCTAACCTAAGTTAGTTTAACCTAATTATTTAACCCACCTTTTACACCAAATTTACCTTGGCCCTCAACCATCGACATTCACCTTAACCATTAATGATCACCCTAATCATCAACAATCAGGTTCAACTACTTAAACTAGCTTAACTCACCCTTAAACATTACCTTATTCTTTTATAATTAGAGTGTCTAATTCAGGTGTTAGCCCATGTATGTTAAATTTAAAATTAGATAGCAAGTTGGACTTCTTGTTAACATATTGTTACACCTCCCTTCCTTGCCTATAAGAATAGAGGAGCATGAGGTGAAAAAGGATCCATCCACCACTATCAAGAGATTTTGTATACAAAGCTTCTTTTTTAGGTGTTCATCTATTAATCCAAAACTCCATCCATCATGATAAATATTTGACTCATTTCCATCCCTCAGTCAATAACCAAGTATTGTTACTCTGCTAGAATCATGTTAGACTCTACCAATGAGTCAATCACCTCAACCATTCATTTTACCAACCTTAAAAAAGCTAAGTATCTACTTTCCATTATTTAATTACTTTGTTTATATTTTTTAATTAACCCAACATAAACCCATCTCCTATAATTGTCTTTTGTGATCCTATCAATTTGACTTTTTATCACCCAAACTTAATACATAGTAATTGTTGATGGTCACCTTAACCACCAATGGTCACTGTGGTAGAAAATAATAGCAAGTTTTCTTTTCATTTTCCTATTCACAAAGCCCTAACCTATTTTATGAATCATACCCAAACTATTTAACATTAGTATTGACTCGTTTATTGTTATATTAGTCATTTTTTATCATTTCTATATCAAGAATTACTTGTATTCAATTTTAGTAGCTTTTGATTATTGATGCAAGTAATTTATCTTTTCTTTTCTAAAATTAATTATTTAAAATGTGTGGATTGATATCCCCTGAGGAAGCTCTTACTTCAGGATCTAGCTAACACTAGGTAATCCACCCAACTATCTATCTAACTAACCATTTGCTTTAGTCTTGTCTTATTTGCAATTCATCCTCCCAAGCAAAAGAGGAGATATCCATAATAATCTAATTAAACATGTGCATAACTAAATAGGTTTTTCACCCATACCCATATATATTTTCTTCTTCTTCCTTTCTTGAAACATAATCTAAAATTCATTGAAATAGTAACCACTAATTTGCAAATACTGACAGTTTCATCCCTAATGTGGTGGTTTTATTTTCCAATCGCATCCCTCCTAAACCCTCTAAAAACTCTTAAAATATCTATCAACATATAATAAAATTGATAAATTCCTAGTCTAATCCTCCACATAAACATTTTAAAACTAAAAAAATCCAAAATCACTATAATTTTAGTGTGTTTTAAGCAAAATTGTAAAATTGGGGCAAAAGAGAAAAACTAATAAAAATCAACCTATCTTTGTCCTACTCTACCTATTATTGGTATATTCACTATGCTCATATTATGCTTATTGTTTTTACTATTTTCTCATTCAAAACCATAAAAATAAATCCAAAACTTAAAAATTCACAAATCAATTTACACAAATGAATCTATTTTTGGCAATTTTTTGAATATATAGGCCCCCAAACTAGTCATTTTGGTTTGAAAGTTTTCTAATTGTGGCATATTCTCTCATTAACACTTATTTTCATGACTATAATTCATATTATTTCTATATTTCATGACTCGTGATTCAAACCTGACAATCTAATGGCTTTCTATTTTTGTAGCACATGTTGGGGTTTTAAAGGTATGCAATAACTTAGCACCATATTCTATCCATTAACCATATGATTTAGGTAGTATGATCTTTCCCACATAAATGGAAGTACTCTAATCTATTATTTGATTATGTATTATTTATTTATTTTCATCAAATTTCAGTTGATTCCCATCTTTTATCTATAGTTACATGAAGTCTTGACAAGCTTCAATATACCACTAAGGTAAGTAACATAAGTATTTATAAACACCTATTTATTTTTCACATGACACTACTCAAGACCACACCCTCATCAATTCATAATAATCCATCATCTTGAAGGATCAATATGTATGCACCCAAAATTCTCATGGTGTGACATTCCTAATGCAAAGTCCAATGATGATGTAATGATCTTCTAATTTACACTCAAATCAGGGTCTCTCTAATACTCCAATTATTTTCCCTCACTATTTCTCTCTTAGATTCCTCAAACCCCCTTTTTTGGCTTTGTCAGTATCATTTAGCCTATTTTAAAAACATTTTATGGGAGATAAAACTAAACCTCCTAGTTATGTGACCATCACATTCCATTATGGAACCACCCCTAGGGTGACAGAACCATTATGGTAGTTTCACAAACTATTATGAAAGAAAAATCACTAGCATGGTGTTTAAATCATCTAATACAATAGTTTTATTCTTAGGAGTAGTGGTTCTATCACTAGGACTGGTGGTTACATAACTGCTACCTATAAATAGGGTTGGTTCTATCACTTTTAGTTTGTGTTCTAAATGTAGCCTTCATAACTCAAGCTTTCATAGATTTTACATAATTCTTTTTTTTTTTTGTTCTTATCACCTTGAGATTTCACCTCCATGTTGGCCCAATTAACTTCCCCTTCTATTTTTAATCATTTTTAAGTCTCTCTTAAGTTCTAATCTTGGTTAAACTCAATTAAACTCCCCTATGAAACTTTCATTCATCTTATACAAGTATTCCATTTTTATATGAATTTCAGATCAAAAAAAATCATTGGATGTTGAAGTTTTAAATTTTTCCATAGCCATATCTTTCTTACTATTGTTTGGAGTTTTGTCTTTGATTTTTTTTATGTTAGACTACACAATTTTAAGAAATGAGGGTCATTAAATTTGTAACAAAATTTTGATAGTCATGCACTAACTAACCAAAATCATTTGTTATTTTATTTAAAGTCATGTTCCTCTCATATTATTCCTTTACTACTATTATTTTATCATTTAACTTGGTTAAATATTTCCTACAATAAATTACTTTGAGTGGAGGAGCTAACACGTTGAGGACCACATCACAAATACATCTCTTGCTTCTAGTTGGTCTACATCTTAATCATGTTGGGGATTCTAGTTTTAATTAAATTTATATTTTTATTATATTATATTATATTAATTTTATTTCTTGCATTATATTATATCTTTATTATAAAAATGCAAATAGATGGGGAAAATAATTGTTTTCTCTTCTCATCTTTGAACCAAAAATATTAGTTAGTTTATTTATTATTTGTAACCATATAATAGATTATTTCAAATCATATGGATTATGTTCAAACCCTAGATATATATTATAAAATAAAATAAAACACTTATACCTACAACAAAAATCAATTTTTAGTTCAAACCAAGCTTTTATTATCACATAAATAAGCACACTAGCAAGGAGAGTAAAAGGTAGTATCTTGGTATTGATTTTCCTTGTTTTAATAAATTAAAAATATTGTATTATTTTATTAAATTATAAAATAATAATTTTAACATTTACTTTCATTCCATATAAACTATTCAAACCTAGTGTGCACTCACCTAGAAACACCAAAAAAACTAGTTCTAGCTTGCATTTACAAAGGAATATTTAGATACTTTTTAATATTGTTGTTTAGGGTATAGATATAATTTTTAATTTATTTGAATGTTATAAAATATTATCTTGCATAATATATTAATTCATATATAATCTGAAAACACAAAAATAATTTCATTTAGTTTTCAACTAGAAAAGCTAGAAATTAGCATTTTCATTATTAGTATAGATTTTGCTTTTAAGTATTGCGTGCATTGAAAAGTGAGTTGAAAATTTTATTAAAAAAAAAGAATAATTTTTTAATTTATTTTAATATTTTATTTTATTTTTCCTTTCAATCATTTACCTCCAATAAGTAGTGAGCTTTATTTTTAGTTAAAACATTACCAAAAACCAAAAATAAATCAACAACTAAAGACTTATACTAACAAGCACGAGCATTCCTAAAATATTGATTATAATAAAATATAAATTATAAACACATATCACCTTTAAAATAATCTCTTGCACTTATATATTGCCAAACGTAGCCTCTTGGATGACACTTCATGATTGTTCATACCTCCATAGAGTAGGTCTCTTTCCTAAAGTTAGAGTATCAGGTCTTACTAATAATCCTCAATCAGATATCAATGTCAAGATTAGAATTGAAGTTTTTTATTATACACATTACACCCATATCATTTTATAACACTCTAAGTTCCTTATTATATAAATATAAAATCCCTAATACACCCATCATCATGTTCTCACAAAAAAGAGGCATTAATACAATGTGATTCAGACCTAGATTCTCATCTTCATCCCCTTTCTTATCCTCAGGTATAACCTTGTCATATATCATTCACATTTGTGTCTGACATTGATAGGGCATATTTATCTTGATAGATTAAACCAAATTTTATTATTCATCCAACCAAACTATTTTCATCTTGACATTCCTAGTATTGATCAAGAGCTTCACCTCCACATCATCACCAGTGTTGAGGGACCTTGGAGTTTTGTTTCCACTCAATAAGACACTCTTAATGAGAAAAGTGATACATTAAAACTATTTTAGTAATATCATGAACATACATTACCTTATATCAATCCAAATCTCATTCCACTAAATAATCAACCCAATCTTTATCATCACCCATCATCCACGTATTACATCGATTATCTCACTTTGACCTTGAGAAGTTGTGCATAGTTTAGCATGTGTTCTTTGTGTGTATATATACATGTTGTGTGTTTTAAAAACTAATAATAAAACATCTTATAGTTACTTTAAAGTATCTAAGGATCCATTAAGTAAACTATAGAACCAATCTTGAGCTTTTCATGTGAGGTTTCTATGGAAATATTTTGACAATAAATATCCACATTTATCCCAATTAAAAAAAGAATTTATATTGAATTATATGGTTGGAATGGTCTTCATGGAAAAAAATAAAGGTAACCATGGGTATTATGAAATATTTCAAATATGTATATTCAAATACACTTTTTTCAAGAGGTTTATTTTGTATCATGTCATTGTTAATAATAACATTGCATGATAACATTTATAAATAGAGAATCAAAACTTGCCTTTGGATATTTCCTATAGTATTCATCATAGACATAAGATGACTAGTAAGAAAAGTTAAAGTTTATAAATATATAGTAATTAATTATAGTTTATAATTGATTTGAAATATAGGAATGATGGATTTATCATCATTATTAGAAATTGATTTTAGGTTCACATCATTTGAGAATTTTGGACCCTTGTGTAATGGTGTATCATTTGAAAATTTTGAAACCTTAGTTAATGGTATATCAATTGGAAACTTTGGAACCTTTAGTAATGGTATATCATTGAATATTTTGTAACCTTTAGTAATGTTATATCATCTATTTTATATAAGTAAACCATGATTTCTTTATGAACTTGGTAGAAAATAGCATTATTAAATAAAGGAAGATTAGGCTCAATCATAGCTAATTGAATTATGGTTAGTGGAGAAATAACCTGTTGATCATCACCATTAAAGACTATAGGGTTGTTCAACTTATCACTTTGGATTAGAGTGGCATAGACCTAGTTAGAGGGATGGTAACTATCCCCTATTAAAGAGATGATATGAGGCCTTATATAATCTTGAAGGGAGGATTACTCTTGTTCTAATGTCCCACTTGGTTTGTAAAAAAATCATTAAAGAATCATGTGTAGAGAGTTGTATAGTTACTACATCATAGTCGTTAAAAAAATCTATATCATACATTACAAGAAAAATAAAGAGCACAAAGGCTAGGGAAATAAGAATAACAAACATAACCTATAGTATGTCCATGAAAAAATAGATATTGAAAATAAATGCATCAAACTAAAACCCTTATAAAGGTATAACCCTAAGATAAGTGAGGGTTACGTAAGAAGCCTCATAGGTCAAATTCACCAAATATTTAACCTTTTTGGAAATGAGGATTAAATGAAGGAGTAACCTAATCAAAAAAGGGGTAATCTCCTGTAAAAATCAAGCCAATTAAATGAATTTAGATTCTACTAATATTCTAATAAGATATATTGAATCTAAAAATATTTTAAATATATAAAGTATAAGATTCAATGTTTTGATGATGTAAATATGAAGGATAAATTGCACATAGCTTATACAGTAATGTGAAGGCATGTATAAGTAGTTCAAGTGTAGAAATGGATTGTTTGAATATCTAGATCCAGACATCATATTTTAAATATTTTCTTTATGTCATTCTAGGCACTTGTGTCACCCTATGGACACTAGTGTCGATGTTAGTGTCCTAATTTTATCGCTAGTGTCTTATAGGGAATATTTAATCTTTTCTATTAATTACACCTATGACTGTTAGGGTTCATTGTTACCTTTCATATTCTATATTCATATCATGTGAATAGATTCTTGATATCATTATTTTTATCAAAACTCTAGATCCTCTAATTAAGGCATGTCACCTTCAAAAATAAGGGTTATTGGGCTCAAGTGAAGTCAATATGACCTCAAATACCCCATTATTAGTGAGTGTTTCCTATATCTTAGGTGTTTTAAGAGTAGATAAAACATATATTAGTCCTAATGACAAAAATCAAGCATAAAAATACACTAGGACTAAACACTCTTACCTAAGAACTAGGGAGAGCATAACATAATAAACAAGATCACAAAATAGAAAAAAAATAATGCAAGTAATTTACCTCCTTTATCAAATTTTATGCTTAATTTTTGGCATGAGAATGTTTGTGCTTAGTATATGATGATTAGAGTCTTCCATCAATGCTCTTCCATGGTGTTAGCATCTATCCAATGGTCACTTGTGGCTTGGTGTTAATCTCGGCATAAATTAGGCATTATAACACTACTCTCAAGGGATCCTTGAAGATATTCTAGTAAAATAACCTTATACACAAAAATTTGTTAACATATGGTGTGGGTACTTTTATTTATATCTCTAAGAACTAAATATAAACTTAGGTAGGTTACGTTAAATTCTAACTTTGGTTGAGTCTATAATAACCTAGGTTGAGTTAGGATAACCATGGGTTAGGTCAAAGTACTCGTGAAATCTTGATACCTAAATTTTAGATATTTGTGAAGCATGACAACTCACTTTATATTTTTTTGAGATTGTGACTCATAATTTTTTGAATATTTAGGAAATAATAAATCACTTTATTATCTCCTTTGACCTTTAACTTCATATTTGTCTAAAAATTCTTTTTTTGGTAAAAGAAATTGACTAATTTGATTTGGAATTTTTGCTTAGGCAAGTTAATTAAGATTTTTAATGTAATTAATTTTGCTTAGTGTTTTTTGGCTTTTGTAAATTATTTTAAATGTTTTAATGAAAGCTCGACATGCCAAAAGTGTCAAATTACTATGTTATAATTCTACTAAGGTTGAAACTAAACTAGGTTATTAGTGTATATAGGGTAATACACCAAATAAACAAGCCTCGTCATATTTTTAGGTAATTAAATACCTTACATAGATCAATTTGGGAAATTTAGATGATTATTAGGTTTAATTTTTGGTATTTAATAGAAATTAAATTGAATCCTAGTTTAGGTACAAAAGTGGCCAAAATTAAGTGTCTATAATATTTCCCTATTTGAGAAGCTATTATAAGGCATATGCCCAATAACATATTTTCAAATAATGAAAAAATTGTTAATCCAAAGGGTTCATGCCCCAAAGGGTGATCAATTATCCTTTTATTCCCCCTCGTGGGAGTGGGTGGTAAAGCATAGTCGATGAACATTCCCTATAAATGAATAAAATGACATGATATAGTGGTAATGGGTGTGGAATTATAGAATTAACTAAAGGTGGTTATAAACGGTAATGAGAGTGGAGTCACTAATTTGCCCAAAGGCAATTATAATTAGTAACAAAGAGTATGGTACTAATTTACCCAAAGGTGGTTATAATTAGTAACAAAGAGTGTGGCACTAGTTTACCCAAAGGTGGTTATAAATAGTGGCACAAATATTTACAATAGTAGGGTTGTGGGAGAAATATCAATTTGGCCAAATACAGTTATAATCAGTAATGAAATGGGAAATATTGATTTGTGCAAAAGTGATTATAGTCAAGAACATAATGTGGGTCACTAATTTTCACAAAGTTAATTATAATTAGGGATATAGGAATTTCCCAAAAAGGGCTAGTGGAGTGGGTAAAAATAATTATTTTCCCAAAGGTAGTTATAATCATTAGCACATGATTCAAAAATAATGATTTGCCCACAGGCAGTTCTAGTCATTCATACATTTAAATTATTTGATTTTAAATATTTCTACCCTAAAAAGGAAAAATATATCATTAATCGATCCAAAAAAAATCCATAATGGGGAAAATTGGCAAGGGTAGCGTATGTGAAAAATCTAGAAAATGGATTTATGATGAGTTAGAAAAGGATAAAAACACGTGTAGCTTAAATGTGAGTTTGAAGACACACATTCAAATAAACACAAGATATAAATTAAAATTTTGTGTTATTAAATGGGTCTCAAGGGAGGGCCAAAAATATGGTTTGGTTATAATATGGTCAAAAAATAAGGCATGTAGGAGTGAATAGCATGTAAAATAGACCATAGATGTGAAGAATACACTTCTTAGAGTGTGCAAAATGAACTTTAGGCCTTATGGGGTAAAAATTCAAATTTTTAGCTATTTATTTACCCCTAGGGTGAAAAAAAATCATTTTCACCTTAGCCTTTTAATAATTTGATCTCTAGTTTTGTGTGTAGATTGTTGAGAAAAATGTCCTGTAGAGGAGCTCGACATCACATTTTAGAGCAAGTGAAGGAGCACATGCGGCCACCACACGATGAGCCATTGATAAGTAATCTAAAATTTGTCATTAATGTCATTTTTATAGCATTTATTACATGTTGTAAGACAAAAAATGGTGAATTCACCATTTGCATTATAGGGCAAATGATGACTTCGCCAAGGAAAATGGTGACTTCATGCAAATTTATCATTCCTAGAAATGGCAATAATGCCAAAGTTAGGTGGAAATCGCTTAAATGGAAATTTTACCCATTTTTTGGTGAATTCATTATTTTCATGAAAATGAAAATGACACTTTTATCAAAAAATGTGCAATATCACCTAAATGTTGGCTTTGCCCTCTTGAAAATAGTTGTTTCACCTTGGAAGCTAAAAATTACTAGTTTTGAAGACCTATAAGGGGTCCAACCTATGTAAGGGGGTCACTTAGATTTATTAGGTTAGGCTTAGGCTTAGGTAGATATATATAGTTAGGTTGATGATAAATTTTTGATTATAGGAGTGATTGGTTATTCTCACATGTTGAGAGTAATGATCACACTATCTACAAACCCCATAGATCTAGACCAAGGATATGGTTGGATTCTTCTAGATGTTAGATCTACATGATATGGCATGTATTCTAGTTATCTAGGTTGACTAAGCTTACTTTATCATGTTAGTTGAGCACTAATATAGTGAGATGTTTACCTTTCACATGCCTATTAGAGAGGCTACCATTACACTTGAGGATACATGGCATATCCTCAATTTTTTGATGTGTAGACAACATTTGTTTTAGACACCACCAGCACATTAATAGGTGGTTATTAATGATTTTTGTAGCTATCAAGGTACCCCCCATGTTTCATTAGAATGTTTATATAGACCTCATAGAGACTTATACAAACATTCAACCAAATGATTTTCCTATTGAGGATCTATCACCACCATCTCTAATTGATCAAGAGGTTGTTGTCTTTATGGCCATTATTAGTGGCATCTTGATACTAGTCAAGAGTGTCTAGTATTTCTATATGGGCCAAGGTAGTGTTGTGAAGAGCATGATGGAAGATTATACACATTTTTATTAGGGGCTAGTTATCATTGTATATTTATATATAGATATACACATGATATCATATCGAGGTGGCTACAACATTGAGGCTTACACACTTCTTATGGTCTAGGACTGGGATCATATCTCAAGTGAGGGACTAGTTAGGATGAATATAGTATGGGATCTAGAGGATCCAATAGCATATGGTTTGGCATAGATAAGAGCCAATAGGCACGGTCATATGGGGGCATCCATTTTATCATCAAATGTTTAATGAACTAACACCATAGTTTTTCATTTGGAGGTCATACCTTGCATATCAGCTACTATGGTTTAGGTTCACCCATCATCCATGAACCCAAATCTCTTTCCATATTTATGGGTAATTAAATATCTTACACAGATGAATTTTGGAAATTTAGATGATTTTTAATCTTAAGTTGTGTTATTTTATATAAATTGAATTAAATCCTAGTTTAGGCATGAAAGTGGCTAAAATTAAGAGTCTACAATTTTCCACTATTTGAGAAGGTGTTGTAAGAAATAGGCCAAATAACATATTTTCAAATAATGAAAAAAATATTAATCAAAAGGTTTCATGCCCTCAAGCATGATCAATTAGCCCTTGATGCCTCCTTGAGGGAGCATGTGGTAAAATAAAGTCGATGAACATTCCCTTGAAATGAAGAAAATGACATGATCTAGTGCCAATGGGTGTGGAATTATTAAATTAGCTAAATGTGGTTATAAACAATAATGTTATGGAATCACTGATTTGCCCAAAGATGGTTGTAATTAGTAACAAATAATGTGGCACTAGTTTTCCCAAAGGTGGTTATAATTAGTAAGAAAGAGTGTGGTACTGGTTTTCCCAAAGGTAGTTATAAATAGTGGCATAGATATTTACATAGGTATGGTTTTGGGATAAATATAAATTTTCCAAAATATAGTTATAATAAGTAATGAAATGGGAAACACTAATTTGTAAAAAAGTGATTATAATCAAGAGAATAATTTGCATCACTAATTTTCCCAAAGACAATTATAATTAGGGATACATGCATTTCCCCAAAAGGGTTGGTGGAGTGGGTAAAAATAATGATTTTCTTGAAGGCAGTTATAATCATTAGCATGAGATTTAAAAAAATGATTTGCCCACAAGCATTTCTAGTCATTTGTACATTTAAATTTCTTGATTTTAAATATGTTTTCCCCAAAAATGTATAATATATCATTAATCAATCAAAAAATAATTTGCCATAATGGGGAAAATTGGCAAGGGTAGATTTTTGAAAAATCTAGAAAATAGATTTATGATGGGTTAGAAAAGGATAACAACTCATGTGTAGCCTAAATATGATTTTGAAGATACACATTTGAATAAATATGAGATATAATTTTAAAAAATGTGTTGTTAAACGAGTCTCAAGGGAGGCCCAAAAATATGGTTTGGTTATAATATGGTCAAAAAATAAGACATGTATGAGTGAACATCATGCAAAATGGACTGCAGATGTGAATAATACACTTCTTAGAGTGTGTAAAATTAACTATTGGTCTCAAGGGGTAAAAATTCAAATTTTTAGCTATGTATTTACACCTGGGGTGAAAAGCAAATAATTTTCACCTTAGCCTTTTAAGAATTTGAGATCTAGCTTTATGTGTAGTTTGTTGAGAAAAATGGCCTATGGAGGAACTCGATGTCATGTTTTAGAGTGAGTGAGGGAGCACATGCAGCCACCACACAATGAGCCACTAATAGGTAATCTCAAATTTTTCATTAATATCAATTTTATAGCATGTATTACATGTTGTAGGTCAAAAAATGGTGAAGTCATCATTTGCATTGTAGGGAAAATGATGGCTTCACCAAGGAAACTGGTGACTTCACATAAATTTATTATTCCTAGAAATGGTGGTAATGCCAAAGCTAGGTGGAAATCATTGAAATGGAAATTTCACCCATTTTTAGGTGAAGTCATTGTTTTCATGAAAATGAAAATGACACTTTCACCAAAAAATGTGCAATATCACCTAAATGGTGGATTTTCCCTCTAGAAAATAGTTGTTTCACCTTAGAATCTAAAAATAATTGATTTTGAAGACCTAAAAGGGGTCTAACCTCTATAAGGGGGTTAATTAGATTGATTAGGATAGGTTTAGGCTTAGGTATCTATATATAGTTAGGTTGATGCTAACTTTTTGATTGTAGGAGTGATTGGTTATTCTCACATGCTGAGAACAATGATCACACAATCCATAGACCCCATAGATCTAGACCAAAGACATGGTTGGATTCTTATAGATGTTGGATTTACACAACATGGAATGGATTTCAATTATCTAGGTTGACTAGGCTTACTTGAGCATATTAGCTAAGTACTAGGACAGTGATATGTTCACCTTTCACTTGCATACTGGAGAGGATATCATCACACTTGAGGATACCTAGCATATCCTCTAGTTATTAATGTGTAGATAGTGATTGTTTTGGACACCACCAGCACATCAGTAGGTGGTTTTTGATGATTTGTGCATATATCAAGGTACCCCCTAGTTCATGGGAAGGTTGATATGGGCCTCATAGAGACTTATACAGACATTCAACCAAATGATTTTGATTTTGGGAATCCATTACCACCAGCTCTAATTGATCAGTCCTTATGGTCATTGTCAACAACATCTTGTTACCAAACAAGAGTGTCTATTATTTCTATATGGGACAAGGTGGTCTTATGAGGAACATGATGGAGTATTATAGACATTTTTCCTAGGGTCTAGCTATCCTTGTACATTTGTATAGAGATATACACATGATAGCATATCAAAGTGGATGTAGCATTGAGGCTTATATACTTCTTATGGTCTAAGACTGGAAGCATATATCGATTGAGGGACTTGTCAGGATACATATAATATGGGATATAGAGGATCCATTAGCATATGTTCTATCTTAGACAAGATCCAACAGGCATAGTCATAAGGGGCATCTATTTTATCATCAGATGTTTAATGACCTGACACCATAGTTTTTCATTTGGAGTTCATACCTTCCATATTAGCTATAGTTGTTTAGTTTCACCTATTATCCATCAACCTAAATCTCATTCCATATTTTTGGGCAATTAAATACCTTATAGAGATGAATTTGGGTAATTCAAATGATTTCTAGGCTTAAGTTGCATCATTTGATATAAATTGAACATAATCCTATTTTAGGCATGAAAGCGGCCAAAATTGAGTGTCTACAATTTTCCCCTATTTGAGAAGTTGTAAGACATATTCCAAATAACAAATTTTCAAATAATGAAAAAAAAATTAATCCAAAGGCTGATCGATTAGCCCTTGATGCCCCCTTGAGGGAGTGGGTGGTAAAATAGAGTCGATGAACATTCCATCGAAATGAATAAAATGACATGATTTAGTGGCAACGGGTGTGAAATTATTGAATTCACTAAATGTGGTTATAAACAATAATGGCTTTAGAGTCACTAATTTTCCCAAAGGCACTTATAATTAGTAACAAAGAGTGGCACTATTTTACCCAAAGGTAGTTATAATTAGTAACAAAGAGTGTGTCATTGGTTTGCCCAAAGGTGGTTATAAATAGTGGCACAAATATTTGCACTGGTAGGGTTGTGGGACAAATATCAATTTTTATAACTATAGTTATAATTAGTAATGAAATAGGAAACACTATTTTATGCAAAATTGATTATAATCAAGAATATAATATGGATCACTGATTTACCTAAAGGCAGTTATAATTAGGGATACAATCATTTTCCCCAAAAGGTCTAGTGGAGTGGGTAAAAATAATGATTTTCCCAAAGGTAGTTATAATCATTAGCACAAGATGAAAGAATAATGATTTCCCCATAGGAAGTTCTAGACATTCATACATTTAAATTCCTTTATTTTAAATACATTTGTGACCAAAAGGCAAAATATATCATTAATCGATCGAAAAAATAATTTTCCAAAATGGGTAAACTTGGCAAGGGTAACTTAAGTGAAAAATCCAAAAAACATATTTATGATGAGCTAGAAAAGGAAAACAACACATGTGTAGACTAAATGTGAGTTCAAAGATACACATTCAAATAAATATGAGATATAAGTTGAAAATTTGTTTTGTTAAATGGGTCTCAGGGGAGGCCCAAAAATATGGTTTGGCTACAATACAATCAAAAAATAAGGCATGTAAGAGTGAACAACATGCAAAATGGCCCATAGATGTGAAGAATAGACTTATTAGAGTATGCAAAATGAATTATAAGCCTTGTAGGGTAAAAATTCAAATTTTTATCTATATATTTACCCTTGGGGAGGAAAATAAATCATTTTCACCCTAACCTTTTAATAATTTTAGCTCTAGTTCTGTGTGTAGATTATTGAGAAAAATGGCACATAGAAGAGCTTGATGTCATGTTTCAGAGCGAGTGAGGGAGTACATGCAGCCACCACATGATGAGCCACTAGTAGGTAATCTTAACTTTGTCATTAATGTCATTTTTATAGCATTTATAGCATGTTGTAGGTCAAAAAATGGTGAAGTCACCATTTGCATTATAGGGTAAACAATGACTTCACCAAGGAAAATGGTGAATTCATGTAAATTTATCATTATTTGAAATGGTGATAATGTTAAAGCTGGGTGAAAATCACTAAAATGGAAATTTAACCCATTTTTAGGTGAATTCATTGTTTTCATTAAAATGAAAATGACATAATCTATCACCTAAATGGTGGTTTTGCCCTCTAGAAAATAGTTGCTTCACCTTGGAAGATAAAAATAACTAGTTTCAAAGACATAAAAGGGGTTTAACCTCTATAAGGGGGTAAATTAGATTGATTATGCTAGTGTTAGGCTTAGGTAGCTATATAGTTAAGTTGATGCTAAAAATTTTATTTCAAGAGTGATTGGTCATTCTCACATGCTGAGAACAATGATCACACTATCTACAGACCCCATATATCTAGATCAAGGACATAGTTGGCTTCTTTTATATGTTGGATATATTTGATGTGGCATGGATTCCAATTATATGTGTTGACTAGGCTTGCTTGAGCATGTTAGTTGAGCACTAGCACAGTGATATGTGTTGGTAATTTGGCTTGTCAAGGCCAAATACCAACCCTTATAATCCAAAACTTTTTAGGATCCTATCAATAGCCTCTACAAGGTGGTCAAATAGGTGTATTTTGATTTAAAAGGGTCAAATTTTGGTCATTTAATGACTAATATGGATGTCAAAGGTCAAAAAATCATTCATAATACATTCATACTCATGGCATTATCCTCAAGTTAAATTTTCATACTTTAAAAAGGTCTTTTAATGTAAATTTAAGCTCAAAAGGGGATGATTTTGACTCCCACATGTCAAAATTGGCTTCTAAAAGCATGTAAAAGGTTTAATTTAGTGTTGATTCATGTTAATGACTCGTGGTCTCCCTCTCATGCATTTATTTTGGTAATTCTAAACTCAAGTTGTGAATAAAAGGGCAATAGAGGCTATTTTCATTCATTTCATGAGAAGTATGGATCCGTACAACCAACCATATATATGAAGCATAAAATAGGAGTAGGAGGATATGAAATATTTTCATGTAAATTGGTCCCCATTTAGGCTAAAAACTGGTTCATATTATCCACCTTGTTAGTTTGCACATAGTGACAGGCCTTAAGGTTTGCAGCTGGTATAGTTTGGAGAAAGAAGGTACTATCTAAAATTTTGGTCAAATAAAGTAGACTTAGAGGGATTATTTATGGAACAAGTGGTTAAATAATTGGTCTCTTATCCCTCCTTAATCACCCATTTGAAGTTAGGATGAATTTTGTAGCTCTACATCAATGAAGGCAACAAGATTTCTTCAAGTTCTCCTCATCAGGGTAACATTTCAAGAAAATTCAAGTTTTTAGAGATTCTTTGGAAAATAATCCACCTTTTCATGGCCTCCTTTATTCCTTTTCCCTAAATTTGAAGGTCAAACAAAGCTCAAAAATACAAGGAGTGCAATCTACACTTTGGCATGCTTCTAAAGAGGAATTATACAGTCTAAGAAAGAGAGAGGATTTTCAAGATTTATTGGTGTCCTCCATAGAATGGATTTCATTCATGTTATCATGTTTTTAAAAAATATTTCTCAAGAATTTCTCCAAGGATTCATGCCATAGCCCATCTTTGTGCTCTCAAAGCATCTCAAAAGGCTAGTTTAGCATTGTTTAAGGAAAATTAGCATATTTTGAGGTTTTTATAAAAACCTATGTTTCATTATCAGCCTATTATCCTTGTCTAAAAGAATCTAAATTGATGTATGTGGTTAATTATAGGTCTATTATTACATATTATCCTTAAATTTTCCTTTGTCATGCTCATAGTGCTCCTTTCCACCTCTATTTTGTTCATCCCATTTCACTATCATAACACCATTTTTTCACTATGTTTTGTGCTTCTTTCACCCTCCCTCCATGTGTTTCTATCATATTTGGTCACCTCACCAATAATTCACCTATTTACATTCCATGGAATCACTATCATAAGAGTGAAAGAATATGGAAATCATAATGAAAATTAAGAAGATATATGCACCTAAAAAACATCATATGCATCCATGGAAGGGACCTACGATAAGGTAACAATACATTCATAATCTTTTTATGAGGTAAAAAAGCTAAAGCATGTGAAGAAGTACATTCTTAAAGGTTAATACCCAATGATCACCTCAAGCTACAAAATATGGGGAGAAAATCATCTAGTTCCTAATTGGTGACTTTATTTTAATTAAGGTCTATATATAGTCTTAGACTATACAAAAAGTACTCTACAATAATATGGTAAGCATTGTAGACACCTAAATCTGGCCATTGATAACCTCCAACCAAGTTTTTGACCAATTTCCACCAAAATGCACAATTTGGCCTAAAAACACTAAAACAAATTAAATGAGTTGAAATTTATATATTCAAGTGTTAATTTTGGCTAAGGTATCATTAAATGGGCAATACAATTTATGGGAAAACTAACTTTGATCAGATCGTTTCGAGTCAAAATGCCAATTTTTCACCTGGGTGCTCTGGATTGCTCTTTTACATAAATTTTATAATACAAGACATGTGCCTTTGTTATTTTTTTTGGTAACATCCTAAATGGGAATACAGTTCCAACACATCTAAGATTGAATTCCAATTCCAATTTAGTCAAATTTTAGACCAATAATAAAGCATTTCGAGCAATTTGAGTAATTTGTGCACAAAGTGCTTAATCATGCTTAAGAGCTAATTAATAAAAATCAAGGCCTAATTAATAATTCCATGGAAACTTTTTGAATACTTATTTTTTTAAATGAATATTGAATATCTACATCATCAGGTGACCTCATTTCTTGGAAAGACATCCCTACACCATAAATGCCAAAAATATCAAGATTCATGCTTCCCATGCCTCATCAGTGCCCTCCATGCCTCTTAATTACTCTTTTATCCCAATCATTGATGAGCCTAGTTATAAATTTTAATTGCATAATTTGATTAATCCTTATCCACACATCTCAATTTTGAGATGTCTAATTAAGGTTGATTCTAATCAGTCTCAAAAATCTATAAATAGAGAGGCCATGAATATCATTTCTAAGTCTTGATAATGCAAAATTATAATGCACAAATGATTCCAAAATCTATTTCAATTAGTGTTAGCATTCCAAATTGATTCCAATCCAAGCCAATCCAAAGCCACAAGGTTCCAAGGAGAAGAGGAGATAGACAAGCCAACTTTGATGAAGACTTCATGAGCACAAGCCGAGCAAGCCACTATAATACGTATTTTGGAACATCCAAGAAACGTAAAAGAAGGTTTATTTTGAATTTTAATTCATGTTTGTTAACTAAGCTCTCCCTAGTGTCTAGGCCTAGATATGTTATGCTAGTTATTTTGTTTCTTTCATTTTATTTTCATTTTGAAACTAACACGATATTAACCATCATCTCTTGAGATCAAATTCCTAGATCACATAATAGCATGCCCAATGGGATGAAACACATCCCACTCATGAATAATATCATTATGAAACTTTAAAATATTCATTTGGATCATTAAAACTCTTGTAATTTGATTTTCTAACTTTGTTTTTCCATTTTTCTTTGTCACAGGTTTACACGATAACCATCATCGGTTACTAAAATCATCCTTGGTTGGCATAGCCATCATCAGTCACTATTGGTATAGCCATTGTTGGTTATATAACCATTATCAATTAGTAAGTGTAACCATAATTGGTTAGTAGAACTGATGTCGGTCACTATGTTTTTCTTAAAAACACAAACCCAAGAGCTAATAGGCCATTTTAAAATACTTGGTTTGGGGTCATATGGACTCTATTTTGGATGATTTTTTTTTAAACCACATTTTTTCTCCTAAATTTTTATAAGTTTGAAATTATTTTAGCTTCAAGTTTCATATATTTTTCATAAAAATTTTAAAATCTATTTAAAATATTTCTAATCTAACATATTTGCTTTTGGGGTGATGCCTTAAGGGTAGACAAGTAACTAGCAAACTTGGAACTTGTTAAAACGTGTTATTAGGACATCTTTGGCATGATTTTAAAATGAATTAAGAATCTTTTTTTTGTTCTTAATGAAACATTTAGGTTAATAAGTGAATTTTTTCATAATTTAGGCTTTCAAAGTTCATAATCTTGAGACCAAGGGGTCAAATGAACACCACCCAATCTTTCGAATTTGGTGCTTAAAAATGAACTCACCTTTCTAAAAAAAAAATTATCTTCGATAGTTGTTTGATCTAATTTTTTATATAAAAGAGAGGGGTGTTGTGTGTATGATCTTCTATTTTTCCCCTTTAAGGAACCCTTGAAATTAAAAGTGGCATTCCTATTGCAAAAAGCCTAGTTGAAGGCTTAGAAAGAATGTCATCTAAAGCACTCCCAAAAAACTCATAAAAGTTTGGGTGATCCTTAAAATGACCTTAAATTCTTTGTATTAGTCTTTTATTTCATGCAAAATTGTGTTGTGAGGGGGACGTCATTACCTCCCATGATTTCTTTAAGGAATATTTGATCCGGGGTTTCATCTCCTAACATTGACTTCACTTACTCCTTCTAAGTTGCACATGGGATGTATCTGAATTTGGACATCGCACTACACTAAGAGAAAATTTGGATGTAGTGGTTGTAAAAAGGACTAGACATTTTTACAACTAACCAATGTCATATTTACCCAATTCTTGTGCTTGTATTTTTCATCATTTGACATGAAAGTCATTGTGCAATTGATTCCCATGGAACCATTCGAAAGCTTGATAGTTTAGTCAACCCCACATTTCCATACCCTTGATAGGATTTGGATGATTATACTTAGTGTCTTTTGGTCATTTTTACTTGATATGTTTTGACACTTAAAATTGTTTATTTTTTCATAAGCCATGTCAAAATCAATTTGTTTATACGTCACTTTTTTTTAAAGAGGCGTTATACTGGTCATTTTATACCACACTTATGCCTTGAAATTTTTTCTAAAACTTGTTTGTGTGTGTCAATTTGAGTTGAGGAGGGTAGTATTATGCAGCCCAAAACATGTTAAAACTATTTTTCCTTTGATTATTTTGAATCTTAACATAGATCACATCATTCGAACATACTTATGTCATTAAGCTAATCAATTTATTTCAAGACTTGTTTACCATTGTGCCAAAAACCATTTGTTTCAAACCATGTCATGTCTACCATTTAGACCTTTGTCTTATGCCATCATGTTGTCCAATCTTGTCTAGATTGTTTGGTCATATCTTAGTTTTCAACATTGAGTTTTCATTTAGCCTTGTTAAGTTTGGATTCAAACATTGATTGATTTCTATTTAGGCCTTAATTCATGGGACTGATACACATACCTTTCTCTTTTGGATTGCATAACTTCGGTTAATCAGTTACCCAAATTTGACAACTATTGATGGTTTGTTTGTTTAGTACCTATCTTTATCATTGTTTGTGCCTTTATTTGGGAAAACATAGTCTTTATGCAAAGAGCCTTTTGTCTTATGCCTTATCCCAACTGATCATGTTTATGTTTGATTCCATGTGTCAGTTTTATGTTAAATTTGTTTCCAAACTTGTTAGATTAAATCAAATCACATGATACCTTTGTTTCAAGTCTAGCTTTTTATGCCATTTGAAAAAAAGTCCTAGCAAATGCGTATTTATTTGAGCCTAGCTTTTGACTTCACATTTAGACAAACAACCTAGTAACTCAATTTTTCCCTTTCTTCATTTAGACTTTTTCTGGAACACTTTGACCTAGACCTCTAACATGTCAGTTTTTATTCAGATGCTTGACCTTTTGTGCGTATGACATTTGACATTAGACATTTGATGTTAGACTATTTTATGCCAAATCTTATCACAAACCATTTTAGAGATACAACTCCATTTTCAAACCATGTTGATGATATAGTCCACTTTCGACCAAGTTAGACCAAGTTTGAACCATTTGTCTTTTAGACATAGTCTTTATGGAGTTTGTAGAACTCTAAGCCTTTTTTCATAATTTTCATCATTTATGTAGATATATCTAGCTACACCTATGGTGGAGCTGCATATAATCTAACTTATGATAGAATGGCTACACAAAATGACTTTTATGGCTTTAGTCAAGACCCCAATGATGATAATATGGTATGTGAGATAGATTTGCATCCACCTCATAATAATCATTCATGGGAACAAAGTCATGAACCAACTCACAATCCAAATTTAGACCTAAATTGGTATAAATAAGCTTGTGAGGAGGACTTTAAAGACCCAAATATAGATAATGTTGTTTGGGATGCAAATCCATACCCTCTTTACATTAATTAGTATGTGGAACATAGTCAACAACTAGCTTATGAGCCAACTCACAACTGGGATGATATGGTTTATGAGGAGGACTTATATGCTTTAGCTTATGAAATCAATCAAGTTCCATGACATCCTTTTTTTATCCAATCATTGACTACATCTAACCCTCCTTTAGATTATATGAGTTATCAAGATCTATAATATCCAAGGAATACCACTACCACTCTAGGACCTAGTCCTTTGGCTTATGCAAGCAATCAAGTTATACACCACCCTATCATTACCATTTTAGGACTTCATCATTTGGATCATGTGAGAAATCATGTTCCCCAATGCCCTACCATTATCTAACCACAATCCATTCCTCATCTAGAACCAATCCCATCCAAACCTCAACCAATCTAATCTTTCAAATACTAAGCTATGTTCAAAATTGATATTTTCTAACTCATTGGAAACCAAAGCTAAGACAACCAACCAATCCAAGATTTTTTTTTTAAACTAACCACTTATGATAAGCCAACTTGTGATGAATCACCTATTAATCCTATACTAGTTATCGAGGAGTCTCACATTGATGAGGCAGTCTTTATCTAGTCACTTCTTAATGATTATAATCACCTTTGGGCAAATCATTACCTCCACCATGTGCCTATTTTTCAAGAGCCTCCTATTGAAAAACTAGTCTCTAAGGTGTTGTCTCTTGACCTTTTTCCTATCCTAGAAGAGTCCCACTCTGACAAACTAGTTTTTTTGGACCCCATTATGTCATCACAAGTCATTACTTATTTAAAACCAAATATTTAACACGACATCATTGTAATAGAGTACCCATCAGATGAAGAATCAGAGTTAGAGTTAGGTTTTATTCTTGAACCAACATTAGATTTACCATCAAAATTGAAATCAACATCAATCTCAACATTAGATTTAGAGTCACTTGAGTTAGAATCAGATTCAAAAGAAGAATATATTTGTGGTTGTTACAACATTGGTTACACATGCCTTATAGATAAATTAGAATACATTTGTGAGCCTTTTATGATTTTTGAAAATGATTACTTTAGCTTTGAGACAATTTATCCTAGTATCTTCTATGAGTTTTGTGTAACCTCTCCCCATTCCATTACTATTCCACATGCCATTACCATCAACCAAAATAGCCATATCATTGACATTCCATCTCCCACAAGTGTCGATTTGGATCGATAGAATCACATTTTTTTTAACTACATCCATGGTGACATAGCAATTGAAGAAAATCAAGGAAGCCAAGACCACATTCATGCAAAATAAGAACATTCTCCTAGTAAAACCTTTTTGAAGGCACTTGAGGACAATCAAAGTCAGAACTTAGTATCTTTTAGTGAATATTTTTTACAAGCACTAGAAGACAATTGTTGACTATTTTTTCATGACTAGTTTGTGTTTTCCCTTTGGCTCTTTTCATTTCTCCTTTACGCATTTTCCATGTTTAGTCACTTGCTTTTTTGTTTGTCTTTTCTATTCAACCTCTCCTAGTTTGGGCTTTTATCCCTTATTCCTTGCATTTCCCCTTTGTTTTTTCATTTAGGATGTTATTTTCCTTCAAGATTTTGTCTTAGCCTTTCTCATTTTGTTTTTCCCTGAAGTTCCCTTCAAAAAAGTTCCAAAGGGCCACTAACCTTTGAAGTACCCTTAAAAATTTTCTGAAGGAACTTTTCCTTGCCTTGTTTTTTCCCAAGTGACCCTTTGGATTTTTTTTGAAGGGCATTTTTTGTCTAAGTGACCCTTATAAAAAAAATTTAAGGACACTTCACCTTTTTTCTTCCTCCAAGTGACCCTTCAAATTTTTTTTGAAGGGCACTTTTCATCCAAGTGACCCTTCAAAAAAAAATTGAAAGTGCACTTTTTGCCCAAGTGTCCCTTCAAAAAAATTTGAAGGGCACTTTTACCTTGGTCTTTCTCAAATTCCCCTTTAGATTTTATTTGAAGGGACATTTTGTCTAAGTTCCCTTTGAGATTTTTCCTGAAGGCTCACTTTTGACCTTTTTCTACAAGGTTACCCTTCAGGATTTTTCATGAAGGGCCCTTTGTCCATAGCCTACCCTTTGGAAAAAATTTAAAGGGCCATTTCTTTGGAAATGCCCTTTAGAATTATCTAAAGGGACCTTATGCCCCTTCCCAGGTGTCTTTTAGAACTTTTCCAAATGACACTTTCCCAAGTGTCCTTCAGGAAAAGTTCCTAAAGGAAACTAACTATTACCAAGAAGCTGAAAGATAAAGACCCAAAAGAATTCCTTCAGATAAATTATCTAAAGGAATTACTTTGGGAAAATTACCATGACCAAAAACCTAAAATAATAAGTCTGACCCAAATAGATTCCCATGACTTACCATAGAATGTCAATTTTGATGTAGCCAACTAGTCATTGGGGTTTAAGGACATGATGTGCCATAGGACATCAAATTCAGGGTGACCAATAATCCATTGGGTTCACATTGGTGATGTGTCATAGGATGTCAAATTTAATGTCAGGAACTAGCCATTGGGGTGAAACTTAGTGATGTACCACAAGACATCAAGTTCATGCCCAGAGTCTTTAAGCAAGAAGTAAAGCCATTCATAAATCTTAAATGACTCTACAGTGCAAGGATTTGATAAAATCTCAGCTTATAAATTTTATAATTAAGGAGCCTTAAAGAACTTGAAGGAGTAAGTAAGGAGTAGAAGGACTCAAAAAACCTAAAAGGGTCTTAAGCAAAGAAAAATTAGGTTTTCAAAAGAGCTTTACTTATAAACTTTTATAAGTAAAAGCAATCAAAAAACCTAAAAGAGAAAGTAGCCTTGACAATGCAAACTGGTTTTCTCAACATGCTTGACTTATAAGTTTTATAAGTAAATCCATTCAAAAAACCTGAATGGGTCTACAGTGCAAAATATGGAAGCTTTCAAGAAGAATCTAAGGTTCACAATAGTGATTAAAGCCATTTTTTATGGAGGGTCATCTCACCATTGGTTTTTTAATGATCCTAGTCATTTCAAGATGGTGAATCAAAGAGAAGGACAAACTCCAACTGAATGAGAGAGTAGTTGGAATCAGTTTCACAAAGATGGTGATGGCAAAGCATTTTGAAGGCTTATATTTTAGTGCCCAATATCTCTCTCATCTCTCCCTCTTTTAATATAAATAGTACCCTTAGGATCTTCTTTTATCATCCATAGATAGTATGGCAAAGCTATACTAGAATTTTTTGCCATTTTCTTACCTTTGAGCAAAGAAGCATAAGTCTATTTTTCTTTCTAAGTTCTAGACATTTGCCTAGGCATGTAAGAGACATAGAGTGATATAAAGTGATATTTTATCCTTATATTATTTGTCCTTCATGATTTTGAGCAAAGAGCCAATCCAAAAGGTCATGCAGAGTGCATTTTAATTATATGAGACCTTTCATGTGTAACCCTTTTCTAGAATATATAGGTTGTTGTTTCAGTCATTTACCTTGTTTAATCTCATTCAACATTGTCTCTACATTAAAATACTTATGTTGGAATCTTCTAGAGATTGAGGTATAGACTATATTATGATGTATTGTGCATAAGTATAGGGCATACATATGGATACTAATTCTTGGTGTATCATCATTTTAGACTAAGATTTTTATTTATGCAAACTTTTGACTCTTTTCATTCATACAAGATGGTTCAGCAATTTTATTGCACAAAAAGCTAATACAAGGATCTAGCCCTTTCAACCTAGAGGTTCATTACCACTTATAGGCACACCCACAAGCCTATAAATGTCCCAACATTGCCCAAATCTAGAGGAGGCCTAAATATCCCTCTTCTAGGGTGCAAGTTTTGGAGACAACAATTTTGGCATGCCCGGTGGGACCAAGTTTTATTACTAAATCAAGGTGAATGTTGGTCTTGATAGGCCTAAAATAGTATAAATACCCATAACCCAACATTTGATGACTCTAAAAGGGTGTGAATCCCTGGTTCTAGACCAAGTTTTATATATTATCCTACATGGTCCTCATAAGGTCCTCAAGATTTTTTTACCAAGCCCCTTTAGCTTAAGCTCTTCCTAAATAAAAACACCCTAAACCACTCCTAACCCTATTAAATCCTTGGTAAGGAGGTTTTGGGGAAGAAGAGGAAGAGGTTGAAGAAGTTCAAGGAGATGAAGAAGTTGAAGAAGAGGAAGAAATAGAGGATCAAAGGGAAGGAAGAGAAGTGGGGGAAAGAGGAGAGATAGATAGATGTCAACCTTTCCCTACTTTTAATACCTAAAACCCAATAGTGATTCTTGCATATGACCCCATCCCTCTGAATGCTATCAAAAAGATTCCTAGTTTCAATGGGGAGGGTCCTATTACCCCATTTGAACATATTATAGACATCTCTATTTTTTTCAATTTCCATAATGTTAAGAGGGTCATTAGGTTGCTTGTTATGTCTTTAGAAGGCAAAGCACTTGACTGGTATAGAACATTGGAATGGGGATACATTATAAGTTGGGATGGCTTTGGAGACCTATTGGTGACAATATTTGAAAATAAGAGTGATCATGCTTCCCTAATACATTAGCTAAATGTAATAAGAAGAGGTCCAAATGAATCCATGGGAGATTTTAATGAGAGATTTCAAAGAACATGGTATAGGCTACCACCAATAATGAGATCTCCTCCTATTTTTGTGTTCCTAACATACCTCAAAGGGATTGGTACTAATTTTGTTATTATGTTGTAGTCAATGGGAAGGCTTCACTCTTCTAGGTGCATATGAGCTAGCAATTGAGGCTGAGAATAGCTTAATTTAGGTTAGAATAATTCCTCCAAAATTTTCCATGCCATTTTTATCCCATAATTTAATTAAATCTCCAATCATGTCACAAGTTCCCAATGCCAATGTGAATCCAAAAGCCTTTCCCAAGAAGGTGGATAACATTGTGGATAAGGATGAAGAAATCAGATCATTGAGAGCTCAGCTCAAGCAAGCTCAATATCAAGAAAGTTCTCCTCCTAATGCACAATAATATCCTCAACAAGGATATAGAGCTCCATGACAATACAATTATCAAGGGAGTGGAAAAAATCAACAAGGATATAACATGTAACCCAATCCATACAGTCCAAATTATGCTCCTCTTGTAAAGACTGTTGATCTAGTTCATGTAAATCTAATGCAAGGAGAAGATCATGTGGACCAATGGGGTAGCCTCAAGCTTAGTTTACATATGATAATGGAGGACTAGCTACACTTTGACTAAAAAAGAGGAAGATAATCCTTACATGATAGTAGAAAAAGCATGTCCTAGCCAAAGGGATAGTCATGGAGAAGGCAGTAGCCCAAGTGTGAGAATGATGAATTTTCAAGTAAAAGATGATTTTGTGTTGACTCAAGGCATTTCAATTTCATCCAATACAAGGGCCAAAATATAGCATTGGGAGAAGTCCAAGAGCCATGAATATGTCCAAGTGATGCCTCTTTGAGGCCACAAAGCATCAATCAGTGTGCTACACCTTCTACAAGCCATGTTCCTCAATAAAATTAGAATGTAAATGAGGCTGCTAAGATTGCAACATAACAGGCTATAGATCCTTCATTACCATCCAAAATTTAAGGGAAAATGAATGATACATCTATAAATATTTTGGACTCATTGAAGAGCACTAAAATAAGAATATCCCTTTGGGAGGTTCTACATATGCTAGTCAAAAGGAGCTTTTACAAGAGCAGCTAGCAAGCATGCATGTAGCTCCTCAATTTTCAAAGCATCATAGTGTGACTCTCACAAATTATCCAAATCATCTTTTGGAACCTTATACTAAATCTAAAAATCCTCCATCCTTCTACCTCACACTCTTAATGGGAGATAAGCTGGTCCATAATTGTTTTGTAGATAGTGGAGCAAGCACTACTGTTATGCCTAAAGTAGTGGCTGATAAGTTGGGTTTGAACTATGAGCCACATATTAAAGGCATGTTATAGTTAGAAGGAAATATAAAATAGATGGTAGGATTGGTCAAAGGTCTGAAAATGTTTTTACATGGCTGCTCAAGCTAACCTATCATGTAAGATATTGTGGTGGTGGATCTTCCAGCACACATTGTTATATGCTTGTCAAGGGAATTTACAGTGGAGATAAGAGGATATCTTTCTATTGATTGGTCCTTTCTAGCTTTCAAGGTAAGGTATGGAACTAAGGTATCCATAAGGACTCAACCCTTATCAAGGTTCCACATTGAGCCATACTTGGAGATAATGACAAATCAAAATTATCTAATCAACAAAGAAGAAAAAATAGTTATGGATGGTGAAACATATTCTCCTCTTGAAGGTATTTCTGACCTCTAGCTTTAAAATTACAACACTAAAACACATGGCCTTGATCCTTACACTTTTATTGAGGAGACTGATTTGGGATTTTACTACATGCATTAAGAGAACTTCCCAATTCCTTCACTCACCAATCAAGATCATGAGTTTGATGGCATATGGGAAATGTTATTTGATGGTTCAAGGAGCAAAGTAGGCATATGATCTAGTGTCATGTTGTTTTCTCCATCAAATTATTGTTACTACTCTTCTTATAGGTTTCACTTTAGCTACACTTGCAATGTGGTAGAATATGAAGGCCTAATTTATGGTCTCCAATGGGCAAAGAAGATAGGAATCAAGATTTTAAAAGTCTATGGAGATAGTGAGCTATTCATTCATCAAGTAATAAGTCAAGATATAGAAAATAACCCCTTGCTCAACTCCTACAATCATAGGGTATGGGATCTACTTGAATATTTTGATGCCTTCAATATCCAGCCCATACCAAGAGACTTGAACAAGCATGCTAATAGATTAGCTGCAATATGAGCACATTTTGACTTGTTTAATGATGTTGAACAAGATAAGGATCAATCCCATATCAAGATCATTGTAATTTTCTTAAATTATAGATAATGAAGTGGCATGTTAAGTGTTTTAAAGTTATGAGCATATTACACACTTCTTTCAAAATGAGGTAGGCTTTTCTTCAAGAAATCAAAGGAAGTTGCATGATCATTATGAAGAGCAAATTATATAGCTGAAAAAAAAAAAATACCTAAGGGGTTGATTACCTTGGAGAGTGTCTTCAATGATGATGATCAAAATAATAACCAAATAATGAGCATGTCAACAAAAGAATAGAACTATGAGAGAGTTCTGATTTTCAATGACAAATGTTTAAAGACTAGCAAGGTTTATTCTCAACTGGAAAGGCAAGATTTTATTGAATTATGCAAAGAGTTTCATGACATCTTTTCTTGGGAGTACAAGGAATTGAAAGGATTTTATCTCATCACACCATTGAGTTGGATCATGGAGCTAAACTAGTAAGACAAAAGAAAAGGCCTATCAATCCCAATGTAGAAGAAATCATAAATAAATAGTTGACCAAATTGATTGAGTCCAAGATTATATTTCCCATCAAACACTCAACTTGGGTAGCCAAACTTGTGCCGGTTTGAAAAAATAATGGAGAAATCAAACTTTGTGTGGATTTTTGTGATCTAAAAAAAGTGTCTCTCAAGGATCATTATCCACACCCTTCCATGGAATAAATTATGCAAGTTATTTAAAGTTCTCAATGTTTCTCACTTCTTAATGGTTATTTAGGTTATAATCAAATATTGGTAAATGAAGAGGATCAATTCAAGATATCCTTCACCACCAAGTGTGGGACCTTTTCCTATAAGAAAATTCCATTTGGTTTATCCAATGCTAGAGCTACATTTCAAAGGGTAATGGGCATGGATTTCAAAGGTTTGATTAATAAGTTTTTACTTATTTACCTTGATGATATAACAAATTTTTCAAAGGATGTTGTTGATCATATGGGACATCTAAGGCAAGTGTTTTAGAAGTGTAGAGAGTATGGCATATCACTAAATAGAAAGAAGTGCATCTTCACTATCCATGAAGGTAAGCTTTTGGGTCATGTTGTTTCAAAAGAAGGCTTATTGACCCTAAAAGGATTAAAACTAGTCTAGGCTTGTCTTTGCCTCAACACAAGAAAGGGATGAAAATTTTCTTGGGAGAAATAAACTTTTTAAGGAGGTTTATCCCAAACTTTGTAACTATGGTAAAGCCTATCACATCTATGTTAAAAAAGAACCAAGTTTTTACTTGGACAAAGGAAGGTAAAGGTAGCTTTGATGAAATCAAGCAAGTAATTACAGCATCTCTCACTCTCTTAAATCCAAATTTTTCTAAATATTTCATACTTTATACTTTCTCTAACCTTGACACAATCTTAGCTATGCTTATGAAAAAGAATGATGAAGATGTTGAGCAGCCAATTACTTTCTTCAACCAAGGCTTAGAGGACTACGAACTAAGATATTCTTTTGTTGAGAAGCAAGCTTTATATATCATTAGAGGATTGAAAAAGTTTAGGCATATGGTGTCAAACAACAAGATTCATGACATGGTTTCCCACCCTAACACTAAGTATTTTCTCCTAAGCAAGGATCTTAATGAGAAGAGAGCTAGATGGATCACAAAAGTTATGGAATATGACATTGACATCAAGGTAACCACCTGGTAAGAGGAAGAGGTTTATGTGAGAACTTGGCATTTGAGTTTCAAGAGCCAAAAGAGCAAGCTTTGGTAAATCAAGTTCAAGACCAGCCAATTGATCAAATGCAAAATCAAATTTGGACACAAGACATCATTAGTTTTCTTCAAAATGGTGAGTGTCCTAATGGCTTGAATAAATCTCAAAGAAGGTATTTTAGACTGAAAACTATTCCTAATTGTCTTGTAAATGGAATTCTCTTTAAAAAAGATGTGAATAATGTGTTTCTAAGATGCATTAACAATGACCAATTTGATATGCTATTGGAAAAGTTCCATAATGGTTTAAGGATATTTATAATTGGGCTAAGGTTTGTCCTCAATGTGATTTCTTTGTTGTAAAATAAAAGATTTTTGTTCTTCCATTAAATCCTATCCAAGTGGACTAGCCTTTCATGCAATGGGTCCTTGACTTCATTGGCATGATCAATCCTCCATCAAGTGCTAGACATAAGTGGATATTAACTACTACGGACTACTTCATAAGATGGTTCTTTAAAGGAAGTAAATGAAAATTCCATCTTAGAGTTCTATGATAGCATTATAACAAGGTTTGGATCTCCTCATGTCATCATCTTAGATAATGCACTTGCTTTCATAAGTGCTAAGACTTTTGAATGGGCAGCAAAGAGTGGCATTCATTTGAGTACTTCATCCAACTACTACCCTCAAGGTAATTAATTGATTGAACTACCAACAAGAACCTCATCAATATTATCAAGAGTACACTAAAAACAAACCAAAGAGCATGGAATAACAAGTTGAAGATAGCCTTATGGGTTGATAGGATCACTCCTAATAATTCAATTGGTAATTCTCCTTTTATACTTATCTATGGGAGAGAATTTAGGCTATCCATATCATAAGAACTCCCTACCTTGGAACTTGCACAACAGCTAGAATTACTTGAAAACACTCTCATGTAGGTCATATTGACAAAATTAATGTAGTTAAAAGAGGTAAGAGATGATGCACACAAAGATTTGGAGCACCATCAAGTTCTCATGAAGAAATCCTTTGACAAATGTAAAAGGGCAAGAGTGTTCAAATAAGGTAACTTAGTCTTAAAATGGGATGAGGATAGATCAAAACCAAGCAGACATACAAGGTTTAATACTTTGTGGAGTGGTCCTTACATCATCAGCAAGTGCAAGAAAATAAACTCTTTTCAGTTGTCCAAAATAGATGGAGAAGAGCTACCTATTTCAATGAATGGGATCCATTTGAAGTCTTGATTTTGACCCTTGTTGGCCATGTCTTGTATATACCTTATTTTGGTGTGTTTCATTTATTGTGTTATTTTCCCTGAAGTGATTTGGAGCACAAGTGTTTCCCTTTTAGGTGTTTTCTTTCCTTTTATTGGTTGTGCATGTGTCTCTCTAGCTTGTGTGTTCGGCCATGTCTTGTTATTTTAAATCTTATTTTCCTTGCATGACTCCATGACCAATGGAATGATTTAGGCATCTAGTCTAATGACATAATAGGCATGTCTCCCCTAGAAATCTCTAGAATTTTGACCATTTTTGCATGACCAATTTGTGTTTTCCCTTTGGCTCTTTTCATTTCTCCCTTGCTCATTTTTTGCGTTTGGTCACTTGCTTTGTTTTTTGTCTTTTTCCTTCAGCCTCTCCTAGTTTAGGCTCTTCTCCCTTGTTCTTTGCCTTTCCCCTTTGTTTTTTCCTTTAGGATGTTGTTTTCCTTCAAGATTTTTTCTTAGCCTTTCTCGTTCTATTTTGCCTCGAAGTGCCCTTTAGAAAAGTTATGAAGAGCCACTTCCCTTCAAAGTTCCCTTTGGAATTTTTTGAAGGCACTTTTCCTTGCTTTGTTTTTGCCCAAGTGACCCTTTAGATGTTTTCCAAAGGGTAATTTTTTTCTAAGTGACCCTTCGAAAAAAATTCTAAAGGGCACTTTGCTTTGTTTCTTCCTCCAAGTGACCCTTCAAATTTTTTTCAAAGGGCACTTTTTGTCCAAGTGACCCTTCATAAAAAATTTGAAGGGCACTTTTTGCCCAATTATCCCTTTAGATTTTTTCTAAAGGGGACTTTTACCTTGGTCTTTATAAAATGCCCATTTGGATTTTATCTAAAGGGATAATTTGTCTAAGTGCCCTTCAATATTTTTCCTAAAGGGTCACTTTTGACCATTTTCTCTAAGGTTACCCTTTGATATTTTACTCGAAGGGCCCTTTGTCCATAGCCTACCCTTCAAAAAAGTTACAAAGGGCCATTTACTTTGGAAATGGCCTTTAGTATTTTTCAAAGGGACCTTTTGCCCCTTCCTAGGTGTCCTTCATAACTTTTTTGAAGGACACTTTCCCAAGTGTCCTTCAAGAAAATTTCTTGAAGGAAACTAGTCGTTGCCAAGAAGCTGAAAGACAAAGACCTAAAGGAATTCCTTTGGACAAATTATTTGAAGGAATTAATTCAATAAAATTTCCATGACCAAAGACCCAAAACAATATTCTTGACCCAAATAGATTCCCATGACATGTCATAGAATGTCAATTTTGATGCAGCCAACTAGCCATTGGGGTTCAAAGACATGACGTGCCATAAGACGTCAAATTTAGGGTGACCAACTAGTTATTAGGTTCACATTGGTGATGTGCCATAGGATGTCAAACTTAATTTAAAGAACTAGCCATTGGGATGTAACTTGGTGACGTGCCTCAAGACATCAAGTTCATGCCCAAAGTCTTCAAGCAAGAAGTAAAGCCATTCAAAAAGCTCAAATGACTCTATAGTGAAAATTGAGATTTATCAAAGGCTTGAATTATAACTTTTATAAGGAGCCTTAAATAACCTGAATGAGTAATCAAGGAGTAGAAGGACTCAAAAAACCCAAAAGGGTCTTAAGTAAAGCAAAATCAGGTTTTCAAAAGAACTTTGCTTATAAACTTGTATAAGTAGAAGCAATCAAAAAACATGAAAGAGAAAGCAGTCTTGATAGTGAAAATTAGGTTTCCCAACATGCTTAACTTATAAGTTTTATAAGTAAAGCCATTCAAAAAACATGAATGGGTCTACAGTGAAAAATGTAGAAGCTTTCATGAAGAATCTAAGGTTTGCAATAGAAATCCAAGCCATTTCTTATGGAGGGTCATCTCACCATTGGTTTTATAGTGATATTTATCATTTCTAGAGGGAAAATCAAAGAGAAGGAAAAACTCCACTGAAATGAGAGAGTAGTTGGAATCAGTTTCACCAAGATGGTGATGGTAATCTATTTTGGGAGCTTCTATTTTGGTACCCAAGAGCTATCTCTTCTCTCCCTCTTTTGCTATAAATATGACCCTTGGACTCTTGTTTTATCATCCACAGATAGTCCAGTGAAGCCCTACTAGAATGTTTTATCATTTTCTTGCCTTTCAGCAAGGAAGCATAAGTCTATTTTCTTTCTATGTTCTAGACATTTGCCTAGGCATGCAAGAGACACAGAGTGATAGCAAGTGATGTTTTATCCTTTTATTATTTGTCCTTCATGCTTTTGAGCAAAGAGTCAATCCAATAAGTATGTAGAGTGCATTTTATTTATATGATACCTTACATGTGTAACCCTTTTATAGAATATATAGGTTGTTATTTCAATCATTTATCTTGTTTAATCTCATTCAAATTTGTCTCTACATTAAAATACTTATGTTGTAATCTTCTATAGCTTGAGGTATAGACTATATTTTGTTGTATTGTGCATAAGTATAGGGCATACATGTGGATACTAATTCTTGGTGTATCACCATTTCAGACTAGGATTTTCATTTATGCAAACTTCTGACTCTTTTCATTCATACACCCTGGTTCAGTAATTTTATTGTACAAAAATCTAATATAAGGAGCTATCCCTTTCAACCTAGATGTTCATTTCCACTTATAGGCACACCCACAGGCCTAGAAATATTCCAATGTTGCCCAAATCTAGAGGAGGCCTAAACAACCCTCTTTTAGGGTGCAATATTTGGAGACAACAACAATCAAATTTAAAAGTCAACATTCCTTAGTGAAACCTTATCAAAGGTGATATGAGATAATCAAGACAACTTCGTTGGTTAAAACCTCTTTGAGGCACTAATAGTTGAGCATAAAATTTCTTCACTACTTGATGAACACAAAATCAAAGATCAAATCAAAATAGCTTCCTATTTATAGCCTAATCAGATGGTAACTACTCTCAAGGCCCAAACAAAATAAAAATCTGATGGTCCTATCAAGAGATCAAGTCTTCATCCCTACCACAACCAAAATTATGTCAAATCCAACATCAGCAACATTACATGTGATTGAAAGTCCTAATCTTCATTTATTTCCCCACTATTCCACATTCCATTATCATCTACGATTTCATTTCATAATTAAACCTACCATCCATTATTTGTCCCTATTTACCATCCATATCTACACTTTCCTTTGTAGAGGGTACAAAGATACCTTATCTTGACACTTGAAGGAATCAGAATCAGTGACCAATGAAAATCACAAAAGCATTCTTGACAACCAAATCTACAGGCACTTATTGATGGATTAGTTATTCAAATGAGGTGTGGGATAGCAATTAACATGATCAAGTATTCTTCTTATATCATTTGTTTATTAGGAAGTGCATCTCCCCATCAGTAAGAATAATAGAATCAAAAACCACACCCAGGCCAAAAACATGTATCATACCATTTCATATACCATTGCCATTATTACATATACTTTTGCCATTATTTCATATTCCTACCATTTACCCCATCAATTGGAGGCAACCCTCCTACTATTTTAACCTAATTATCAAACCATCATTATCCTAAGCAACACCATACCATCCTACTAGTCCTTCATTATCCTTAGCAAGACCATACCATCTAACCATTCCATTCTTATATAAACCAAAGCCTATTTTTAATCATCCTGCCTAATCCTATTTTGATCTTGGTTCATTTGGTTCTTTCCATACATTTTGTGAGAGAATTTTGATCATGTTTGAACAATAAATCCAATTGGTGTTTACAATGATGGTTGATCTGGAAAGATATCTTTCATCCTATCAGGTTTGTTTATGTGAGCCTGATTATAACCTCCTATGGGAAAATTAGTGTCTCACTAGTCTTACTACTAATTATAACCACTTATGGGAAAATTAGTATCATTGACCTATGCCATTGTATCCTAATTATAAAAACCTATGGGAAAACTAGGGGCAACACTTATTTACCATACATTATCACATCACCTTGCAATTTTTGTTTTCATTTGACTGGTCATTTGTCAGATTTGAGAACTTATTAGGACCTAGTTGGTTTTTTCCTACCTTTTATGTGGATGGAATTACTATGACTTGAGGTTATTTTAGGACTATGTGGGTCATGCTCAATTCATGTTGAAGTCACCTTAGTCCCCCTTTCTATACGCTCTCACTATTTTATGATCAACCTAAGCTAAACACTGTTGCCATTTTGTGAGTAGGTATCTTGTCATTATCGATCGAGTTAAGATACCTCAAAAATGCCAAAAACATTCATAATATTTCAAAATCCAAAAATATTTATCCTGTCTAAGCCTAGTCAGTTGTCCTTGATCCACCTTACTAGGGCATTGTCATTGTTAGGATGCTTTCTTTTGCTTTTGTTTTCAGGCTTTCTATTTATTTATTTTTCTATTGTTTGTTTTTTTGTTCACTTGTCTATTTATTTACTTTTAGCACTATTGCATCTACTCAATCTATATGCATTCATGGGTGATTCATTGAACACATTATTCTTGAGTTTATCCATATTCATATGTTAATATTATCATCATAGTTTTTATCATTGGTGTATTTTTTTAGTGTTTATTAGATCAAGAGTTAGTCCTTATGCATATTTTGGGATCATCTTCATGGTGTTCTATCACGAAGCCTACCATCACATGCTACAACAAAAATCAGATTCAAGAAGGTATAAAATCAATGAAGCCACAAACGTTTCTCCTTGGCACCTTGGCAAATCTTTCCATCCCACCCTTGATCAAGTTAACCCATTGGCCATTCTAATTATATCATTACTAATCAGGATGAGCATCTCCTCATTGGTAGGTACAACTAAATCATTTTCTATTGATCAATCTCATTCCTTTATTTATCTCTTTCATCACTTTATGCTTGCTCATCTTTGATTTGTATTCTAGGTTATATCATTGAGTTATGCTTGTTAATTAGCCCTAACTAGGGCACAATCATCTTTAGCTAATCTAGGTCCTTCTAATGATTATAACTGTCTATGGGAAAATCATTATTTTGACTTTTATTCCTAATTATAACCACTTTTGGGAAAATTAGTATCTTTTTTAACTCAATGCAAGTAAGTATTTTATTATTTGGATTAATCTCAACCATGGGTTACTTCCACCTTTCTTCTTATTTTTTTAGAGGGACTGTCCATCAAAAAATGTGATGGCCACTCCCTCGAAGGAGTATCATCATAAGCTTCCCAAACACCATTTGGAGCTTTGTTCTTTATCCATCATGTTATTTTTGGCATACAATCCATCTCTTATTATTTGAGAAGACATTACTTTGCCTATGGTTTTCAACATCTTCTCAAACAGGGGCAAACTGTAGACACCTAAATCTAGCCACCAATAATCTCCAACCAGGCTTTTGACCAATTTCCACTAAAATGCACAATTTAGCCTAAACACACTAAAACACATTAAATGAGTTGAAATTGATATATTCAAGTGTTGATTTTGGCTAGGGTATCATTAAATAGGGTAATCTAATTTATGGGCTAGCTAACTTTGATCAGATCATTTCAAGTCAAAATGCCAATTTTGTACCTGGATGCTCTGGATTGCTCTTTCTTATCAAATTTCTTAGATGAGACACATGTCTTTGTTATTTTCTATTGGTAACACCATAAATTAGAATATGGTTATAATTCATCTAACATTAACTTCCAATTCCTATCTAGTTGAATTTTAGACCAATAATAAGGTATTATGATCAATTTGATTAATTTATGCACAAAGTGCTTAATCATGCTTAAGAGATAATTAATCTAAATCAAGGCCTAATTAATAATTCCATGAAAACTTTTTGAATATTTATTTTTGGAAATGAATAGTGAATATTTGCATCATCAGGTGACCTCATTTCTTGGGAAGATATCTATAGACCATAAATGCCACAAATATCAAAATTCATTCCACCCATGCCTCATCAATTCCCTCCATACCTCTTAATTACTCCTTTATCCCAAATATTGATGAGCCTAGTTATCAATTTTAATTGCATAATTGGATTAATCCTTAGTCACACATTTAAATCTTGAGATGGATGATTCAGGTTGATTCTAATCAATCTCAAAAATCTATAAATAGAGAGGCTATGAACATCATTTCTAAGTCTAGATAATGCAAAGTTATAATGCACAAATAATTCCAAAAGCTATCGAAATTAGTTTTAGCATGCCAAATTGATTCCAATCCAAGCAAAGACAAAGCCGCAAGGTGTTAAAGAGAAGAGGAGATATCCAAGCCTCCTTTGATGAAGACTTCATGAGCATAAGCTGAGCAAGCCACTATAACAATCATTTCAGAGGATCCAAGAAAGGTAAAAGAAGGTTTCTTTTACATTCTAGTTGTGTGTTGTATTCATGTTTGTTAACTAAGCTCTCCCTAGTGTCTAGTATAGATATGTTATGCTAGTTAGTGTGTTTCTTTCATTTTATTTTCATTTTGAAACTAACACGATACTAACCATCCTCTCTTGAGTCAAATTCCTAGATGACAAAGATATACCCTTTTTTAGGTTGATCTCATGGTATGAAAGTGTGAATGAGGTTGAAACATAGTGGTATGGTCCTTATTCATGTTATAGAATCATTAATTATTTGAAACCATCATTAAGCATTAAAGAGGCACAAAAATGCACCTACAAGCCTAGTTTTAAGGTCACAAATAAACATATTGATAAGGGATTTTGAAAGTCAAAGAGATGTATTAAGGTAATGATAGGCTAAATCACTGCTAATATAGTTAGCCACAATAAGAACCCTATGGCCATGAGGATTATTAACCTCATCATAGATATTAAATAATAGAATGTGTCTAATTCAATAATCCTTAGGAAAATAAGCTAAAATGAAATCTACATTGCCTAAAAAAGACACCTACATTCAAACCTCAAATATTGCAACGATCAATGAGAAGAATGGTTTAATGTGAAGTTCATGATTTAAAGAAGGTGTTATGAGTGCCAATGTTGATTAGGATTAAAATAAATATTAAGAAGGTAAATGGAAGAGTATATAAGTAGTGACTCAATCAAATTCATCCTTTAAAGGTGTACCTATAGCCAACTAAAGACTACCTACATTCAACAGGCTAAATAGTACTATAGAAGCATCTTTAAGGTTTAAGACCTTCAAAGATGTCATTATGACTATAAGGATATTTTGATAAGATAATGAATATTTAATTATTTTATGTTTTTTCAAATTCCTCCAAGCATCTTACACCTTGTTATAGTCCATACAAGACAAATCATCATAGAACAGTCAATTACATATGTGAGAAGGTCTGTTAAGAAGGAGGTGGTGGTGAACATATGAGAGAGGTAGTTTCATGAATATATTCATAAGTTTTGTAATTAAATTTATACTCTAAAGGAATACAAAGTTATTTTATTCCTCACCTAAAAATGAGACCTACATTCAGCCTCAAAGAACCCTACAGCCATGAGGACTCATTGTCAACTTCATAGCAAGAATTGATAGCAAGGGTACTATCAAAAAAGTTTCATATATTGAAGATAAAAATGGAAAAATAAAGATATTAATGTAATAACGAGGAGTATCTTATCTTGTTTTTACATTATCATATCATCCAAATTTAGTAGGTACCTATAATCATCATGAAAGGATAGGTTTTCCATTGAAATGGTATGCACATTGATGACATAATAGCATTAAGGAGTTTCATATCCAATACAAGAGGTATTTAAGAGGATGATAGGTTTTATATAGGTTTTAACATCATGATAGATATATTTACTACCTTATAGTCATAATGTAGTCAAAATGATACCTATAGCAATGAAACATAGTCATACCTCCAAGTAGGTAACTATTTTCTGAACATAGTGATCTAAAAAAGTGTTTTCATGATTCAAATCCATACTCAATGGAGTAATAATGTTATGAGTCATAAAAAATTATTTAAATAAGATTTAAAAACACTTGATGGCTTAGTCAAATTTCTTCCAAAAAACATGCTATAGTCACAAAATATAGTCAAGCGTAAAGGTGGGCCTATTTCCAATGTAAGGTTTTCAAACACAATGGTCTTTAAAGGCATTCTTATTAATGATATTAATTCATGGACATTTAATGTTAATTAAATAATTTGGGATTAATATGATACTGATGAGGGATCTATAACATTTTGTGTTATATTCATACATTAAAAGCTTGCACCTACAGCCATAAGAGCAAACAATTATCTTTCCAAGTATGGAGAAGATGAGAAACATAGTGGTACATAGAAGTATTTTGATCATGAAGGGTTAATTTATTTAATAAATGATAAATGTTTAAGATAATAAATAGGTTTATAATCTCTTTCAAGGGACCTAAGCACTTATTCAAAGTCAACTATCACTACCTACAACCATAGTAGCAATACCCTCATAGTCATCTCCTAGCAACCATAACTCAAGGTATCTCTAGATTAAGAGGTGGTTTCATGTGATATATTTTATTCAAATAAATTACAAATATATTCCAAACACCTTCATCAATCTATTAAAACATTTTCAAGCTCATAAGGAAACCCTATAGGCTTGTTGCATAGAAGGTGATTGTATCAGACCTAAAATCCCTTACTTAAGGAGATGAACATGCTAGAAGAAAGGAGAATGGTGATTACCAATAAGGTTATAGTAATTATGGATATAAATGAGTGTGAATTATATCAAAAACTTCCATTTCTCATTACTCCACCTATATAACTATTAACATATAGTCATATGAGGTCTTTTGAGGAGGTATAAAGTAACATAGGTGACAGATTAAGTGTAATAAATGAGGAGTAAGATGGAATATAAGGAGGTTTATATGACCTAATCAGAGCTTATAAATATTTATTAGGACCCAAACATAAATATAAGGCATTGAAACATAGTCAAGTATGCACTTAGTCAACACATAAAAGGCATTTTTGAGAGAGTTTTGAGGCTTTTTGGTATCTATAAGTTGAATGAAGACTTAAAATTTGGTAAAGATGGTCATCATGACTTGGGGAAGCTTCCATATCATTCTCAATGTATATTTACAAGTGTAAGTTCCCACTATTTTGACACAGTCCCCTACTTGTCTGAAAATAGTCATGATTGAGTAAAATGAGGTTCTTATGGGTTTCAAGGTGCAACAGAGGTTTTTAAGCTCTTTAAAGTGTTTTAAAATCATGGGAGGATGTTATTAAATCATCATAATACCATTAAATATTATTCAAACTCTAATTTATATGTAAACCATGCCCTTAGGGGCTAAAATAAGAAAGTAAGCTTATAGTTCCAAAAGGCATTTTTTGACCTATCAATCAAGATGACACCTAAAAAATTATTTTATGAAATGTTAAAGGTCCCATTATTATTATTTCAAGTAATGAGAAGCAATGGAGGAATCAGATTCATCCATGGGGAGAAATTCTAATTTTATAGTTCTAGACACCCTTTCAAGCCACCTGATCAAATTCTCATATCTTTCACCATGTGAAAAGCTTAAAAAAATATTATAATGATTTTATTACAAACATAAACTCATAATTAATTAACAATTAATATTGGTTGATGATCTATGCTTTATGAATAATTATTAAGAGCATAAGCATGTCAAGAATGCTTGTAAGCCCTATAAGCAAATTTCATCACGTGGTTATCTTTTCATACCTTTTGAATGGGAACCCAATATTATTAGGAAATTTTAGGGGGTATATTTACTAAAAATTCATTAAAATATTTTTTTATTTTGAGTATTTTACCTTATGAATCATCATTAAGAAGATTCAACTTCAAAACCTCTCAAACCCTCATAATGACCAATTTTGAGAAAGGTTGATTTTATTAACTTAAAAACCTCGTGGATCAATTTAAAACTCTTAAAAAATAAATTACACTTAGAGAGGGTCCTATAAGAGATAATTTATTGTATGGAATTATATGGATCAAGGTAGAAATCAAGTTTTTTAGAGAAAAGGCATTAAAAAAAAGGTAAAAGGTAATTTACATGAAATAAAATTCATAGATCTTGAATTATAAGACTTTTTATTCATCCTAAAATCATCATCTAGTCAAAAATATTCCTGTAAGTGCCCTTAACAGCTCATCCAAAATAGCCACTCTTCAGTAAAATGAGGTAGAATTGACCTAGTCAACCATGATGGTTGAGTTATAATATTTTATTCATTAAGATCACCTATATCATGGTGTGAGGAGTTGTTAAAGGTATAATAATCATTTTGTTTTTAGTTTTCATTGTTTCTTTAGGTTCTAATGGATTTCAAGTGCAATAAGTAGGATACTAGGCCGAATTGGCCTAGTAGGCCTATTTGATCAAACAATCAAAGAGGATTGGCATTGAAATGGATAATAAATGAGTTCATGAAGAATATCAATGATATATATATATAAGAGGATTGGCATTGAAATGGATAATAAATGAGTTCATGAAGAATATAAATGATATATATATATATATATAAATGAGTTCATGAAGAATATCAATGATATATATATATATATATATATATATATATATCATTTATATTCTTCATGAACTCATTTATTATCCATTTCAATGCCAATCCTCTTTGATTGTTTGATCAAATAGGCCTACTAGGCCAATTCGGCCTAGTATCCTACTTATTGCATATATATATATATATATATATATATATATATATATATATATATATATATATATATATATATATATATATATATATATATATATATATATATATATATATATATTCCATTAATGTTGATTTATCATGCATATTACATCCTTAAAATTTTAATTTCATGTAAAGGAGGTTAAAAGTGGAGTTAACTAGACCTAAAGTGCCAATGACTCTAAGTTGATTAGTCATGAGTCGAATAAATAATACATACATATCACTTTGTTTTAATGAAAGATAAGGCATTAAATCACTTTAAAATCACTTAAATTTAAGCTAATTATCCAATATGTGGTGTATAAATCATGCAAAATGAGGTTAACAAGTCAAAGGGGCCCACCATCCCTTTGCACTATCAAAAGGAAGATCATGCAAGATTTTCAACAAAAGGAGATTTATTAAAGACTATTATTATAAAATTATAACTCAAGTTTGACATGAATTTAAGTGTATTTTATCTTATCTTCTATCTTGTATGTTAACCTCTTGGCTTTCTCTATTATGCACTTCTATATATTTAGGACGTTAAGCCAATTTTAAGGATCCCTCTCTTGGGCATGATTGAACTCTGCCAAAATTGAGCTTTGTAATCTTTTAATATGAATAAAATTGCTATTTTTATATTCCATTATTCTAGTTTAGTGTTTTTATGTTAGTTTATTTGAACATGTGGTAGTATTTTCTCCCTTGTCAAGGCCTAATCTCACCTAGTTACTAATATGCTAACTTATGTAAGTCATGTTCAATGTTTGATGTCATTTGACTGAGCTAACAGTGGATATAATTGACTATTTATTGCCTTGAATTAGGCCTATTCCATCATCTTTCTTATTTTTTTATCATCTAATGAATGCTTCTTACAAAATACTGATGCATAGGAGTCATTTGGAGTTGTAGATTTAGTCATTTGCTTGTCTTATCAGTGTTTTAAGAGCTCAAATAGAGTGGATTAACCAATAATACAAGTGTATCACCATTAGTAGCTTATATTTCCCTTTCAATTTCCTTATAACCATTTTCATCCCAAAAGGTACAATAGGTTTTAGTAATAGTGAGCAAAGTGATACATCAGTGGAGCTAACCTCATCAAAACTAGAGATCTGGTCTAAGTTCAAGTGTCTCCCACGTCAGATCATTTCAATGTTAGTCTAGGTATGAAGGAGTTTTAGAGTAATCTATCAGCCTTTAAGCATCATGTTATCTAGGTTACTAATAATTTTGGCATGACTGATGGGACATGATTTCAACCATTGGAGTAAAAATTTGTAACATATTGATCTTTAAAAATAGTTTTAGTTACTCCTATGGTCCCTATCTCAAAGTTAAAAGGCAAATTTTTGTTCATAATTAAGTTGATTTTCATGTTTTTTCTAGGCTATGATAGAATATAGAGAAGAATTCTACCATTTATCTCCTTATCAGTAGTTCCAATATGATTCTCATGACCTATTTAAACCTTATGATGAGCATCACCAATCATATATAGAGCCTTATCAGTAGTATCATGACTCATATTAGTCCTATAATAACCCTCATGAATCTTGTTATCTTCTTGATCAGCCTAATCAATTCCCAAAACAATCCATCTCAAGCTTCAAACAAACTTTGTTTGGCTATGAGAAATAGATGATAAGCATAGACAATCAGAAGAGATATGGATAGGAGATTCCCAAGCATGAAATTTAAAACATGAGAGATAATTTTTAATAGGCTAAAGAGGTATGTGCATATTTCATAAGGTAAGGCCATTCAAAGTTCAATGCTAATATTCTAGACATATGTGGTCTAATTGTAGGCATTGAAGAAAGGTTGTTAGTCCATGAGAAACACTAGGGTCATCACAATCAGCAACATATTCCCATTAAGATCCCATTTTATCTTCATTGACATCAAACTAATGTATATCATATCCCTCAAAATTCCTCACAAACCTTGCCTAGCTTTCCTACATGGAAATTTATCCAAGAGATACCTCAGAAGGCTAAAGAAGTATGTTTTGAATAGGCTAATATTCATTTTTTGCATAAAATCATAAAAGAACCTTCATATTCAATTTTATAGGAAGAGATCTCTAGGGATTTAGTTCATGATTTTGGGGCTCACCTATCTAAGAATATTGATCTTGAAAATCATCATCTCCAGTATTCAAAGGCAAATGCAAAGGCAACACAATAACAAGTTCCTTCTTTCACACCCATGGTTGAAACAAGTACAAAAGTAGTGGTTCCTAAACCCAAGTTCATGACTTGGAAATAGATACAATAGTCTAAAGAGAAAAAAGAACTTTAAAACATAAGTCAAGATGTTGAAGTCAAGATCAAGTAAGAAATCATTCAGCCTCCACTCCTTTCTCCTCAAAAGTCTAAGTCCTTTCCTTCATGGAAATCTATTCAAAAAATAGTGAAGTAGAGAAAGGAGGTGAAGGTGATCCAAAAAGAGTAGATCCATGATCAAAATCAAGCATCTATGGTAAAATCTTTGGACCTTTCTCATCTTCTTGAGTATTTCTAGGGGTCTACTATGCTTATTCTTGATAAGGAGCCTCTCTTTTGTGAGGCATTTAAAGAAGTTACAGCTGAGGTATATGAAGAGGAAAAGAGTATTTCATGAACATGAAAATAACATCATCATTGACACACTCAGTTTCAAGGAAGGGATTGATCCAATCTCATAAAATATACAAGAAGATGAAGTCAAAGAGGTTATTACTAAGATAGAAGATTAGCTAAAAGTAGATGATGTTTTTGAAGGGGAAGACACTCCAATTGTATAATTTGAATATGTTTTCCATGAGCTCATTGATCACACAATATCCCATATTCATCATAAAGAATAAGAGATTGTAGAAGTGACTGAAGACAAGTACCAATCAGTAAAAGAAGATAAAGAAAAAGTTGGTCTTGAGAGCATTCCAAGTCATCAACTTGATGTTAAAGATGAAGCAATTTTGATTGATCAATTTGAGGTACCAAAAGATGATTTGCATCCTTATGATCATATTGAATAAACTTCAATTGTACTTTAGCTTCATGAGAACAAATCATTAGACTTGTTTGACATCTTTTACTCAAGTTATTCTTTACTTGAATTTTGTTCATTACAACTTGAGAGAAGTGATTTCATCAACAAAGAAGTAGTTTATTTCTCAAGAGATGAAATGTTTGATCATTTCAAACATGGTTATCAACTTATCCCTTCATCTTCATATGTTTGTCTATCCTTGGAAGCTAAATATGAACTCATGTAGCCTCAAGAAGTCACAAAATTAGATCCATCTCTCTTAGAGGTCAGCCTTATAGATATGAAAAAGGAGACACATCATGCTTTTATACATGATTATTATCATTAGTGCATGAATGAATAAGAATTGAAGATGTCTTGTAAAGTACATGGATCTGGGAGGAGTATGGTTGGGTCTTAGACTCATGTCTATAACTCATGTACCTAAAATTGGTAGTAGAAGAACTAATTGCTTCATCATGAAGACATGAACATAAAAATTCTCCTATCTACAAAAATAGGCTATCAAGATATAAAACATGATTTAAGGTTTCATGGTGGACACAATAGCTTTCTATTTGACCTTGAAGGAAAGCTTATCACTTCAAGTTAGTTGTTCTAGGTTTGCTCTATTTCAATAAGTGAATAGCATAAGTAGCCTACTTCCCTTATGTTGTATTTGTCTTATTTTCCTATTTCCTTAGGTTATTATTCATTTCTTCCTAATTTAGTTATTTTTTCCTTTCAGTCTTGTTGTTGTTGCAGTCAAAAAAGGTGTTCAAAGTCCAAAAAGTTTGTTTGGTAATCCATCAGAGTCATCAAGTTAGATTGTTGTGTTTCATATTAATATTTTCATGTCAAAATTTAGTGAGTTATTTTTACCATAAATCTGGTCAACCCCTATTAGTCACCAAAAATGTTGGTAATTTTGCCTATCAAAGCCAAATACCAACCACTATAATCTAAAAATGTCTAGGATCCTATCAATAACCTCTGTAAAGTGGTGAAATAGGTGTATTTTGGCTTAAAAGGGTTAAATTTTGGTCACTTAATGACTAATATATATTTCAAAGGTCACAAAATAATTCATAATATATTTTAATACATTCATATTCATGAAATTAGCCTTAAGTCAAATTTTCATACTTTAAAAAGGTCTTTTAATGCAAATTTAATCACAAAAGGGGCCCTTTTTGACTCTCACATGCCAAATTTGGATTATAAAAGAATGGAAAAGGTTAAATTTAGTTTTTATTAATTTTAATTACTCATTTTATCACTTTCATTCATTTATTTTGGTGGTTCTAAACTCAATTTGTGAATAAAAGGGCAAAAGAGGCTATTTTCATTTATTTCACAAGGAGAAGTGTGGTTCCATATAGCCAACCATATATCTGAATCCTAAAATAGGATAAATAGGATATGAAATATGTTCATCAATATTTTCATGGCAAGTGGTCTCCATACAGGCTCAAAATTGGTTCATATTTTCTACCTTACTAGTTTTCACATAGTGATAGGCCTTCAGGTTTGTAACTGGTATGATTTGGATAGAGAAGGTACAAGTATAAATTTTTGGTAAAATAAATTAGACTTATATTTATTATTGATAGATTAATTTTTTCCATAATTGGTCTATTTTCCCTCATGAATCATCCATTTTAAGCTAGGATAAATTCTGCAGTTATGCATCTATGAAGGCAACTGGTTTTCTTCAAGTTCTCCTCGCCAAGATAACATTTAAAGAAAATTCAAGTTTTCATAGATTATTTAGAACATAATAAACCTTTTAATTTCCTCTTTCAGTAATTTTACACACATTTTAATGTCAAACAAAAATCACAAAGATAAGGTGTGAAATTTGTACTTTGTCATGCTTCTAAAGAGGAATTGTACGATTTAGGAAAGAGAGACGGTTTTCAAGATTTATTGGTGTCCTCCATAGCATGTATTTCATTCATGTTATCATGTTTTCAAACACTTTCTCTCAATAATTTCTCCAAGGATTCATGGCATATCCCATCTTTGTGCTCTCAAAGAATATAAAAAGGCCAATTTAGCATTGTTTAAGGAAAATTAGCATATTTTGAGTTTTTTATCGAAAACTATGTTTCATTTTCAGCTTATTATCCTTTTCTAAAGGAATAAAAATTTATGAATTTTATTAATGATAGGTCTATGATTTCATATGATCCTTCAAGTTTCCCTTATCATGCTCATAGTGCTCTTTTCCACCCCCATTTTATTCATCCCATTTCACTATCATAACATTGTCTTTTCACTATGTTTTATGCTTATTTCACCCTCCATCCATGTGTTTCCATTATATTTTATCACCTTTCCAACCATTCACCCATTTATATTCCATGGAATCACTATCATTATAATATGTAAATCATCATGAGCATGAAGGAGATATATGCATGTACAAAACATCATATATAGCCATGGAAGGGACCTACAATAAGGTAACAATACAATCATAAACTTGTTATGAGGTACAAAATCTAAAGCATGTGAAGAATTACATTCTTAAAGGATAATACCCAATGATCACCTCAAACTAAAAAATATGGTGACTTTATCTTATTAAGGTCTATATATAGTCTCAGAGTATACAGAAGGTACTCTACAACAATATGGTAAGGATATGCCCTTTTTCAGATCGATCTCATGGTATGAAAGTATGAATAAGATTGACAAGAAGTGGTATGGTCATTGTTAATGTTATAGCTTAATTCATGATTGGAAATCATCATTAACCATTAAAGAGGAATAAAAATGCACTTACATCCCTACTTGTGAGGTTACATCTGAACACAATGATAAGGGTTTTTGAAAGTCAAAGAGAACTACTAAGGTAATGATAGCCTAAATCACTACCAATACAGTCAACCTCAAAGAACCCTATATCCATGAGTATTATTAACATCATCATATATCTTAAATAATAGAATGGATCTAATTTAATAATCCTCAAGAAAAGAAGCTAAAATGAGACCTACAGTGCCTAAAATAGACATCTACAGCCATACCTCCAAGATTACAAGGATTAATGAGAATAGTGGTTTAAAGTGAAGTTCGTGATTTAAAAAATAATGGTACATACAAGTATTTTGATCATGAAGGGGTCATTAAATTAATAAATGATGAATGTTTAAGACAAGATAGAGGTTTCTAAGCTCATTCAAGGGACCCAAGCACTCAGTCAAAGTTAATTATCACTACCTATAGCCATAGTAGCAATACCCTCACAGTCATCTACTAGCAAGCATAACTCAAGGTATCTCTAGGTCAGGAGGTGGTTTCATGTGAGATATTATATGTAAATAAATGATAAATTTACATTCCCAAAACCTTCATCAAACTATTAAAACATTGCCAAGATCATAAGGAAACCCTATAGGGTTGTACAGAAGGTGATTGTGTGAGGCCTAAAAAACCTTTCTTAAGGAGATGAACATGCTAGAATAAAGGTGAATGGTGGTTAAAAGTAAGGTGATAGTTATGATGGAGACAAATGAGTGTGAATTAGGTCAAATAATTCCATTTCTCATAACTCCACTTATAGTACTATTAACATACAATCATACGAGGTCTTTTGATGAGGTACAAAGTAACATAGGTGACATGGAAGATTGAGAGTAATCAAAGAGTAGCAAGTTGGACTTAAATTTGGTTTTTATCACCTAATAAAAGAATATCAAGCTTTATTAGGACCCAAAAATAGAGATAAGGCATGGAAACATAGTCAAATATGCACTCAATCAATGTATAAGAAGCATTTTCTAGAGATTTTTAAGGATTTTTGGCATCTACAAGTTGAATTAAGACTTGAAGTTTGGTACACATTATCATAATGACTTAGGGAAGATTTAATATCATTATAAATTTATTTTTACAAGTGTAAGTGCCCATTGTTTTGACATAGTCCCCTATTTGTCTGAAAACAATCATGATGGAGTAAAAAGAGGTTCTTGTGGGTTTCAAGGTGAAAAAGAGGTTTTTAAGATAATTAAAGTGTTTTAAAATAATTGTATGATGTTATTACATCTTCATAATACCTTTAAATAGTGTTAAAATCTCTAATTTATATGCAAACCATGCCCTTGACGACTAAAATAAGCAAGCATGCCTATAACTACAAAAGGCATCTTTTGACTTATCAAGCAAGATGACACCTACAGAATAATTTGATGACATAATATAGGTCCAATTATTATTATTTTAATTATGGATAAGAAATGGAGGATTCAGATTCATCCATGGGGAGAAATTCAAATTTTGTAGTTCTAGACACCCTTTCAAGCCACAAAATCAAATGCTCATATCTTTCACTATGTGAAGATTTTAGCCAAACTCTCTTATAATGATTTAAGGACCAATATAAAATTATAATTCATGAAAAATTGAGGTTTTTTTAGTATATATTAGTTATGAACAATCACTAAGAGTATAAGTATGTCCAGAATGCTTGTAAACCCTATAGGTAAATTTCTTCACATGGATATCTTCTCATACCTTTTGTATGGGAACCCAAATTCTCAAGGAATTTTATAAGGTATATGTACTAAAAATTAATGTTAATTAGTTTTTATTTGGAGGAATTTACCTTATGAATCATCATTAAGAATATTTAGCTCCAAAACCCTCCCAAACCCTCATAATCACCAGTTTTGAGAAAGGTTTATTTTATTACTATCAAAAACCCATGGATCAACATAAAACTTCTTAAAAAATAATTTACACCTAGAGAGGGTTCCATAAATTCTAATTTATTGTATGTAATTTTATGTATCAGGTCATAAATTAGGTTTTTTAGATTAAAAATCATAAAAAATGAGGTACAAGGTAGTTTAAATAAAATAAAATTCATAGAGATTGAAGCCTAAGACATTTTATTCATCCTCAAATCATCATCTGGTCAAAAATATGCTTGTAATTTCTCTTATGATTTAATTATCTAATATGTTTCATAGAAAGCATGCAAAATGAAGTTGGCAAGTCAAAGGGGCCCACCATCCCTTTCCAATGCCAAAAGGAAGATCATGCAAGATTTTTAACAAAAGGAGATTTATTAAAGACTATTTTTATAAATTTATAACTAAAGATTGAATTTAATTGAAGTGTATTTTATATTATCTTTTATCTTGTATGCCAACCTCTTGGCTTTCTCTATTCTACACTTCTATATATTCAGGCTTTCAAGCTAATTTTTAGGATCCCTCTCTTGGGCATGATTAAACTCTACCAGGATTGAGATTTTTAACCTTCTGAGATGAATAAAATGACTATTTTTAGATTCAATTATTCTAGTATATTGTGTTTATGTTAGTTTATTTCAACATGTGGTAGTACTTTCTCCCATGTTAGGTCCTAATCTTACCTAGTTACTAGTATGCTAACTTTTAGAGGTCATGTTCAGTGTTTGATGTCATTTGTTTGAGATAATAGTGGATATAATTAACTAGTTAGTGCTTTTAATATATCCTATTCCATCATTTCCCTCATGATTTGATCATCTAATGAAACCTTTATATGAAATACTGATGCATGGGATTCATTTGGAGTTGTAGATTCAATTACTTGCTTATCTTATCAGTGTTTTAGAAGCTCAAATAGAGTGGATGAACTAGTAATATAGGTGTATCACCATTAGTAGCTTAGATTTCCCTTTCACTTTCCTTCTAACCCTTTTCATCCTAAAACTTACAATAGGTTTTAGTAATAGTGAGCAAAGTGATACATCAAAGGTGTTAGTCTCATCAAAACTAGAGGTCTGGTCTAAGTTCAAGTGTCCCACACCTCAGATCATTCTAATGTTAGTCCAAGTGTGAATAATTTTTAGATCAATTTTTCAACATTAAATAATGGTGAGATATGGGTTTCTAATAATATTTTCACCTTTCACTTTCCTACTGAGAGGCTATCATTATACTTGAGGATACATGTCATATCCTAAAGTTATTGATGCATAGATAATGATTATTTTGGACACCACCATCACATTAGTAGGTGGTTATTGATGATTTTTGAAACTATAAAGGTACCCCATGTTTCATGTAAAGGTTGATATAAACCTCATAAAGACTTATACAAACATTTGGCCAAATTATTTTCTTATTCAGGATCAGTCACCACCAGCTCTAATTGATCAGGAGGTTATTGTCCTTATGGCCAATGTCATCAGCATCTTGCTACCAGACAAGAATGTCTAATATTTCTATATAGGCCAGGGTGGTATGGTGAGGATCATGATAGAGGATTATACACATTTTACCTAAGGAATAGCTATTTTTGTACATTTGTATAGAGATCTACACTTAGTAGTGTATCAAGGTAGATGCAGTATTGAGGCTTACACACTTCTTATGGTCTAGGACTGGGAGTATATCTTGAGTGAGGGACTAGTCAAGATGCATTTAGTGTAGGATATAGAGGATCTAGTAGCATATGTTTTGGCTTATATAAGATATATTAGGCATAATCATATGGGGCATCTATTTTATCATTAGATATAAAATGACATGACACCATAATTTTTCATTTGGAGGTCATACCTCATATATCAACTATAGTGGTTTAGGTATGGATGGTATATGGCTTTTATTACCACTAGATGTTTTTTGACTAGAAATATTCCCACATCATAGAGGAGTACTACCCTAATCAAGTACTCAGGGAGTTTGGCTACATGTATATATACCTAAATGGTTGAGATAGTTTTCCCACATTATGTGAGAGATCATTTAGGATAATCCTATGATCTAGAAGAATGTGGCCATAGCTAGATACATCTATGTACCATGGGTTATATAGGCTTATGTAAGAGGAGCTATGGATGTAGGGGTCACTCCATCTTATATACATTGGTGGGTACAAGTGTGCCCTCTAAGGTTGATAGTTTTAGTTCTAGTCAGGGGATATTTGCCTATGGATATCAAGGAGATGAAGGTTAAGACCTTGATAAATAGTGGTAGAACTTAGTAGGATAGTCGTGGTGAGGTTAGGGATGATGATGATGGTGGAGGATTTTATGGAGGAAATACTAGGGGAGATGGATATGGGGATGGGAATGATGGGGATGGAGATGGAGATGGAGATGTTAGTCTAAGTTTGATGATATTTGATCCTTGATCATTAGTGGTTATGGTGGAATAGGTTGGCATAGTCCAAGAAAGGCCTTTTGGTATGGCTATGATAGTTAGAAACACTAGCATGTTAGACTAGGATATCATTGATTAAGTGTGAGAGATTAAAAGTTTATAGTGGTAGGTGAATAGTTTAAAAATCACCTTAGATATTTGAGATGATGTTATGATCCTTCTTCAGTTGGATATCTCCCAACTAAATACAAAAATAAATAGGTTATATTTAGTTCAAGGTCATCTCATGATAGAGATATTAGGATATTAATGAGTAAGATGGGCATTAGCCATTATTGATAGGCTCAATTGAGAGTGAGATATGGTTCAAAGAGCCCTTACACATGCAGGGTTCTCATAGATAGTTGGAGAGTTCCTTTAGTAAAAGGATTAGGAATCATATCATAGGTAAAACTATGAGTCTAGCATGCCTAAAGATTGGTATATTATTACATTTAAGATCTAAGATGTATAGAGGAGTGATAATATTTTTTTGGTCTTAGACCAAGAATCATGTTATAGGTGCCTCAAGCCAGTCTATTCATCAGCTATGATTAACACCACTAGGATCATCAAAGCCACCAGGGCCTTTTCTAGCTACAGCTCCCATGGACACATAGAGCTAGAGTTGATCACATGGACCTTGGAATTTTGGCATTTTGGCATTGTTTTTGCTTTTTTTTATCATAAGACATTGTACTTTATATATCTTCACTATTGATGTATTTTGAGACATCGTTATGATTTGTATGTATCATCTATGTATATGACATTTAAGATACATTGAAATTCAAATTTGGGTCCATCAAGGTCAATGTACATGTATATGATATTCATGTGATATATATAAGGTCATGATTATTATCTTGTTTATCTCAATGTTTAGCATTGATTAACATTATGGATGTTTAAAATTTGTTAATTTTTATGCTCATGTATGCTTTATTTATTTATTTCTTATGCCATGTTTAGGAGATGATGTTCTATTGGTTGTTCATCTGATTATGTTATATGACTCATATGTATGCTTATTCAGAGATGCATGTCTATATAAACACATAATAAATCATTATTTCTCTTGTTTATTACTCATGGATTTAGACATGTGTTTGGGTAGTTGGTTGGTTTGGATATATTAGAGAAATACTACCATTGCATTTCTATAATAGACTATGTGTACATGTTTTTATGTAGCTTGCGATATTATGAATTATAATTATAAATAACTAAAATGGTAATATATACCCTAAGTATGAAAAAACCAATTTAAATGTAGATATAAACAACCTAAGAATAAGATATTATAATCAAATCCAAGATGTAATATAACAAATAAACTAAGTATAAGACTAAATACAAAAATTCACATCTTAAGTACATGATATGGATAATCAAGACTTAAGTGTAAATAAAGTGTAATAATTTTATGGTAATCAAAAAATAAAAGGGCAAAAAGGCAAAATAAAAAATAAAACAAATAATAATGAAAAAAAACAAACAAGCAACAAAATACCAATAAACAAAAATAAATAAAACACACAAAAATAAACAACAAAACACTAACAAGTAAAAACAAATAAAACACCAATAAATAAAACAAAAATAGTAACACTAACAAAAAAACACTAAAAAATAAATAAATGACCAACATGTGAACAAAAAAATAAACAAACACAAATAATCAACAACAAAATAATAATAAATAAATAAAACACACAAACAAAACAATAATAAACAAATATGACACAAAAAAATAACAATAACAAAATAAACAACAAACAATATAAACAAGGCAAAACAAACAAGACAAACAAGGACAGATAAAATATACAAATGGACAAATAAAATAAATGAAGCTATAAACAAATGAAACCAAATAATCAAAACAACTAAACAATCTAAAGCAAATAAAAGTGTGGTAAATAAATTAATCTAAACAGACAAAAATAAACAAAGCTAAATAAATAGCAATACATAAACAATGGTTAACCATAATGTTAGTATAAATAGAAAAAAAATTATTTGTGCATGTGTAATAGAGGTATTACTCTTGCCGATAGGGTAACCCCTAAGCTAGGTATCAATGACACAAGTAAAACAACATAGGAATAAAAGGCACAAGGTTTCCCTTAGACTATAGGGAAACAATCACATAAACAAGACGGTAAACATTGCCCCTAGTCTAGAGGAAGTAATGACACAAACAAGACATCAAAAAGAACATTGCCCCTAGGATATATGAGATAATGAAACATAACAAACAAAATGGGTGGAATAGAAGAAAATAAAGTTGTAGCCGAACTGACTCTAGATGCACTAGGAAAGTGGACACTACCTATATATTTCCATGGACATAAGGTCCAATGTGAACTTAAAGCCAAATACAGTTCTCCCAGGATATAGGATAGAAGGAAATGAATGATAAGAAAACATGATTTACTTGTAGATTAAAATGGGAATGATCTCACAAAATTATGAGTGCATGAGAAAAGAGGGGATGAAATTTCATAATCATGAAAACATCAACACAAATAAATTATTCAAGTGTGAGAGTACGGTTTAGGCTAAAACCACACTAAAAGTCAAGAGATGACTATTCATAAATGACCTAAAATGGTAATTCATAGTGTCTACTACATCTAAGGCTTGGAATGATAATGATCTTGAAAAATAGTGACAGCATATGCAATGGTTACTCACAAAATGGTGAGAGAATTTAAATATAAAATTTCTCACAAAATAGTGAGAGTGTAAGAAAAGTCAAGTGGTCATTAATGCACTGAATTTGAATACACAATGATCACAACATCAACTCATAAAAAGGTGAGATCATATGGACAAGTCCAATAAGAATGGGGAACTAAATGACAAGTGATTACTCATGAAATAGTTAGTTGTCCCAAAATCTTTAAGGCAAATAAATGGTCAAAAAAGAAAGGAAGGTGGTTGAGCAAACTTGAGATACCCCATGTATCCAAAAACTAACTACATAGTCCATGTGAAACTCAAGCAGATATGGTTCTCCTAGAAATGGGAGGACAAAGACCAAGGTGGTCTATAAATGAAATTGAATAGATAAGATGGCCCATCCTAGAAAATTTTGATGGCTTTATATCTCGCATGGAAATTCTAAGCCAATTTTCATGATTTTGTAACTTTTAGGATTTTCTTAGGTCTTTTATAAATGTTTAAGGGTTTTCAAATGTTTCAAATACTTTTTGATTTTTCTATGAATCTCAACTCGATTGATAATTATGAGATATAAAATGGTCCAACTCACAATATGGTGAGAGTGTGTCTTAGACATGAAAGCAAAATGGTGAGAGCATTTAAACATAAAGTGCTCATAAAATGGTGAGAGCATGAAAAAGGGGTGACTGAGCTAACCTCAACATGAATCAAGAATTGCCTACATAGTCCTATAAGACCTCAAGTCATTGTATTTCTACCTACATAAAAGGCATCTGACTAAGTTCCAACAAGTTTGGTAAAGGCAAATGGTAAGGTATGGCAATAGTGATTACAAGATGATGAAGCAATGAATAGTAAAGGTGTTGTTCCTAATTTACCCATATGAGGTTATAATTAGTAAATAATAGAGAAGGGTTAATGGTATTAATTTTCCCACAGGTGGTTATAATTAGTAGTATGAAGTAAAAACATAGAAACAAATGAAGAAAGCAATTTTTAGGACCACTGTCATATTAATTTCATATACTACCATTCAAATATTTAATTCTAAAATAATTGTTGGAATTGAATATATCACTAACCACTAAACATGCCTAAAGTAGAAGTGAATCAGAACCAAGGCCAAACATGATAGGTGGGATTAGGTAAAAAGAACTAGTTAGTAAAGGGTTAAGGGCATGGTAGAATGGTAAGAGGGTATAATACAAATAATAGGTATAATATGTCATAACTTAAATGATCCTTATAGACAATAATTTGAATCCCTAAAGCGTTAAAATTTTTGAGGTACATTATGTTCATTGGTTCATCAAGTTCATCTCCTTTTAGTGTAGTGAGCCTGTATGCTCCAAAACCATAGTTGGAAATAACTACATAGGGCCCTAACCAATTTTTTTGGAACTTTCCTTTTTTTCTTGGTTTAAGAGTTTACATTCTTCTAATTATCCTTTAACACTAGGTCACCAAGCTCAAATTTACAACACTTAACACACCTATTATATTAGCCTTTTAATCTGTTCTAATATGCTTGAATATTATTTAAGGTATCCAAGTGTTTACCATCAAGTAAGTATAGCTCTTTTAAGTAAATTACTCTATAGTATTCATTTTTGATGATGTGTTGCAACAAAATTTAGGTGAGAAAGCAACTTGACCATGATGTGAAGAATAGCCTCAATGATATAAACAAATGAATAGGGTGTAGCTCCTATTAGAGTATAGAATGTGGTATGGTATGCCTAGAGGGTGTTAAATAGTTGTAAGTGCCAATTATGATCAATGTCATTAATAATATTTTTCAAAATACTAACAATGGTTTTATTTGAAGCTTTAGCTTGGTTGTTGCCTTGTGGGTAGTAGGCAGTATAGAAATGTTGTTTGATATGGTATTGAGAATAAAGTGACTTCATATATTTATTCTTAAATGATACATGATTATCAGATATAATTTTGGGGGGGATGTCATAATGGTAGATAATATGGTTGAATATGAACTTAGAGATCTGCTTACTAGTTATATAAGTGTGGGGAGTGGCTTCCACCCACTTAGTGAAGTATTCGGTAGTAGTCAGGACATGTTTATGGCCATCAAAAGATGTTGGATTGATCTTCCCTATAATGTCAATCCCCCATGTTGATAATGGCCATGGTGTTATCAATGGTTTAATTATCTTAGTTAGATCATGAATCATATTAGCATGTTTTTGGCACTTGACACACCTTTTAAAATATGTAGTTGCATCTAATTCCCTCATTGAATAGTTGTAACTAGTATGCAATAAATTTTTGGATAAGATTTCCCTAATAGTGTGGGATCCACACACTCCTTCATGTAATTCCCTTAATGATAGTTTGGATTATACCAAAGGTAAACAATGAAGCAAAGTTTCATCATAGTTTATATGATACAAGGTTGATATAAGTAGGGTATAGTGAGAGGCTTTATGGGCAAAGGAATTTTTTTTACATGATAAACTAGGAAGCATAGTTTGGTCTTGAAAATAGGTGTATGCATTTAATTACAAGGGATATTTGGGACCAACAATGTCACAAACCATCTTGATGGCTAACTATTTATGTGTCAATGTTAAGATATGTTCAACAAAAAATTGGTAATCCCTTCTTTATATGTGTTCTAAATCATAGATCCAATAGTGGACATAGCATCAATTTTTATGTTATTAGCCTGACATATTCTTTCAACTTAGATGTTATCAATCTATTACTTAAGAATATTGACCATATATTTATAGGGCACCAACTTCTCATCCTTGGTCTAGTACTAGTCTATGACCTGATTGATGATTAACTAAGAATCACCATACACCAATAAATGTTGAATGTTCCATTATACTACTTAATGAATCCTTACAATGAGTAATTTGTACTCTACCATGTTATTGGTATACATAAATCCAATATAAAATGACTTTGGGATGAGATCCCTTTGTGGCATAACAATTAATATCTAGAACCTGATCCATGATCTGTGAATGATCCATCAAAGTACATATTCCATTGTTTATCCTAAGGAGGTGATTATGCTTCTTCCACAATCATAATGGCCTCATATATAAATCAAAATTTCAGAGGTTGAGTAACTTGAAGATGATCTTTGACAAGATGATCTATAAGTACTTACCCCTTAATGGCCTTCTAGTTGGCATATTCAATTTTAAACTCGCTCAAGAGCATGATTCATTTTTCCATGCATCCCTATATTATAAAGTAGACATTTGAGTGGATCTACTTTAGCAATAAAAATTATCTTATTATTCAACATATAATGATGCAACTTTTGGGAAATGAACACCATTTCTAAATAGTATTTTTCAAACTATATTCATGACTAATGTTTAGCTAAAATAATACATGACATGATCTTTTCTTTATTTTTCATGTCATGCCAAAAGTGCGCCCAGTTAATTCTTGGTTACTGATAGGTAATGAAGTAATAGCTTGCCTAGCATTGGTGGAAGTAAAATAGGTGGGTTGGTAAGAAATTCTTTAATCTAGTTGAATGCTTTTTGGCACTCTTCATTTCAATAAAATGTAACACCCTTATTCATCAAGTGTATAAATGGATGACATTTTTCAAATAATTATGAGATGAATCATCTGATAAATTGAATTTTTTCTTATAAACTATGGATCTTCTTCAAGGTAGATGGTGGTGGCATTTTATTAATTTCATGAACTTTGGTTGGCTCAACTTCAATACCCCTGCCAGAGATAATGAAGCCTAACAATTTTATAGAAGTTACACCAAATACACACTTCTTCAGATTAAGCCTTACATTTTACTCATGAAGTCTCTCAAATATTATTCATAGTACAATTGGATGATTGGTATAATTATTTGATTTACCCAAGATATCATTGACACAGTCCTCAATAATGTCATGCATCTTATCATGGAAAATCACTATCATGGATCTTTCATAGGTGGTTCTAGAATTCTTAAGTCCAAATGGCGTAACTTTATAACAAAACATTCCCCATGGATTGGTTAATGTTTTCTTATGTTGGTCTTTTGGTATTATTCTAATTTTATTATACCTTGAAAATCCATCAATGAGAAAACATTTCATACCCATCCATTGAGCTAACTATCATATCAATATTAGACAAAAGAAAGTGGTCTTTTAGGTAGGCTTTGTTGATATATCTAAAATTAGTACATATTTTGATACCTTATAGTTTCTTACTCACTGGAACAATGTTTTAAATCCACTCTAAATAGTCGATCATCCTAATGCATTTTGCATCTAAGATTTTTTCCAACTCTTTCTTGACTAGAATAATAATATGAGGATGAATCTTCACATCTTTTGCTTAACGAGTTTAGCATCAAGATGTATAACAAGATAATGTACAACTAAGGTAGGGTCCAAACCTAGCATATCCAAATAGGCCCATGTGAATATGTCAACAAATTCCCTCGAAAGGGCTATAAAAACTTCATGTTCCTCTTCAGTGAGGGATGCACCTATTTTAATCCAATTTGGGTCCTCTAGAGTCCCAATGTTCACCTCTAAAGTATCATCCACAAGAAGTGTAGAACCATCATCTAAAATAATCAACAAAGATTTAAAATTATTGGTAATTTAAAAGTCCTCCATATATACTAGCTCATCTAATTCACCTAACTAGGACAAATTAAAATCTCCTAATGTTGGCAACAGACATGAAAAAAATACCTCAGGGCACTCTTGAATAATCTATGAAAAAATCCATCGCTCATTACTAATAATCTTTGATCCATAAATAAGATTTGGACTATATATCTCCTATGCTTCATAGTAAGAGGGGTGAATATCCCCGTTAAATGGTGCCAAAATTTGGTTTTCACCAAGAGAATTTCCTTTATATTTAATGTTTTCCTGGTTAGATAGTGCCTCAAGGAGGTTTTCACTTTTAGACCTTAATGTTTGATTTTGTTTTTGTTTTTATATAGGTAAGTTCACTCACTCTTCAAAATAGGCAATAAGATCCAATCAAATAAAAAATTCTTGATTATTGTCTCCAAGAGGAATGTGATTCCTCAATTCTAGAAAGTCATATATGGCCTCATCATTTTCAAACTCATATACTAGCATTGTTGACTCTTGGTAGTCCCAGTCTATCTATTTTAGATGGTAAAGGGTTAAATTTAAAGGTTGATAAATAGGGTTAATGGGTTAATGTTAGACCTTGCATCATTGTTGTCATCATCTTCACTACTCATTCATGTTGAAAAATGAATAAAGTATGTGGATTCACCCCTAGACGTTTTAAATCCAATACCATGGGTTCCTTTATAGTTGTTCATCATAATGGCTCAATCATGCCTTACTTATGTAGCCCTAGGCCTCCACCTTCATAAGCTAGGTGCTCCATAATTCAATTAGAGATAGGATACTTTTCACTTTGGTAATAATCAGCTAACTTATCAATGTACATCCATGAATCATCTTTTACTAAAAGGTCCTATTCTAGCCCAAAGGCTGATTTGAAAATAATATACTTGTTCAAGTAAGATTTTCCTATGATTTCCCACTCCATGTGAGTGGTTTTGGCCTTAGCTCTCCCATAAACTTTTGGATTTTTAAGTAATTTAGCAATATAGAATGCATTACGGGTACTATATTATCTGAGACCTTTCTCAATTATATAAAAGTGGTTAGAAATTTTTGGTGGAGGCATGGCTAAGGTAGAAGCTAAGTTGTATGGGTTAACATAATTAGCTTTTAGACCTGATTTAGTGGCTTGCCTTTTTTTGTCTCATTCTCCATTTGATTTGGGCATAACATTCATGCCAAATTGAAAGTTATATATTTTATTCTCATCCTCAAGATGTTTACAATATTTATATGGTTGAAGATTAGCTGGTGTAATCACTTCCATTCATGAATGTGTAAATTTTATACACTGATGTAATATAGAAGGTATGGTCCTAATTTCATGGATTTAGGATCAGCCCAATAATAGATTGTAAGATAGTTCTAGGTCCAACACATGCCATAAAGTGTCATGGGTTAAAGGCAAAATGACCACTAGTAGGATAATAGTATCTTAAGACTCTCATTATTCATTATCATATACCTTGATAATGATGTATCTGGCTATAAGTCAGCTATTTTATATCTAAGATATTTGACCAACTTTAGAGACATAATATTGAGACCCAAACCATTGTCTATAATGACACGTTTAACTCTATGGTTCATTATAATGACCTCAATGTATAATGGATTATTATTTAGAGGGCCTAAAGATGACATGTCATTTTGGTCAAAGGTAAGACATTGACCAGGGGCCAAGTGTCTTACCATAGCTTGAAATTTATCTAGAGTGATGTCATCTTGCATAAGGGATTGGTTTAAGTACTCATTCAGGATGTCTTTATGGATGTTATACATATACAACAAACCTATGATGGATATGTGTGTAGGGGTCTTCTTAAAATTTTCCATAATATCATAGGTCTTCCCCTTAGTTTTGTCAATTGGTTTATTTATGATATACATGGAAGGTTGATTGGGCTCACTTAGAGTATTAGGTTGTAGTCATTTGATAGTGACCTTGGATCATCAAGTTGCAATTATATAATATCAATCTAGAACTTAGTTATGGTAGTTGGCTAGGTAGGAAATGAAGCTTATAATGATAATTATCAGATAGTATAGAGCCTATTTATCAATACGGTCTATAGAAGAATCATCAGCATAAGGAGGCTGATAGGTATTACTTAGTTGATAGGTATTATTGGGTGGAGGTCTAGTTCTCTTGGTAGTTAGTTGAGGATTAATGGTGATAGTGGAAACATAACTACCTAAAACATGTCCTAAAACATTTTCATAGGTTTATTTGATATCATGATGGCCTCCTTGGTTGGTTTGGTCAGTTTGTGCTTGGTTCTGACCATTATAATGTTGTTATTATGGCTATCATTATTGTTGTTGACTTTGTGATGGATTTCTCTACCATTATTGTTATTTTTGGTATTTTTATTGGTTGTTATTGTCATTATGTTAGGGAAATAGATTTTAGTAGATACCTAAGTTAAAATTGGTTATAAGAGCATGGGTGTCTTTTTCTATCTCTCCATTTTCCATCATATTCTTAATAAAATGCTTGAGTTGGATGCACCATCTTATGAAATGTCTTTTGACATGATGGTACTCACAAAATTCATATTCTTTGTACTAATTAGGAAAAGGAATATTTTCAAGAAATGAATTTGGTATTATCTAAATGATCATATTTACTTGGACCAATATGTAGAGCACAAATTTAATAGGCTCACCATGGTCACTAAATTATTTGGAAATGCACAGTCTTTTCTTTGGAAGAGGAGATTTCAATTGGTTTTGATTTTGTGGTAGTTGGTTTTGTGGAGGTCTTATTTGAATGTATGGAGGAGGTGGTTTTTGAGTGGGTAAAGGCAAACTAACATCTGGTGTTTACACCATCAGAACATGGCATGATTCAATAACCCCATTACCAATAACATTCTTATTATGGTTATAGGGTTTAGGTCTCTCATTGTTGTTGGCTTGAGGTGGCATTAAATATGATATTTGAATTGGGTTTTATTTATGGTTCTAGCCTTGGTTATGATTTTAACCTTGCTAGCCTTGATGCTAATTCTAGATCTAATTAGAAGAGAATAATTTAATTATCCCTTTGTTGACAAGGGATTTCTCAATTTGTATTCTTTTCTTTATAACCTCTTCCAACATATGATCACATTGCAGCTTGAAATGGTATGATATCTCACTATGTAGGCTCCTAGTAAATATTATAGCCAATTATTTATCTTGAATATTATGAGTAAACCAATTTGCTAGTCCTCTCCATTATTGTAAATATCTATCAAAGCTTTCACCAGTATTTTATTTAGCTTGGTATAAATCTATAATAGTAATATTATGCTTAAAATTATATGAAAAGTGTTTTATGAACTTCTCTAAAAGATCATCAAATTTGGGTATAAAATTCTTTATTAATTTTAATAGTCATTCCAAGGCTTGCCCAGCTAGACTCCTTAGAAAGAGTAGAATCAAGTATATGTCTCTATATGCCACTAGTTGGCATGCAACAAAGAATTATTTCAAATAATCTTTAGTGTCACCTTTGCCTTTGTATTTATCGAATTTGGGCAGCTCATAACGTGGTGGAAATGGTATTTGTAGATACTCCATGTTGAATGGATAAGAGTAGAGTTCCTCTAATTTGAATTTATTTGTTTATTTTTTGATTTATATAGCTTGAATTACATCTTTTATTTGTTTCAACTCTTGATCAAGGAAATTAGATGGAGTGGCTTATTGTTGTTAAGGTTGTGTGGTCAAAGGTGGATTACCTTGACCAAGGCAGGCATAATGTGGGATATTGTTCAAATTGGTTAGATGACCAAGTTTGCATATCTGTATATTAGGATTATACTATGGATAAAGAGTAAGTTATTATTAAGACACATCTTGGTTTGGATTGGCTACATAACTCTGGCTAGTGAATTGTGGTTGCATAAATAGCATTTAGCTCTTTGGAATGTGTTGGTATTATTGGGTTTGAAATGAAACTTATTGCCTACTCATCTAATATTGGTGTATATAGGGAATGTGTTGGTATTATTGGGTTTGAAATGAAACTTATTGCCTACTCATCTAATATTGGTGTATATAGGGAACACATTATTGACTAGGTCCCTATTGTTGAATTTGTTGATAGTTTGATCCTTATTGCATGTTTAATACCTATTGGGTGAAAGGAAACTATTGCTAAGCACCTAGTACCTACTGTACATAATAACCTTGTTGTTGGTTGAATAGCTATATTTTTATATCGACACTTACTATTGAATAGGCACTTATTGGTTTGGTAATTATTGGGAGTTGGGTAATTATTTTTGTTGACCAACTAGCAATTTTTTACCAATAAAAACACATTGGTGTTTAACCAATGCTTGTTATTATTGAGGTACATTGGTTTATGTTTGTTGTGGTAGAACATTCATTATCGCCTATTGAGGTGGCATAGTGTTTTACACATGTTGTGGTTGTAATTTGGTATGTTGTTGGTTTGTTTCCCCCTATTATACACTCGAGGAAGTAGTTGGTTATAGAATGAAGGTTTCTTGTTGATTTTGGGAAATAGGTGTACCTATTCCCTATTTTTGTAATCCACTTGTGGAATTATTTTGAGGAATTTGCTATGTATTTCTCAGTGATAAATTAGACCCACTTTGGTTTAAATTGGAATGCACTTGTGTGTTATCTGGAACATTTTGAGTGAGGTCTTCCATTTGAGTAGCAATCTCATCAGTCAAAATAGGGACATTATACATATCACTAACCAATGTGTTTTGGCTAAATGGGTCTACACTTTAGCTTGCATAACCTAAAGTATCTATTTTTTGCCTTATTAATGGAGCTATCTCAATAAGTGGCATGTTAGAAGTATCCCTTAGATTAAGATTATAAGCTAGGTTGAGATATTTTTGGTACATATATTATACCTATTCTATTTTTTCATCCATAGGGCCTTTCCCTTTTACAAGTGTATTTTGGTTATGTTGTGGCATTTGGAACAAACTTTGACTATAACTAGTTGATACATGTTTGAATAGTTGGATTTGAGGTACATTACTAGAAGTTCTAATCAAACTACTCAAAATTTTGTGTGGGAATTCTGGTGTAAACTTGGCTCATACTTTGATAGCTCTAATGATAACTTCATATTTTTCTCTAATAAATGACATTCAAATAAGTATAGATTTTAGCTTATCTACGTTGGTATTATCACATCTTAGGGTTCTTGTTATAGGCTTTATTTAATATTACGGATCATTTAAGCAAGGTACTATGTTGTTTTCTCTTGTTATTATCATGGATAAGGAGATATAGTCACCAAATAATGTGTTAATGGGTCATTCCTTTGTTCAATGTATAGAATTTTATAATATGGATAGGGATTCATCTCATAATTTAAGCCATCATACAACTCTTGAACAAAAGGATCATTGGTCACAAATTTTTCATAGTCTAGATTATATATAGTCTCGTTACATGTGTAATAAGGCATATTCAAATCTATAGCTAAGTCTCATGAAAAATAAAGGGTCTAAAGGTAACAAAAAAAAAGGTCTAAAAACAAACAACATTTGGCATTGTAAAAGAGGCACAAAGGTAAAATAACTAAACTAGGCAAAGGGTAGAAGAAAACAAACTCAAAATCGATCTAACAAATCATACTAATTTGTCCAAAGGCAATTATAATTAGTGGCAAAAGTAACATAAAATCTCAAAACTCATATATGGCTAAGATATTGATTTTCCCAAAGGTGATTATAATCAGTGATGAAATTAACTAGAAAAAGTAGAACAATTACAAACTAGGATCAAAGGATAGCAATAATTTTCCCAAAGGTGGTCATAATCATTTAACGTGAAAACAAGGCTAGGCTCAAAAATAAAGAACTCAAACAAAAACTCAAAAACAAACTAAACTAAAGTAATTGACTCGGATAACACTTGGTAATTATCTCACTAAGACTTGATAGTTGACTCATAAGAGAATTTTGGAATTATGAAACTAGGACACTCATAATTTTGAATTTGGCATTATAAACTTTAAACAAGGCATGTGGTAACAACTTGGCTCAAAGGACTCTCAAACAAGGTAAAAAAAATAACTATCATTAGGTTTAGGCAAGGGGTCATTTAGATCAAATAGGAAATCAACCCAAGTAACACAATCTAAACACAAAAGGTAGACAACTTAAGCCCAAATTAAATTAGGCTTTGGTGTGAACCTGATTAGTTTAGGATTTACACTTTAAAAGGTTGAGTTTCATATTTAATATGAAAATACTTGAATTTTATAAGGTAAAATAGTTGGACCAAACTGGGCAACATAATCACACATTTTGAAATAAGAAGGATGTAATAGTAGTTTTAAAACTTGGTTTCAAAAGTGACAAGTGTTTCAAAACAATTTAGGTGTTGGAAATAATCCAGATCTAGACCAATGATGGTTTATCCATAGAAGGACTATTTGGTCTAGGTGTGTCTTATTTAAAACACCCCCTCCTTAATCCATATTATAGGTGCTTGGGATCCTATCTTAGTTATAATACCACATGTTGAGCTATAGCTCATATGGACCAGCCAAGACTCAAACATAGGACCTTCAATTTTATGTTGGAGTGATCTACCAACTAAGATATTGATCCCTCTATGGCTATCCCATCATTGTTCTAGGTGTGGCTTATTTCCAACACCCCCCCCCTTAAACCACACTATAGGGGATTGGGTTTCCTAGCCTAGCTCTGATACCACATGTTGAGATACAACTCATATGGACCAATTAGGACTCAAACCTAGGACCTTCTATTTATTGTTAGAGTGATATACTAATTGAGCTACTAACCCCTTTATGGCTAGCCCATCATTCGTTTGGGTGTGGATTATTTCTAACACCCCCTTAAGCCACACTACAAGTGTTTGGGGATCCTAGTTTGGCTCTACTATCACATGTTGAGCTATAGTTCATATGGACCAGCTAGGACTTGAACTTAGGACCTCTCATTTGCTATGAAACTGATCTACCAACTAAGCTACTAGTCCCTCTATGTCCAGCCCATAGTTGGTTTGGGTGTGTCTTATTTTCAACATTAGGTAACATTACAATGTTCCTTCAAATAAATATCATGACAAAGATTTTGGATCAAAAATCTAATACAAATGTTTGAGATGAAACAGGTATCATAATGATACCATATTTAAATAAATGACACACAAATGGGTAAGGAATAAATCTCTAAGGCTAAAGTGTGACACAAAATGGATAGAGTAACACCTCTTAGGCTAAAGGGCTATGAAAACAACATGATAGTTTTGGACTTCTTTTGACATGACAATACAAACAAATAGTTTTAGTCTAAAAACACATGTAAATCAAAGAAAATAGAAATAGCATTAATGGATCATCATATCCTTAAAACTAACATAGGTGTGTATAGATTATACAAAGTTTCCACTAATATACCAATGCCTTTGAGGAATTAAGTGTTAATCCAAAAAAAAGTATAGGTGTAGGTAGAGTTTTTACACCCCCTCTATCTCTCAATCATTGATACGTGGCATGAAGTTAGAGTGAGGAGCACTCAGAATTTATCAATAAATTATGTAGCAAGTGGGGTTGACTAAAAATATATAAATTTCATGCACACTAAATGTTCCTAAGTATGGCTAACATAAGGGTTTAATCACATCAATTGGGTTCATACCTGCTAACATACTATGCAAGGGTTCATTCTTTAACATAGTGACTCCATCCATGTATTGCTTAGTAGATTCTGATGTTTAACAAGACCTGACCCAGGTTTTCATTAGGATCAGAGATGCTAGCCATTCACATTCCTAATTTATATACCTCACTATGGGTCAATCCTAGTATCATAGTATCACATGCCCAATTTATATACCTCACTATGGAGTGGATTTGGTCCAATGTTGGGAGATGAAACCCCAGGTTAATGCACTCCTAGAGAACTTGTGAGGGACAATCGAGCTCATGTCAAAATCCAAATGTAAGAAAATAAAATGGAAATACTTTAGAGATCATTTCTGGGTTACCAAAGTCACTCAGAGTTTGGGGAGAGCATACATGACAATCTTTTTGATAAGACCAAATAAACAAGGCAATAAACTAAGCTCTTTTGGTCGAGTTCCCTAAAGTGGATGGGGGGAGAGAATACATGCAATAGTTTCTAATTTTCCATAAATAAATAAATCTAACTATGAACTTTGAAATTTAACTAATACTAAAAAATAAACACAATGTGAAAAATATCTTGAGATCTCTAACTAAAATATATGTTCCTTTTAATAGCACCAAATCGAAGTGTGTACCTCCTTGGCCTTAATTGCACTTGTAAAAAAAACTTTAAAAACTAAAATACTAGTGTGATTAAGTGGAATTTAAGCACACAAAAAATAGAGTATGTGATTTTTAGAAATGTCTAAGCTTATATCTCTCTACCTTAATTTTTATAAAAAAATTAAGGGGTTTGCTTATCTCTAATCCAATAATTTAATGAGTAGACAATAACCCATTTTAATCTCTTAGGTTTTTTGAAAAACATGGAGTAAAGCCACCATTTAGCATGATGAAGCCACTATTTTCCTATAAACATAGACACAAATATCACCTTTGGAAAATCTTCCCTTTATCAAGGTGAAGCCACCGATTAGATGTGGTGAATCCACCAAAAATAATATAAAAATAGGTAAACATAGTGTAATTTTACCAATAAAAGCTACTATTTAGTAGGGTCAAAGTCATTGATTTTGCAAAGTGAAATCACTATTTAGTAGGTAAAATATTTCATTTAGTAGGTCAAATCAATAGGTTCACAGTTTCCATTTTTGCACAAATAAATATTATAAAAAAACATGGTACTAGTGAAGCCACCATTACACAGGGTGAAGCTGTTGATTACTCAAAAAATAGAATGATGTTAATTTCAAAGGTAAAACTCTAAAATTGAAGGATTAAGTGCATTTATTATAAAAACTAAGGTTAGCATATAATTCTCCTTGGTGATATGGGATGCATGGTCCCATCAAGCATGCCATTATGCATCTTAGGTATTTGAAGAGTAAATAAAATGTAGATTAGTCCCTTGTTATTCCTAATGAAAAAAATCAAGCATAAAAATCCACTAGGACTAAACACTCTTGCCTAAGAACTAGGGAGAGCATAGCATAGTAAACAATATCATAAAATAGAGATAAAAGTAATGTAAGTAATTTATCTCCTTTTTCAAATTTGATTCTAACTTATTGGCATAAAGATGTTCGTGCTCATTCTATGATGATTAGAGTCTTCTAGAAATGCTCTTCCATGGTGGTATCATCTCTCCAATGGTCACTTGTGGCTTGGTGTGAAGTTTGGCATAAATTGGACATTATAACACTACTCTCAAGGGCTCCTTAAAGCTATTCTATAATAAAAAATTACACACAAAATCTTATTGGTATATGGTGTGGGCACTTATGTTTATAGCACTGATAACTAACTCTAACCCTAGGGAGGTTAGATTAAATTCTAACTTTTGTTGAATCTATAACAACCCAAGTTGAGTCAGGCTAACCCTAGGTTGGGTTAAATCACTCATGAAATCTTGACTCCTCAATTTCAGATATTTGTGAGGCATGATAACTCACTTTAGATATTTTTGAGGTTGTGACTCATAATTTTTAAAATATTTAGGAAATAATAAATCACTTTATTATCTCCTTTGACCTTTGACTTCATATTTGTCTAAAAAAATATTTTTTAGTAAATAAAATTGACTAATTTGATTTGTAATTTTTTTAGGCAAGTTAATTAATATTTTCAATGTAATTAATCTTGTTTAGTAATTTTTGGATTTTGAAAATTATTTTAAATGTTTTCAATTAATATCTTCATGGACTAAGAGTGTCAAATTACTAGGTTGTAATTTGACTAGGATTGAAATTAAACTAGGTTATTGGTGTATATCGGGTAATGCACCAAATAAACTAACCTTGTCATGTTTATGGTCAATTAGATCTATTACATAGATGAATTTGGGTAATTCATGTGATTTCTAGGCTTAGATTGTGTCGTTTGCTATAAATTGAATTGAATCTTGATTTAGGCATGAATATGGCCAAAATTAAGTGTCTACATTTCTTACATAGCCGGTACTTTAAAGAGGGCCTCAGACATATGTATTTATCCCATATGTGTGGGTTTGTGTGTGAACAATTGTGTAATATTCTATATGTGAGTGCATGTAGTGATCTAGCTTGAAACTTGATAAATACTTCTCATATGTTGCATTTTAAATGCTTTAGACCTATAATAATAATAATAATAATAATAATAATAATAATAATAATAATAATAATAATAATAATAATAATAATAATAATAATAATAATAATAATAATAATAATAGGAAGAATATGATAGTTTTGTAATTTTGAGAGATGATTTTACTTGATAAGTGTTAGATGTGTGCTTGAAAATTATTTGATGATAATGAATGGTTTTTAAATTATGTATACAACACCTTTTGAAAATAATATCATGGGGGGTAATTAAGATAAATAAGCCAACCCATGTGTATCTAAATATTTTAAAATTTGAGTGTTCATAAGGTACCAACACTAGCATTGGAATTGGAACACTAATGTTGAAATTAGTGTATAGATCTGAAAATTAGTGTCTTGGAGAATACAAATTATTGAACTTCTATAAATGATAATGAAGGATATATATTAGTTTTTAAGCATATTTTAAGCTACAAGTGTTTTGGAAATCATAATATTAAATTTGAACCATAAGATAATCATTTAAGCACATTGATATAGTAAATGTGAACTTGCAACGATGGAAAAAGTCAATAACTAAAGGGTAGATCCTAAAGTGATATTTGTCAAGTGTGCAAGACTAGTTTATCATGTAAAATTTATATTTGAGTATCTAAAACAACGTGTTTCATGTAAAATATTTCAATGATGTACAATTATTAAATGATCATATGTGAAAATAAAAAATAGAAAGGTAACTTGAATTTCAAAAATATTTGAAAAGAATAAGCAAATAATACACATGTATGTGTGAAACCAATGTAACTCTTGTAACTTTTTTTGATGATGATGCTTCTTTGAAGCATTGGATAATTAGTGATTCCCATGAATCACTTGAATAATTTTGTTCCTTAATAGAACCAATGGATAATTTGAAGGTGATCAAGCCCCAAATTGAATTGAATTTATATTAAAAAAAAAAAATCCATTAAGAGGTGTAGAAACCTCAATTTGCATTGTTAATCTTTGTAACTCCAAGATGTGAAATAGGTTCGAATCCATAGTTTATTTTTATGAAATAATAATAAATAGCATTGAACCTCAAATTTATGAATTATATTTTAATTAATTCAACCACTATAGATGGTTTGTAGATTAAATTGTTACTTTGTTCTTTAGTTCATGAATGCATGATCAAAAGATAATGGAGAACATCCATGATCCTGCCATGTCTAAAAATATCAAATAGTATTGAAAATAATGACATGACTATGTATCATTCCCTCATTATAAAATTTGTAACTAAATGTATGTGAAAGTTTGTAAATTTTTTTTAAACGTATACATAAATTTGTATCATGTACCCAAAATTATACGAATTTGAATTTTGTTCTTGTAATGTGAGTGAAAATGCATGGCATATGCCTCCATAATCTATACCAATTATTGAATTTTAAATATTACAAAAATTTAAAAATATATTTTGTACCATTGAAATTATTTTTTTCTTTGAAATAAATCATCTCATGTATGAGAAGCCTACTGAAATGTCCCCATTTTAAGGTGAGGGAATTATATCTTGAAATTAATTCACCTCAAAATGAAATTTAATTGTATTATGCATATTAATATGTAATCATTTAATAATATAGCATATACAAAAAGTATTTCAACACTAGTAATATATATTCCATTAGAATCATATATATATATATAAGAGGCAAAGCCTATAGAATTGTATCAATGAAACTCGTAGTAACAAATTGTAAAATGAGAATCCTATGAATTATTTGGTATATGATATGTATCATGGCACTCTTCAAAATTAACAATCTCATAAATCACACAAACACAACAAGTAAAAGTTCATACAATAAATCCAAGGGTATCATATAAGGGACATGTTTAAATGTCACATAATCAAAGATTTTACATTTAAAGGACTAGAGTAATGTTGCAAACAAGGAAAGTGTTAAAATTTTACACAAAAAAAATGGCCAAGGGCCAAACGCAATGGACATATTCAAATGATGCACATAGGAAAAAAATTATATCATAGAGATTTTCAATCAATTTTCACATAAGGGCTAAGAGAAACATAATAGACAAGCAAGATCTAATCTACTATGTACAATTAATAGCATCATTGGAGAATATAAATAGAAATAAAGTCTAAATCATATCTATGTAATGTGATCATATCTTATACAATAACATATTATATACATAATGGAAGATATGAATGTTATAAATATATTTTTAAAAGTGTGTATCTATCAGTACTATAGGATTCATATAATGATAACACATAAATATTATAACCTTTGGATTATATGCCCCTATTTTAGCAAGGCTATTGGGTAACGGCAAGTCCAACAACTTAGTTGATTTAAGTGCATCAATGTATAGAGGATAATCATGATGATATTTTATTTTTAATAGGTTTTATAGGTTCTATTATGTAAATAATAATCCATAAATAGGCTTAAGTTGTGTTTTGTGAGTCATTTAGGGGTATTTGAGATTTTCCCTCCAAAACCAATCATTCAAATTTTGAATGGGTTTTGATCTATTTGGGGACTTATAATATGTTTTAAGTATGATTTTAATTATGTGAGTTTTATTTGGGGTTTATTAGAGTGTATTAAATTCATTCACTTCTCATTTTGGTTATAAATATTCAAATTATGTATTACACCATGATAAGTCTTACCCAATGTAGGAATTAGACTAGATAAAGCATGTTGAGGAAGTTTAGGAGTGGTTGAGAACTTATATAAATAATAATCTAAGTTTGGTTATTTTATTAATGTATTTATAGGTTGAATAATATATGGATAAGCTCAAAATTGTGTAAAAATAAATAGAAAAACTAATTTGGAGGTTGTTAGAGGTGCAATTTTAGTGCAAAAACATGGTATGTGTTTGTAAGAGTTGTAGAAACATAATAAATAAATATGTTATTATGTTTTATGTGTGAATTTTTATTATTTTCTTGTAAATATACATTATACACATGTTTCTCATTAATTTTTAAGTGTTTCATGATTGTTTCTTGAGTCTCAAAAGGAAAAATAGAGTTTGTAGTTTAGACACAGAGTCTATAATCAAGGAAAAGCTTTGTAAGATCATTATTTTGATTGATCAAGAGAAATTTTTAAAGGTATTATATAGTTTTATAGGCCTTTTTCAATGAATTTTAAACCTTTTAAAAATGTTTTATTCCTCAAAAACTTAATTTTTTATTTCTCAGTTCTCCAAACCCTAACTTGGGGTTTTAGACACTAAAAATGAGATTGTGAGATACTGAACTACACAAAAATCACCAAAATTTATATATAGATGCCTTAAGCTATATATTAAAGTATTAAATTGGTTTTGATATTTTCATAGGTCTACAAGTCTAGTTATAGTGGACTGTGTTAAAATAGGCATGTAGGTTGCTTAGTAAAATAGGGATGTGTTAGAAATATTGTCATTGATGTCAAAGGAGGTCTATCATAATGATATCTTTATTGAAGATAAAGGAGAATAAATGGGCTGGTAGATCATGATTAGAATAATTAATGTTATAAGAAAAAATATTATCATAATGAATTAGAAATGGTTGATCGACTATGAAGGGATTATTAAAAATATGTATTATATTCTAATTTGCATATTTGAAAGGTGGAAGAACAATGAGAAAGTTATAAATGAGAATTAATTTATTATATATTTTATTCTTAATGCAAATAAATATTATTTATGGCCAACCCATAATGAGTGCCATTTTTTAGGAGACATCTCCCTTGGAGAAGTCATCTCCCTTAGGAGAAATTACATACCCTCAATGAAGAGTCATTTAAAATGGTATAAAAGGAGATAAGGTGGGAGTTAAAATTACAATAAATGTAATGAAAAATAATTTAAATTAGAGTAGATCTAGATCAAATTTAGAACATAAATATATGTGAAAGATTTTAAGCATATTTTATGAAGGAGATATAAGTGTGGAGCAATGAAGTGAATAGAATATATAGAGATAACATTCAAAGAGAACAAGGTGATCAATGAGAGATAATAAATGTGGAATCAAGTAGAGTAAATTAAAATGCAATAAGATCATTCAAGGAGATATATATGTGAGAATAAAAAATTGATATTTTATCAAGGGCAGATTTTGTGAAGAAGTTTACATGAGTGTCATTCATTGAAGGAGTAAATTCAAGAAGGAAAAATACTTTGTTTATTTTGGAGTTTTGTGCCTCATATCAAATAGATTGGTGTCCCTTGCTAATTTAGTGCTTAGCGGTGGGGATTGGTGTCTCCAATAAGTTTATGCCTAAAAAATCTTGGTATAGTGGGGATTGGTGTCTCTAGTAGGTTGGTGCCTACAAATTTTGTAAGAGAATTTAATATTGTGGTTTTATTCCTAGAAAGGGTTTCCATGTAAATCTTGTCTCTTAATTGGGTTATCTTATGTGAATGGTGTTATTATGGTTATTTAATTTTATTAAGTAAAATATTAAGTTATACTGATTCACCCCCCCCCTTAGTATAATTATGTGCTTAACAATTGGTATCAGATCAATTCCTTCAGAAATAATCTAATTGCTAAAAGGTAGATCTCATAAACACACATGGCTAGTCATCATGTACAAGAAGGTTTTGACATAAATAGAGCTCTATTTTTTTATGGAATGAACTATTCATTTTGGAGCATAAGGATGAGAATTTATATAATTTATTTTGGCTTTGAAATTTGGTAGCAGTAGTGAATGGTTATACTGATCCATCATCTCCACCAACAGACCAGGTTGGAAAGAAGTCTAGTGATAGCAATGCATAAGCTATGAATGAAATCTTGTGTGGTCTATCAAAATTGGAGTTTGTAAAGGTGATGCATTATAAATTAGTGAAATAAATATGGGAGAAACTTAAGAACATATATGAAGGATATGACAAAGTTAAGAAGGCTAAGTTTCAAACACATAGAATTCAATTTAAGGACTTGAAAATGAAAGACAAAGAAAATATTGCACCTTATCTCCTTTGTGTGTATGAAATTTTAAATACCATCAAAGGACTTGGTGAAAATTTTGAAGAGCCAATGATCATGAAAAATGTGATAAGACCACTTGCCTTAAGACTTTTTGAAAAATTTTCAGCCATTGAGGAAATCAAGAACTTGTATAAACTAACTATGGATGAATTGCATGGCATCCTCACGACATATCAAATTAGGACTGAAAATGTGAAGCCATAAAAATGAGAAATAACCTTAAAAGCTTTAAATTAGGTGAAAAATGAAGAGCTTGAATCAAACTATAGCACTAGTAATGAATCCTATACAATGAAAGCTCATTTTGTTAGAAAACTTAAGAAAGGATACAAAAAATACAAAGGTAAGACACCTTTAAAATGTTTTAATTATGGTAAAATAGTACATTTTGTTGATAAATGTCCACATAAGGATAGTAGTGATGATGAAGAAGATCATAACATATGTAAAGGGTACAAACATCATCAATAAAAAAAGAGCTAAAAAAGGGAGATATGGAAAGAAGAACTTCAATAAGCACAATAAAAACATCTATTCCAAAAAGGATAGTAGATCATCTGAAGAGAGCAATGAAAGTATTTCAGATAGTAATAGAGAAGAAACCCTTTTCATGGCAATAGAAACAAGGAGTGATATCTTGGAAGGTGAAGATAAATGTGTAAGAGAAGGAAAAGATAGATTCAAAAGAACAAGAATATGTCTAAAATGAAGGAGAAGTGGATCTTGAAGAAATTATTTGTTCCTTAAGTGAGATCAAGAATCTTAATAAAAAGAATTTGAAAACAAAGCTGTAACTTGAGAAATATGAAAAGGAGGATTGTGATTCAATATCTAAATTGTCACAAAGCCTTGAGGAATCAGAAAAGATTATCATTAGCCTAAATATTCAACTAGAGGAGGCAAAAATGATAGAAGAAGAGGTGAGAATCTAATTGAAGGCAAAAGAAGAAAATTGTGAGAGGATAGAGTCTGAAACTAATTCCTTTAGGAAAGAACTAGAGAAAACAACCACTAAGTTGAATAAAAGCCTCAAGTTTGAGAAAAGTAATAAAATCTTAAATGACATCATCAATGGCTAGAGGTCACCATTTATCAATACTGGTCTTGGCTATGAAGAAAAATATAATATTATGAAAGAGAATAATATTCCTCAAAAAACTAGCACTCCTCATAAAGACAACAAAGGTAAGAACATCCCCATCAATAAAAATATATTCAAAAGATCATTCCCTCCAAGATAGACTCATAAGACCAAGTTATAGAATTCCTTTTATGGTTATTATTTTTTCTATAATCATTTTGGTCATAAAGCAATAGATTGTAGGTACATGTAAGGATTAACTATATATGGAACAAAAACATAAGTACTTATGTATTTTCAAATAGAAAATATAACTCATTTTTTCCTTTGTCAAACTATAATTAAAATGATATTATATGTTATAAGTGCAATAACTATGGTCACATAGCACATTTTTGTAAAATTAGTTTTATATAATCTCCCAAATAGAACAAGAAAATGGATGCCATTGGTAAACATAAAAGGAAATCTACAAAAGTTTAAAAAGAAAGAAAGAGCAAAATAATTCATAAAGAAGGTGAGAAGGATCTCACAAAGAGATCAAAAGGATGACCTTATTCATTTAGTATCCTTGGATAGAGAAGGAAGATTTGAATGCATTCTACATCTTATAAGATGTGTATAAAATGATGAATAGTAGAACAAGTTCTTGATTTGTTAAATTTAAGAAGACAATCCAAATTATTTTTAGATAGATATAGAGGAATCATGTCACCAAAACATAGATAAGAAAGGATATTGAATTAGATGTAGTATTGATTCTTAAAAGAGATGCCTATGGGTTTTTATGATGTTTGTATGAGAAGATACAATAATAATGTGTGTGTGTGTGTGTGTGTGTGTGTGTGTGTGTGTGTGTGTGTGTGTGTGTGTGTGTGTGTGTGTGTGTGTGTGTGTGTGTGTGTGTGTGTGTGTGTGTGTGTGTGTGTGATGTTTTCCATGATCTATTTGTATATGGAATTAATGAATATCCTTTTACCATTTATTTCAAAAGGGGAGAGTTACATAAAGGGGGAGAATTAAAGTAAGGGGGAGAATTATGTTTGTGTTGCATTCATAGATTATTTTACAGGGTTGTCATCAATGACAAAGTGGGAGATTGTTAAAAATATTGTAATTGATGTCAAATGAGTTTTATCATCATGATATATTTATTGAATATAAAGGAGAATAAATGGGTTGGTCGATCATGATTATAATAATTATTGTCATAAGCAAAATTACTATCACAATGAATTAGAAAGGGTTAGCCAACTATGAATGGATTATTAAAAAAATTTATTATATTCTAATTTGCATATTTGAAAGGGGGCTGACCCATGAGAAATTTATAATAGAGAATTCATTTGTTATATATTTTATTCTTAATGCAAATAAATATTATTTATGACTGACCCATAATGAGCACCATTTTATAAGGAGACATTTCCCTTGGAGATGTCATGTCCCTTGGGATAAATTGTACCCCCTCAATGAAGAGGAATTTAAATTAGTATAAAATTAGATAAGGTGGGACTTAAAATAGAAATAAATGCATTGAAAAATCATTCGAATTAGAACAGATTTAGAGTAAAAATATATGTAAAAGATTTGTAAGCAATTTTATGAAGGAGATATAAGTGTGGAGCAATAAAGTGAATAGAATATATATATATATAGAACATTCAAATATAATAATGCGATCAAGGAGAGATAATAAATGTAGAATCAATGAAAATGTAAAAATATCATTCAAGGAGATATATATGTGAGAATAAAAAATTGATATTTTATCAAGGGCAGATTTTGTGAAGAAGTCTACATGAGTATCATTCATTGAAGGTGTAAATATAAGAAGGCAAAATACTTTGTTTATTTTAGAGGTTGGTCCCTCATATAAAATAGATTGGTGTCTCTTTATAAGTTGGTAATTAGAATTAGGGATTGGTGTCTCTAGTAGGTTGATGCCTAGATAATATTTGTATAGTGGGGATTGGTGTCTCCAATAGGTTGGTGCCTACAAATTTTATAAGAGAATTTTATATTGTGGTTTTATTCCCAGAAAGGGTTTCCACGTAAATATTTTATCTTAATTATTTTATCTTATGTGAATGGTGTTATTATGGTTATTAATTTTTATTAAGTAAAATATTAACTTATACTGATTCACCCCCCCCCCCTCAGTATAAGTGTGTGCTTAATAGGTTGTAACCAAGGAAACTAAATTTTTTCTTAAAAAATAATTATAAATCCTTCCAAATTTGGTTTTTAGGTGATGAATCTTTCCTTAATAGTATATAAAATGTTTGAGGTCTTCAATAGAATTAAAATAAAACTTATAGGTGGTTGTATATTCCAGACCTTTAAAACACAAGAAAACACAAAATTTTAGCAGTGAAAACTTGTATAACATTCAATGTGCTATTAAAAATTAATTTTAAACTTGTTAAACATGTGTTAGATATGTCTCTCAAGAGGATAAATATTATTTAAGTAGGTATAAGACTATTTTAGATAAGTTATGAAGGGTTATGTCTAGCCAGGCCTGTGTTAGGCCTAAAGACAAGGCTAAAAGGTAAGAGTGTGATCTCTCCACATAAGATAAAGTCTTAAAAGGTTTTAATAATAATTTATATATCTAATATATATAAAAATTAATGAACCTTGATATCATATCCATCAAAACATCAATATAGTGTTATCTTGACCATAAACTAGGCTTAAAGGAGAGGCTACAAGCCTAGTGAGGAAAAGAAAACTAGTCAAGTATAAAGTAGAAAACCTTAAAGGATCAATTTTACCCTTTGTGGTATCAGATCTCACTAAGAGATCTTAGAATCATGAAATATTTTATATCAAGGTTTAGAGTATCCTAGAGAGTGTGTGAAAATTTCATTAAGTGTTAGAGAATAAGCTAGAGAGAAGGTTCTTAGAAACCTTGAGAAAGGAAAAGGAGTTTAGTGGCAAGGAGGAAGACCTACATCCATTTAGGCTTAGAAATTTAAGAATAAGGAGCATGTATAAGCTTAAAAATAAGTTTCATGTTGAATAAGGACTATAGATACCAAGAGACTAGATTGGAAAGAAGTAACCTAGGTGACATATTTAACAAGGTGAGAAAGACTTATTGAGGAAGAGTAGGCACATTGAGACCTAAAGTGAGAGATAAAATAAGAAGGTGAGGATTAGAGGAAGGAACAAGATTTTGATATAAGATAAGAATTGAAAGGTGAAGGGCTTAGTTGAAGTAAAAAGCCACATAAATATGAAAGAAGATACCAAGAATAAAGAGTTGGATATGGAGAAAGAGATAGTTGAACTAAATTAAAGGTTGAGGCTTATGATGGATCTATTACAAAAGGAATAAATCCAATGTTGTGGTTAGATGTTGAGAATAAAATTAAAATGGCCTATTTAGCTACTAATTACAAAGAGAAGAAGATAGATATTGAATGCCATGATTAAAGAGTAAAGAAGGAAACTAAGAGTTATAGAGGCATGAAGAAAGGATTTGAAATTAGGAAGAAGCATGATAAATAGTCCATGGAGGAAGAATAAGCAGTGTTCATTTTTGAACTAGAGGAAGGACCAATGTGGTGAAGAAGATATGGATGAGAGAAACTACTTCACAAGCTCAGTCTAGTATGTGGAAGAGATGCTAATCTTAGAGGCATCAAAAAGGAAAATGAGCCTCTAATTTTTTAATATAATTGTTTATATGAATTTATGTTTATAGGTTAAAGTCATGTGGGTAACAAAAGCTCAAGAACTTCTCATAAAAGGAAAAGAGATAGGATTATCTCTTTAAGGTAATGGCAAGACACTTAAGATTCATGGACCTCAAATAGATGTAGAAGGAAAACCAAAAGAGATTTTTAATATAATTTAATATGGGTATGATATAAATCAAGAAGGAAGTTTCATGTCAAGTCCAAAAGAGATTAAAAATAGTCCACAAGATGGAGAAAGGAAAGTTTCAAAGGAAATAAGTACATTGCCTATAGAATCACCTCAATAAAATAGAGTTGCAGATCTTGAAGGAGAAAAAAATTAGGGAAAAATAATGCATTCCAAATAGGTACATAATCCTTATGATGGTGATAAAAATAATGGTCTAAACAATCGGTTCTTTACACCTACAAGGGAGCAAGATGACAAGAAAAAGGTGGAAGATCAATATGGATCATCAAATGCAATGGTCATGAAGAGTCAACTCAAAGATAAATTAGATGGAGAAGAAAAATAAGAAGAGGAAACCATGAACATAATTTTATGTTTATAAACTATGCAAGGAAGAAAGGTCAGAAAGAAATACAAGGACAAATTGGATTTCCTAGAACATGGGTAAGATGTAACTAGTATTGAACAAGATAAAGGAGTAGTGGTCGTAACAAAATAAATATATCAGCCTAAAGGAGCTTTGAATAAATAAAAGATTGAATAACATCATCTCAACAATAATAAGGAGGATAAAGGAGACTTGGGATAGAAAAACAAAGTCCTAAAAGGGGCTATGTTGCCTAAAATTTTCATTCTAACATCTCATAGTAATGGTGATTATGTAGGTATAGAGTTTGAAGATCAAGAAGACTCTAATAAGGATAAGTCAAGAACAAAAAGAGAGTCATTTCAATCCAAACTAGAAGGAGAGTGGAACAATAAAGACTTTCAAGAGCTCATCAATGTTGAAATAAAGATGATAGAGGAGTAGAGGGTAGTTGATTTTCATTCCATGATAGCAATGTTTAAGTGGAACCCACAAGAATTTAATTCAAATGATCAAATGAAATGTAAAGAATGTTTGCCATGTATTTTTTTATTTAGTCCCAATGAAGAATTAGTAGCCTATGATGTGAAAAGATTCCAAAAATGGTATTATATCAAAGTGTATTCAAGGTAGATAACAAGATAATGAATCTGAGGGAACAAGAAGTCCTTGAATAAATTTTCAATAGTTGAGAAAGAAAGTTTTATGTGTATATCTCAAAAGGTCATAAAGAGAAACATAATGGAGGAAGAAGATTTTTAACACCTTCTCAATTCAATAAAACCATTCTAGTAGTGTCAAATGTATGGAACTATAGCTTAGAGCAGGTATTTAGTGAATAATTAGGGCATGGACAAAGGGAAATTAAGGAAACACCCATGATATGTGATAGTGACTTTAGTTTCAAGTGTATCAATACAAGTAAAGAAGACAAGAGAAAGAAAATAGATGGTAGGTTTAACTTGAAATGGTGTATAAAAAACTTGAGGAAGCATTCACCTAGAGATCTAAGGAAACATCAATAAATTCAAGTAACTTACCAAAAAACAAGAGTATACAAGGATGAAGAAATGAGAAATGATAAGAAGATTAAGAAAAAAATTAAAAAAATAGAGAAACTTTCAATCAATGGTGAAAGAATTTAAGTTGAGAAAAAAACTCTTGAATCCATAGAGGATCAGGGTTTACAGGTCATCATGAAGAAATAAATGGAGAGATATTTATGGAATCCTTCTTGTGGTATTGACGTAAAGTTGAGAAGTGTGAAAAAAGTTCAAAGATGGATCCAAGTCAACAAAAGAACCTCAAATTTTAGTAAGCATATTGAATAAGGTCAAGATAAAATCCAAGTGGATAGGCATATTTGTAAGATCGCAAGAGGAATTCTTGAAAAATCACCTTTATAAATTGCATGTTAGGAACAGGTCAAGAGACTCATTGATAAGCTCAAAGAAGGATCAAGGGACCAAATAGAAAAATAGGGGTAGAGTGAGTTGAGTGTAAAATTTTTTGAGCATGTTCTTAATGGAAGCATAATTTTGGGTGATAATAAGTTAAAATAGGGTCCCAATACAGACCTTGAAAAATATAATGATACTTTAAGGTCAATGAAGAATGGGGAAAGGAAAAACCAAGTTAAAGTTGAGAATGGATATTTTGGAGTCTATTATATCAATAGAAGTTGTGAGTATGCAACTAGTAATGCAAAGGAGTGGATCAACATGATTCAAGGACATTATGAATAAGTTTTATTTAATGTTTTCATTTCATGTGCAGGCATAGTTGAATAAGGTTTAGAAATAAGTAAAAGGAGGATTGACATTAAAGAGGAAAGATGCATACTTTAAGAGAATACAAGATTGAACCATTCCTTATCACTTCTAGCAAGACCATGAGATCCAATAGTACATATTTATAGAGTATCAAAGAAAAATTTTAAAGAGATAAGATTAATATTTATAAAGAATAATTGTAGTTAATAGTGATAGATATGGAAACAATCATGAAGACTCATGAGCAGGAGGTCATGAACATTTTCAAGCCTAGGAGTATGATGTAAGTGCATCAATGTATATAGAATAATCATGATGTTATTTTATTTGTAATATTTTTTATTGGTATTATTTTTTCAATAATAATCCCTAAATAGGCTTCAGTTTTGGTTTGTAGGTCATTCAGGGGTATTTGAGATTTTCTCTCCAAAACTAATAATTCAAATTTTGAATGGGTTTTGATCTATTTGGGGATTTTTAATATGTTTCAAGGATGATGGTAATTATTTGAGTGGAATTTAGGGTTCATTTTCTTTTATTAAATTTCATTCACTTCTCATTTTGGTTATAAATAGTCAAACTATGTATTACACCATGATAAGTCTTACCCAGTATAGGAATTAGACTAGGGAAAGCATGTTGAGGAAGTTTAGGAGTGGTTGAGAACTTATAGTGATAATAATCCAAGTTTGGTCAGTTTTTTAATGGATATATAGGTATAATCACATATTTATATGCTTAAAATTTTATATAAAAAAATAGAAAATCTAATTTGGAGGTTGTTAGAGGTACAATTTCTGTATAAGATCATGGTATGTGTTTGTAAGAGCTATAAAAACATAAGAAATAAATATTTTGTTATGGTTTATGTGTGAATTTATATCATTTTATTGTAGATATACATTATAAACATGTTGGGGATCAACCAACAATTTGATTACACTTATGAAAGTAATAAACGCGGAATTAAATCAAAATGATAAGTAACTAAAATCAGATAATAGCAAAGAACAAGAGATACAAGAAACCACCCTAAAAACTTGTATTAAACTCTTTATAAAAGGAATACAATTGAAGAAACTTCTTTTCTTCCACACCTCTCTCAGATGTACAGATCTCTCTCTAGATCTCTTTCCCTCAAGAGCTCTCTCTCTCAAGTACAATCAACTCCAACAACCTGGAATGATTCACCTATACAATTATGTACTATTCTTTTAACATTCACATACAATAAGCTAAGAAGATCTAATCCTACATATAGAATTAGGAAACTTGAGCATGCATTTACAATCAACAGTTATGCCTCTTAAACAAGGGCTCTAAAAATAGTCTTACTAATAATAGAGATGTGGACTTAAGACTATGACTTAATCTCATCATGCAAACACTTGGTTCTATCCTCAGAAATAGCTTTCTGGGCGCACAGGTAACTAACATCGGTTCCTGCCTGCTTGCCTGTGACCGACGTCAGCCAATCTCTGTCGATGCCAGCGTCTCCTAAACTGCTCCTAACCGATGTCAGTCACTCCTGATTGACACCAGTGACTATGTGACTCCTACAACATTGCAAAGCGCTCCTTGGTGAAGCTTTTAGGCTCCACACCTTAACAATCTCCCACTTGGAGTTAAACAGCTACACCAGTACCTGTACAACAACATCTTCTAGCTCTTCCATCTTTAACTCAATCATGAAGACCAACAGAAGTTGAATGAAGATTCAACTTCTCCTTTGTAACTGGCTTGGTTAACATATCCGCAGGATTCTTATCTGTATGGATCTTCTCCAGCTTCAACTCACCATCCTCCAATACCTATCTTATGAAGTGGTACCTAAGCTGTATATGCTTTGTTCTTGAATGAAAGGCTGAATTCTTAGCCAAATGAATTGCACTCTGACTATCACTGTATAATCTGTAACTCTCTTGCTCCTTTCCAAGTTCTTCCATGAACCATGTCATCCATATCATCTCTTTGCTAGCCTCTGTGACTGTAATATACTCTGCTTTTGTAGTTGACAAGGCAACAACCTTCTGCAACTTTGATATCCAGCTAATCGCCGTTCCACCAATAGTGAAAACATATCTTGTGGTGCTCCTCCTGCCATCCAAATCACCTGCCATATCTAAATCTACATAACCATGTAGAGAAGTATCTAAACCTCCATAGCACAAATGCCTATTGTTGGTTCCTCTCAGATATCTAAGGATCCACTGAAATGCTTTCCAATGTTCCTTTCCTGAATTGGCCATATACTTACTTACAACTCCCACTGCTTGGGCAATATCTAGTCTAGTACACACCATTGCATACATCAAACTCCCTACTACAGAAGAATATGGAACTTTACTCATGTATTCTACCTCATCATGTGAATTAGGACATTGTTCTTTACTCAACTTAAAATGTCCAGCCAAAGGTGTGCTTATCGGTTTTGCATCCTGCATATTGAACCGTTTCAACACCTTGTTCACATAATCCTCTTGAGACAAAATCAACCTATGATTTTTCCTATCTCTCTTAATGCTCATGCCAAGGATTTTATTTGCTGCTCCCAAATCCTTCATGGCAAACATGTGAGCTAATTTCACTTTAAGCTCAGAGATATCCTACATGTGTGATCCTGCAACCAGCATATCATCTACATATAACAACAAAATAATATATCTACCATTATCCAATCTCTTAAAATACACACAATGGTCAAATTGACACCTACTATAGCCATGCTCAGTCATAAACCTGTCAAATCTCAAATACCACTATCTAGGAGCTTGCTTGATGCCATACAAGATTTTCTTCAATCTGCACACTAACTTCTCCTTACCTTTGACCTCGAATCCTTCTGGCTGTTCCATATATATTTCCTCATCCAAATCTCCATGAAGAAATGTTGTCTTAACATCAAGCTGCTCAAGATGCAAATCCTCAATAGCAACTAAAGACAGTACAATTCGTATAGAAGTCATTTTAACAACAGGAGAAAAAATCTCACCAAAATCAATACCTGGCTTTTGTGCAAATCCTTTCACTACCAACCTGGCCTTATATCTCATCTGTCCATTCTCACCTTCTTTCAATCTGTAGGTCTATCTGTTCTTTAGTGTCCTCTTACCAGCTGGCAATTCAACCAAATCCCATGTTTGGTTCTCTCTCAAGGACTCCATTTCCTCAACCATGCCATGCTCCCACTGACTCTTGGACTCCACCTATATTGCTTCTTGAAAACTCTCTGGTTCTCCACCATCAATTAGCAATAAATAGAATAATGAAGGAGAATATCTAATTGGAGGCTTACTTACCCTTTTTGACCTCCTAATGGGTGTCTGAGACTCATCCACAACACGCTGTCCACCCAAATTCTCTGACAGTGACCGACCTCGGTCACTTCCAGGCCTGTAACTAGCCAACGTCGGTTCTGCCTAACCAACATCGGTGCCTATCCTATCGACATCGATCTTTGTATGACCGACATCGGTTTTTATCTTGTCGACGTCAGTTCCTGCCTTGTCAATGTCGGTCTCTGTGTTTTCCTGTAAGTGATTTTTTTTTCCCGCAAGCTCATTTTGGACCGTCACCTCATCTAATTCTCCATTGCTCTACCCAAATTGATTCAGCTTCTTTAGCTAATCACTATACATCACTTTTTCATTAAAAACAACATCATGGCTCCTAATTATCTTGTTAGTTCCTAGATTCCAAAATCTGAAACCAAAATCATCAAAGCCATAGCCAATAAATGTGCACTTCATAGACTTAGCATCCAGCTTCTTTCTATTTTCCTTATCAACGTGCATAAAGGCTTCACAACCAAAAACTTTGAGAAATGAGAGATCTACCTTTTTACCTATCCATGCCTCTTCTGGAATTCCACCATCTAGAGCTATAGAGGGTCCTCTGTTAATCAGGTACACTGCATTGTCAATAGCTTCTGCCCAAAACTCTAAGGGCAAACCAGCATGCAATCTCATACACCTTGCACGCTCCATGATTATTCTATTCATCCTTTTAGCAATTCCATTCTGCTAAGGTGTCCTTGGAACTATCATTTGCCTGTAGATTCCATGCATATAACAATACCAGTTAAACTTATAGCTACAGAACTCACCACCATTGTTAGATCTCAGGCACTTCAATCTTTTGCCTATTTCATTCTCAACCATAGCTTTCCAAATCTTAAAAGTCTCAAATACATCAGATTTCTTCTTAATACAATAGATCCATACCTTTCTTGTAGCATCATCTATGAACGAAACATAGTACTGTGATCCTCCAATAGATGCAACCTGAGTCGGTCCCCACACGTCTGTGTGAACAAGCTGCAACTTATGCTTCTTCTTTGTTGACCCAGTCTTGAGAAAACTCACTCTCTTCTATTTTCCAAAAACACAGTGCTCACAAAAATCTAGATCTATGCTTTTCAAATCTGAAAGCTTACCTTTAGACTTAAGAATTGACATTCCCTTCTCACTCATGTGGCCAAGCCTTGAGTGCCACAATTTTGCATCTACATCTGAAGTAGATAATACAGAAGGAGAATTGTTAGTAACACAATTACATAAATAGAGAGTACCTACTCTCTTACCTCTAGCCATTATAAGTGCACCTATACAATTCTATACTGTTCTTTCAACATTCACATACAATAAGCTAAGAAGATCTAATCCTACATATAGAATTAGGAAACTTGAGCATGCATTTACAACCAATAGTTATGCCTGTTAAACAAGGACTCTAAAAATAGTCTTACTAATAATAGAGATGCAGACATAAGACTATGACTTAATCTCATCATGCAAACACTCAGTTCTGTCCTCAGAAATAGCTTTTTGGATGCACAGGTAACCGACATCAATTCCTGCCTGCTTGCCTATGACCGACGTCGACCGATCTCTGTCGATGCCAGCGTCTCCTAAACTACTCCTAACCGACGTCAGTCGCTCTTGATCGACACCGGTGACTATGTGACTCCTGCAACATTGCAAAGCGCTCCTTGGTGAAGCTTTTAGGCTCCACACCTTAACAATCTCCCACTTGGAGATAAACAGCTGCACCAGTACCTGTATAGCAACATCTTCTAGCTCTTCCATCTTCAACTCAATCATGAAGACCAACATAATTTGAATGAAGATTCAACTTCTCCTTTGTAACTGGCTTGGTTAACATATCTACAGGATTCTTATCTGTATGGATCTTCTCTAGCTTCAACTCACCATCCTCCAATACCTGTCTTATGAAGTGGTACCTAAGCTGTATATGCTTTGTTCTTGAATGAAAGGCTGAATTCTTAGCCAAATGAATTACACTCTGACTATCATTGTATAATCTTCAACTCTCTTGCTCCTTTCCAAGCTCTTCCATGAACCGTGTCATCCATATCATCTCTTTGCTAGCCTCTGTGACTGTAATATACTCTACTTCTGTAGTTGACAAGGCAACAACCTTCTGTAACTTTGATATCCAGCTAACCGCCGTTCCACCAATAGTGAAAACATATCCTGTGGTGCTCCTCCTGCCATCCAAATCACTTGCCATATCTGAATCTACATAACCATGTAGAGAAGTATTTGAACCTCCATAGCACAAATGCCTACTGCTGGTTCCTCTCAGATATCTAAGGATCCACTGAACTGCTTTCCAATGTTCCTTTCCTGGATTGGCAATATACTTACTTACAACTCCCACTGCTTGGGCAATATCTGGTTTAGTACACACCATTGCATACATCAAACTCCCTACTGCGGAAGAATATGGAACTTTACTCATGTACTCTACCTCATCATGTGAATTAGGACATTATTCTTTACTCAACTTAAAATGTCCAGCCAAAGGTGTGCTTATCGGTTTTGCATCCTGCATATTGAACCATTTCAACACCTTGTTCACATAATCCTCTTGAGACAAAATCAACCTGTGATTTTTCCTGTCTCTCTTAATTCTCATGCCAAGGATTTTCTTTGTTGCTCCCAAATCTTTCATGGCAAATGTGTGAGCTAATTTCACCTTAAGCTTAGAGATATCTTGCATGTGTGATTCTACAACCAGCATATCATCTACATACAACAACAAAATAATATATCTACCATTATCCAATCTCTTAAAATACACACAATGGTCAGATTGACACCTACTATAGCCATGCTCAGTCATAAACCTGTCAAATCTCAAATACCATTGTCTAGGAGCTTGCTTGAGGCCATACAAGCTTTTCTTCAATCTGCATACTAACTTCTCCTTACCTTTGACCTCGAATCCTTCCAGCTGTTCCATATATATTTCCTCATCCAAATCTCCATGAAGAAATGTTGTCTTAACATCAAGCTGCTCAAGATGCAAATCCTCAATAGCAACTAAAGATAGTACAATTCGTATAGAAGTCATTTTAACATTAGGAGAAAAAATCTCACCAAAATCAATACCTGGATTTTGTGCAAATCCTTTCACTACCAACCTAGCCTTATATCTCATCTGTCCATTCTCACCTTCTTTCAATCTGTAGGTCTATCTGTTCTTTAGTGTCCTCTTACCAGCTGGCAATTCAACCAAATCCCATTTTTGGTTCTCTCTCAAGGACTCCATTTCCTCAACCATGCCACGCTCCCACTGACTCTTGGACTCCACCTGTATTGCTTCTTGAAAACTCTCTAGTTTTCCACCATCAGTTAGCAATAAATAGAATAATGAAGGAGAATATCTAATTGGATGCTTACTTACCCTTTTTGACCTCCTAATGGGCATTTGAGACTCATCCACAACACGCTGTCCACCCAAATTCTCTGATAGTGACCGACCTCAGTCACTTCTAGGCCTATAACTAGCCAATGTCAATTCTACCTGACTGATGTCGGTGCCTGTCCTATCGACATCGGTCTCTGTATGACCGACATTGGTTTCTATCCTATCGACATCAGTTCCTACCTTGCCGATGTCGGTCTCTATATTTTCCTGTAAGTGATTATTTCTTTTTCCTACGAGCTCATTTTGGACTGTCACCTCGTCCAATTCTCCATTGCTCTATCCAAATTGATTCAGCTTCTTCAGTTGATCACTATACATCACTTTTTTATTAAAAACAACATCATGGATCCTAATTATCTTGTTACTTCCTAGATTCCAAAATCTAAAACCAAAATCATCAAAGCCATAGCCAATAAATGTGCACCTTATAGACTTAGCATCCAGCTTCTTTCTATTTTCTTTATCAACGTGCACAAAGGCTTCACAACCAAAAACTTTGAGAAATGAGAGATCTACCTTTTTACCTATCCATGCCTCTTCTGGAATTCCACCATCTAGAGCTGTAGAGGGTCCTCTGTTAATCAAGTACACTGCAGTGTCAACAGCTTCTACCCAAAACTCTAAGGGCAAACCAGCATGCAATCTCATACACCTTGCATGCTCCATGATTGTTCTGTTCATCCTTTCAGTAATTCCATTTTGCTGAGGTGTCCTTGGAACCATCCTTTGCCTGTAGATTCCATGCATATAACAATACCAATTGAACTTATAGTTGCAGAACTCACCACCATTATCAAATCTCAGGCACTTCAATCTTCTACCTGTTTAATTCTCAACCATAGCTTTCCAAATTTTAAAAGTCTCAAATACATCAGATTTCTTCTTAATAAAATAGATCCATACCTTTCTTGTAGCATCATCTATGAACAAAACATAGTACTATGATCCTCCAATAGATGCAACCTGAGTTGGTCCCCACACGTCTGTGTGAACAAGCTGCAACTTATGCTTCTTCTTTGTTGACCCAGTCTTGAGAAAACTCACTCTCTTCTGTTTCCCAAAAACACAGTGCTCACAAAAATCTAGATCTATGCTTTTCAAATCTGAAAGCTTACCTTTAGACTTAAGAATTGACATTCCCTTCTCACTCATGTGGCCAAGCCTTGAGTGCCACAATTTTGCATCTACATCTAAAGTAGATAATACAGAAGGAGAATTGTTAGTAGCACAATTACATAAATAGAGAGTACCTACTCTCTTACCTCTGGCCATTACAAGTGCACCCTTGGTCACCTTCCAAGATTCAGCTATGAGAGTTACTGTACAACCCTCATCCCCTAACTTTCTTACAGAAATCAAATTCCTCTTCAAGCTAGGAACATGCATAACATCTCTCAACACCCATGTGTTGCCATTTTGCATTTTCAGCTACACTTTACCTTTGCCAATAATTTTACAAGGCTCATCATCCCCTAGATACACTATTCCAAAATCTCCATGGATATAGTCACTAAAATATTCTCTATTAGGCGTAGCATGAAAAGATGCACCAGAATCTAACACCCAAGATTCTATATTATTATGCAAAGAGAATATTAAAGCATCTTGTGCAATACCTGCAACCTTTGCTTCTTCTTTTCCTTCATACTGATTGTCCTCCTTAGGCTTTGACCAGCAATCTCTGCTTATGTGCCCCATCTTTTCACAATTCCAGCATTGTGGCTTCCTGTCATTTTTGTGGATCTACCTCTCACCTTAGACTTAGATCTTGATCTCCCTTTCTTGCTCTTCTCTTTCTGCCTCCCCCTGATCTCAAAACTTAAAGCATTCCCTGATGTTTCCTCTGTGCTTTTCCTATGATTTTCCTCATTCAAGATAACACTAACATCTTCTACTTTTAAAATATTTGATGCAGATGCAGTATTACTAACTCCCATTACTAAGCTATGCCAGCTTTCAGGCAAAGAACATAATATTAAAAGAGATTTAATTTCATCATCAAACACAATATTGACTGAACTTAATTGATTTACAATTCCATGGAAATCATTTAGATGATTAGATACAAATCTACCTTCTTGCATACGCAAATTAAATAACTGCTTCATAAGATATACCTTATTAGACGCTGAGGGTTTTTCATACAAATTTGCTAAAGTAGTCATTAACTCTACCATAGACTTTGCTTGTGATAAATTAGATATCACAGTAGATGTCAGACTCAGTCTTATAGACCCCAGAGCCTTTCTATCAAGAACTTCCCATTCTTCATCATCCATGTCTGTGGGCTTCTTTGCAATCCCACCTAACGATAAGTATAGATCTTTCTGATACAGATAATCCTCTATCTGCATTCTCCAATGTTGATAATTTTTGCCATTAAACTTCTCCATTCTTAGTTTACTTTCTTCTACCATTGCTTCTCCCACTCAAACAGAAATCCCTGCAGAAACCCCTGTGAGTAACCTGTAATCAATACACACTACACAGATCTGAACCACCTGTTAGTGAACCTGAGCTTTGATACCACTTATTGGATATCAAGCTCTGAACCTACAACCAAGGCTCTGATACCACTTGTTGGTATCAAGCTATGAGCCAACAACCTTGTTCTGATACCACTTATTGGGGATCAACCAACAATTTGATTACACTTATGAAAGCAATAAAGGTGGAATTAAATTAGAATGATAAGTAACTAGAATCAGATAATAGCAAAGAATAAGAGATACAAAAAACCACTCTAAAAAATTGTATTAAACTCTTTACAGAAGGAATACAATTGAAGAAACTTCTTTTCTTCCACACCTCTCTCAGATGTACAGATCTCTCTCTAGATCTCTTTCCCTCAAGAGCTCTCTCTCTCAAGTACAATCAACTCCAACAACCTGGAATGATTCACCTATAAAATTTTGTACTATTCTTTCAACATTCACATATAATAAGCTAAGAAGATCTAATCCTACATATAGAATTAGGAAACTTGAGCATGCATTTACAACCAACAGTTATGCCTCTTAAACAAGGGCTCTAAAAATAGTCTTACTAATAATAGAGACACGGACTTAAGACTATGACTTAATCTCATCATGCAAACACTCGGTTCTGTCCCCAGAAATAGCTTTCTGGACGCACAGATAACCGACATCGGTTCCTGCCTACTTGCCTGTGACCGACGTCGGCCGATCTCTGCCGATGCCGGTGTCTCTTGAACTGCTCCTGACCAACGTCGGTTGCTCCTGACCGACGCCGGTGACTGTGTGACTCCTGCAACATTGCAAAGCACTCCTTGGTGAAGCTTTTAGGCTCCACACCTTAACAAAACATGTTTATCATTCATTTTTAAGTGTTTCACGATTGTTTCTTGAGTCTCAAAAGAGAAAAATAGAGTTTGTAGTCTAGACACAGAGTCTATAGTCAAGGAAAAGCTTTGTAAGATCATTATTTTGATGTATCAACTAAAAATTTAAGTTTTAAATGTAATAGGTAGTATTAAATGCATTTTTACATGAATTTTCAACCTTTGAAAAATGTGTTAGTCCTCAAAAACTCAAACTTTTAGCTTTCAACCTTGCAAACCCTAACTCGGGGTTTTAGAAACTAAAAATGAGTCTGTGAGAGAATGAACCATAAAAAATCACCAAACTTGGTATAAATGTGACTTAATGTATATATTAAATTATTCAATAATTTTTTAGAGTTTCATAGGTCGACAAGTCAATTTATAGTGGCCTGTGTTAAAATAGGGTTGTAGGTTGCCTAGTAAAACAAGGTTGCAACCAAGAAAACTCAATTTTATCTTAAGCCATAGTTCCAAATAATTCCAAATTTGGTGTGTATGTGATTTAATGTTTCCTTGAGATTATATAAAAAAATTTAGGTCTTAAATATCCTTAAAATAAAATTTATAGGTGATTGTATATTCCAAACTTGTAAAACACAAGAAAACATATAATTTAGCAGTGGAAACTTGTATAACATTCAATTTACTATTTAAAATCATTTAAAACTTTATAAACATGTGTTAAATGTTAATATAAATATGATAAAGGTTATTTAATTACTTATAATATTTTTTTAGATAAGTTATGAAGGATTGTGTTTATGCAGACTTGTGTTAGGCCTAAAGATAGGGCTAAAAGGTAAGAGTGTGATCTTTCCACACAAGATCAATTCTGATGAGGAACTATCCTTAGATTGCTCTGTAACCATCAAATTGTGAGCTAACTTCTTATAGAGGCCTATTTAATTCAATCATTCCTTTTAGCCCTGTTTTCTTTGTTTATTGGCCATAACACTTTACCAGTTAGCTCAATCATGAAAGTAAAACCATTTCTGGATACCCATTAAGCCCTTCTATAACATACTAGAAAATCTCATGAGGTTACTTTATATAGAATTGTACTTTCTTCTTTAAGCCCTGTCCTAATTATCCCTCCTTTAGTGCAAAACGCTTTGTCTAGAGTAAAGTATGAACTTTCTAGTCAAACCAAGCATCATTCCAGATACCCATTACCTTCTTACAGGTGAATCAAACATTTTTTAGTGCACTTCTTTGGAGAAATTCACTTTTCCTATATTGGCCTATTCTCTTCTCTTCACATGCACCTAGAACTCACTTTGCAATTGACTTTTTCCTCATTTATCCATACTGCAACACTTAGAAACCACTTCCAATAGTTTTCTAACATCATCAAGGGTAATATTGAAAACTTTTAAGAGTTTTCAAGACTTCAAACTCATTTTGAAGGTCAGACCCTAATTCAGGGTTTTTTAAAGTCTGTCACAGGCCGAGAGTATATTAATTGAGGCTGGGAGTGTTTTACCCTATTTCAAGGGTTCCAATAAATTGTCTAGGGTCTGTCTTAATTCCCTACACCTTCTAAAATCATCATCCAAGTCATATCTACCTCCTATGCTTTCCAAGAATGACATCACAGTTGTCTTTGACTGTATTTGCATGACAGTCAATAGGGTTCATGATTGTCTTCTTAAACACAATGGTCAATAGGCTTTCAACATAATGTATAAAAATTTCCATAGCTTAAATTACTTCCCCATTCATATGCTTTATCAAATATGACCTGATCAATCCATTTACAATGCAAAAGCATACAACTTTCTTATCATTGCCTGTATATTGTCACCTACAGGCCGAGAGCCAACAGTTAGAGTTTTAAGACATCAAAGGGGTTTCTAACACCTGTTTCTTCTTCATTTAGGTTTATAATTGCCTTATAGACCTATATTCATGTCTTTATGAACCTCATGCAAACATTTTCATGTGGATTTTCCCTTGGATAGTGGGATGTAGGTCTATATGCCTGAATACCCTATTTAGACCCTATTTAGGATTCTTCTAGCATTCAAAGTACTTTAAGACCTCTTAGTCACAGAATACCAATTTTAACTTATTCTCAACATGAAAAATAACCATTTTTTCTCAATATTCTATAAATAACCATCATACACATTCACATACACACAGGCCTGTCACCAGAATTCCATAAAGAAACCATATATGCAACAAAACATTCATTCTTTCTTAGATCAAATAGAAGACTTACAATTCAATACTAGATTTAGTCTACATGTTCCATGGCTTTTAAAGCCTTGTCTGCTCCTTCACACATTCTTGACTTTACATCAAATCTGATCCTTCTCCTTAACCTTAACATCTCTTGAGTGAGGTCCTCCCTCACTATTTCTCCTCTCTTTCCTTCATTCTATTTTTTTTCCTTGAATGAGAGGACCTTTCCTCTCTGTCCTTCTTCTCCTCTACGTCCCTCTCATCCTCTCTCCTTACTGAATTCTCTCTTTTTTTCTCTTTTTCAAGAATCTCCCTTCTAACTTCTATGCCTAATTTGGGCTTAAGACAAAACAAAATACTGTTTTTAATCTTTAACAATATACTAAGGTTGAAAATAGTTTCAACCATTTCTCCCTTATTTCCTCAACAGCCCAACAATTACCTTTTCACTTTTCACTTTTGACAATTACTTTTACTCTCAAGGTAAAATTTTGAAATTTAAACACAATTTGGAGGGAAAACAAGAATTTGAAATTTCACACTAGAATATCATTTGAATTTGCATGTTCAACTAGTCCTCCATGAAGCTATTGTAGATGTTCCTGCCTCATACTCTCCCTCTAGAAAAATATTTGAACCTTAGTTCAAATTAGATGCTTCCTCCATGCTTTAGCCTTCATTCTATGCCTGGATCCCAAGGTCTTGTTGCCAATACCAATGCTTGTCTTTGTTTGAAATAGTCTTTGTCTTTCATCTTGCTATTCTTCCTCTTCTGGTATGTTCTTCTCCTCATCTCTTTCTTCGCTTCCATCTCCCACTTCCATGCTTCTTCATCTTCATATGTGTCTTCAAGATCTTGTTGTTATTCTTCTTGTTTCGTGAGCTTCTTCAATGACTCATGTATGTCATTCACTTTATCAACCTTCATACCTGCATACAAAACATTCAAAGCCACCTTAGAAACAAAATATTTAGGCCATGAAGCCTCTTGGTTGTCTCCATGCTCTTGTTCCTTGACCAAAACTGCCTTTGCCTCATTGCCTTGCTCTTGTCTTGTTTCACTCTTCCCAATAGTGTATGCACCATGGCTTGTACCTATGTAGCTCTCTTGAGGAACTAAAGAACTCTTCTAACATTCTCATTTCTTCCTTTAGTGAGATCTCATATATCCCACCATTCTCTTCATCAAACTTGGGCTGATCATTCACAAGGCTTACTTGTCCTTCACTAGCCTTATTCTTCATCTCATCCTTTCTTGAGTTGTCTTCATGTAAACCAACTTCTTCATTATACTCATCAAATTCAATTTAAGCACTCTTATCTTGTGTTTCCTTACTCTCTTCAACCTCTTCTTAAATCCATCTTGTTTGTTCTTTTCATTTAGTGAGGCATTGCTTTGCTATATACTCTCCCCTTTCCTCATCATCCATCCATTTGGAACTCTCTCCTTGCTGCATATTAGTCCACACAGCCACTTTCCATCTTCCATTTCTCATGAAAATATCATTGAAGGATTCAAAAACATCATCACAAACAATTTGTTTACCTTTCATCTTTGCATCCTCATGCTCTACCTCATTATTCTTTGAGAAGTTTTCTTTCTCATCTTCATTCTCTTGGCTACTGGAATCACCTTCCATCCTCTTCCATTGACTTCTTGGTGTTGTTGTCTCAACACTCACATCTTCACTCTTTGCCTTCTTAGGCATCCACATTTGATTCTTCTTCTTATCATTTGACTTCACAAGCCATTTAGGCATCCTGTAACCATGCTCTTGTACCAGCACTTCCTATTGCTTGGGAGTTTGCTTCTTCCACCATTTAGGCATCACATATCCATGCTCAAATTCTCTTTTTGAGGGCTCTATCATCTTCCTTAACTCTTGCACCTGTACATTAGCAGCTTCATGCTCATAATAACAATCAAAATCAGGTCTTAACACTTCATTTACCTCTTTGTTATCCTAATCCATGGAGCAATCTTTCTCTTCCTTTATGCTTGGCTGCTCTCTTTCTTCCTCTTGGCATTCAATGGCATCATGGAATTCAGCTTCATCTTCTACCTCTTCTCTTACTTGTATGGGTTCTTCAACACCTCCTTCATGCATTAACCAATGCATCTCTTCTTCTTTATCAACAACAGAAAACTTTTTCTTTTCTCTTACACATTCACTTGTGTACTTGGTGTCTTCTCTTGCACCAATCTCTTCATTCTCCAAGGCCCTTCTCTTGACCTTCATAAGGCTACTCATACCTACAATTACCCATGCAAAGACAACATTAAATATAAAAACAAGAGACCACAAGGTCCCTATGAGTGCTCTCTTCATCCACACTCTCATATTTTCAGGTGCTCTTCCTGGAACTTCATCTTTTCTTTCTTCTCTTCTCTTGTCCTCCACAATTAGAACCTTCTTCACAACTTCTTCCTCTTGCTGCTCACTTGGCAACCTTCTTATCTTCTTCAAGCCTCTATGGGCTTCTTTCTTCATGGCAATATCCTTTTGCCTTCTTCTCCTCTTCCTTAGGAGATCTATTGACCACTTCAACCTCCTCCTCATTGGCCATACCCATGCTTGCTTTCCCATCTGCATCCAAGACTCATATTCATCTTTAATCTTAGCTAATTCTCTCTTCAAATTAGCAATCTCTTTATCAATTACAAAACTGTTCATACCTTTGATGCTTGCTTTCTTCTTAGTTCTCTCATGTACCTTACTACTCTGTAGTGCCTTCAAAAATACTTCCATCTCTAATATCTTCACCCAAGTCTTTTCCACCTTGGTCTCTTGATCCCTTGTCTCACCCAAACCTTTTCTCCTTGACTGGTCTTTTGACAATCTTCTTGATCTCACCTAGGCCTTTTGCATCCTAGTCTTTTGATCCTTTTCTCAATCCTGTAGCAAATATTTATACAAAACTTCATCAAATACAAATCACAAATCCAAGCTTACCTTGCTTCGGATCTTCCTCTTGAGCATCCACTATGCTCTCTTACTTTTGAGCTTCTCTAAGCTTCTCTTCTCAATTCTTCAAACTTCATCCTTTACCTCACCTAAGTCTATTTCACCTTAGTCTTTTGGAAAAATATCCAAGCTTAATGATGATTAACTATCCTTAGATTTCTCTGTAACCATCAAATTGTGAGCTAACTTCTTATAGAGGCCTATTTAATTCAATCATTCCTTTTAGCCCTGTTTTCTCTATTTATTGGCCATAACTCTTTGCCAGTTAGCTCAATCATGAAAGTAAAACCATTTATGGATACCCATTAATCCCTTATATAACATACTATAAAATCTCATGAGGTTACTTTGTACAAAATTGTACTTTCTTCTTTAAGCCCTGTCCTAATTAGCCCTCCTTTAGTGCAAAATGCCTTGTCCAGAGTAAAGTACAGACTTTCTAGTCAAACCAAGCATCATTCCAGATACCCATTGCCTTCTTACAGGTTAATCAAATGTTTTTTAGTGCACTTATTTGGAGAAATTCACTTTTCCTATATTGGCCTATTCTCTTCTCTTCACATGCACCTAGAACTCACTTTGCAATTGACTTTTTCCTCATTTATCCATACTGAAACACTTAAAAACCACTTCTAATATTTTTATAACATCATCAAGGGTAATATTTCAAACTTTCAAGAGTTTTCAAGACTTTAAACTCATTTTGAAGGTCAGACCCTAATTCAGGGTTTTCTAAAGTCTGTCACAGGCCGAGAGCATATTAATTGAGGCTGGGAGTGTTTTACCCTATTTCAAGGGTTAAAATAAATTGTATATGGTATGTATTAATTCCCTACATCTTCTCCAATCATCAGCCAAGTCATATCTACCTCCAATGCTTTCCAAGCAAGACATCACAGTTGTCTTTGACTATATTTGCATGACAGCCAATAGGGTTCATGATTGTCTTCTTAAACACAATGGTCAATAGGATTTAAACATAATGTACAAACATTTCCATAGCTTAAATTACTTCCCCATTCATATGTTTTATCAAACATGACCTGATCAATCCATTTACAATGCAAAAACATACAACTTTCTTAGCATTGCATGTATACTGTCACCTACAGGCCGAGAGCCAACAGTTATAGTTTTAAGACATCAAAGGGGTTTCTAATGCCTGTTTCTTCTTCATTTAGGTTTATACTTTCCTTATAGACCTGTCTTCATGTCATTATGAACCTCATGCAAACATTTTCATGTGGACTTTCCCTTGGACAGTGGGTTGTAGGTCTATATGCCTGAATACCCTATTTAGACCCTGTTTAGGATTCTTCTAGCATTCAAAGTAATTTAAGACCTCTTGGTCATAGAATACCAGTTTTAACTTATTCTCAACATGAAAAATAACCAATTTTTCTCAATATTATATAAATAACCATCATACACATTCACATACACACAACCCTGTCACCAGAATTCCATAAAGAAACCATATATGCAATAAAACATTCATTCTTTATTAGATCAAATAGAAGACTTACAATTCAATACCATATTCAGTCTCAATGTTCCATGGCTTTCAAAGCCTTGTCTGCTCCTTCACACATTCTTGACTTTACATCAAATATGCTCCTTCTCCTTAACCTTAACATCTCTTGAGTGAGGTCCTCCCTCACTATTTCTCCTCTCTTTCCTTCATTCTATTCTTTTTCCTTGAATGAGAGGACCTTTACTCTCTATCCTTCTTCTCCTCTACGTCCCTCTCATCCTCTCTCCTTACTGAATTCTCTCTTTTTTTCTCTTTTTCAAGAATCTCCCTTCTAACTTCTATGCCCAATTTGGGCTTAAGGCAAAACAAAATACTATTTTTAATCTTTAACAATATACTAAGGTTGAAAATAGTTTCAACCATTTCTCCCTTATTTCCTCAACAGCCCAACAATCACCTTTTACCTTTTCACTTTTCACTTTTGACAATTACTTTTACTCTCAAGGTAAAATTCTGAAATTTAAACACAATTTGGAGGGAAAACAAGAATTTGAAATTTCACACTAGAATATCATTTGAATTTGCATGTTCAACTAGTCCTCCATGAAGCTATTGTAGATGCTCCTGCATCAAATTCTTAAAAGGTTTTAAGAATCATTGATACAAATAATAGAAAATGTTTTCAATTATCCTTAGGATAATTTCCATCAAAACATAAATCTAGAGTTATCTTGACCATAAACTATGCTTAAAAGAGAGGCTACAAGCCCAGTGAGGAAAAAGAAACCAATCAAATACAAATTAGCAGACCTTAAAGGCTCTATTGCAAAATTAGTCGATTTAAAATATGTGTGTCCTACATAATACTCATGAATACTAGTGAAATTCATGTGTGATAAAAAAAGGTATGTTATCTACCAATCATGAGATAAATAGCATATGATGATGGTGTACACTAGATATCTAATCATGCTCAAGTCTTGATTTTTGAATTTTTTAAATATTTAGAATATTTTTGTATTTTTACATATTTGAATTATTTTGTAATTTTTTCATTTTGAAACTAGAACCCAAGATACTAGTGATAACCATGGGTTTGAAAGTCAAATAAATGAGAGGGATATAAATGATTTGTAATATGTGTCAATTTGAAGTATGCATTAGAAATTATGGCATGGTCATGTATAAGTAATATGCCCCCATTATATATGTGAATATAACTTTGAAAACCCTGTAGAAAATTGAATATGTATGTAGAGGAATAATTTTACTCCTCTTCTTGTAAAATGTACACTTGTCAATGTATGTAACATACATATATGAGTAATATAACATAGGAAAATAAATATTTTGTAGGTATAATTATTTTTATGTATACTTAAACTAAGTGATGTATCAAAAAATTGGAAACAATAAGGTTTTGTGTGCTCAATTTATGATTTATGTGTGAAAAAAGGTATAAAACAAGATCGACCAAATCAGGATAGTACTGGTAGTCATTCATGTTCCCTTACTAGTCAATAATGTCCTTAATAGAAAATGTAAATTTTATCAATGTAGACTGTGAAAAAATCAAGGTAAATGGTATAATATGGTAGAATGGATCATTTTGTAAGACTATTTATATCTAGAAAATGAAAAATAAGAGTCAAGAGGCTAAAAAGTCACAAAGAGCCAAGTGCTTATAATAGTTTGATCAAATAAATCACATGTAGGAATTAAAAGAATAGCATGATGAGACAATCAAGAAGTTATGTAAAATCAGATAATACTACTATAATCCAAATATCTCATCAAGGGGATGTCTCTATGTAGGTCATGTATCATTGGGAGTATTATACCAATATTCTACATAATCATAATCATCAATGTACTCATCACCATTGTAGATAACTATTTTCTTAAGATTTTCAAGAAAGTGTGATATACCACTATGATCTTCTATTGTATTTGTATATGAAAAACCAATTGCATCATATTGTGGAACTAGATTATTGAGTTTTTTTTCTCTTGAGCATATTCATCATTGTGAGGATCTTGTATCTCATTCTGAATTAGATAAGAATCATGTATCATTGTTTGAATACTAGGGAGAGAGGTAATTTATGCTTCGAATTCTTGACTTAAAAATGTAATCATAGCTTTTGCATTATTATTTTTATTTGTGCATGAATTATATATAGTCTTTTAATCCTTGGAAACCACATGTGTACCCTTAGTATTTTTAAGAACATTTTGCTTTGAAAAATTCTTCATGAAAAACCTTTTCATAAAGGTACTTTTTTGCTTATCTTGAGGAATATCTATTTTGGTAATTGATCTTTTTATAACTTTTCTTTTTGTAACTTCTGTGAATTTGCCTTTTGTTCTACTTGCACTTGTTCTTCAGGAGAGGCAATCATAATGTGAGTGGTTTGTTTGTTGATTTATTTGGTGTAGGATCACAATTGTCAATGATACTTTGTATTTTACTCTTCAAATCCCAATAACTGTCTGTATGATACCCATAGATTATATGATGTGAAAAATAGTATTTTGATCTAATTATATGGTGCATAGGACATAATTTGATCAACTTATTTTGAGTAATTTATCTTAAAAACTCACTTGAACTTTTATTAGCCTTTTTTATACTATTTGAATCAAAATTTGTAGATGTATTATGTTTTGTCTTCCAATCTTGATATTAATTATTTTTAGTGACAAAATAGTTGAATGAAGATGTAAATATATGATTAAACATTATCATGCTCTATATTCTTTGCATATGTACTTTGTTTTACCTAAATTTGTATTAAAATGTGAATTAACCCTACTTTTGATTAAATGATTAAAATATAACATAATGCTAAAAATGCTCTTTTGAGAAGTAGATTTAAATAAATTAATTGAATTTGACAAAGTAAAAATTATTTTTATAAAACTAACTTTGAATTTTAAATATAAAGTTTTTTTCTCTCCAAAAATCAATTGTGTTTATTAACAGAAGAGTGAAAAGGGAAAATAAGAAAAGACTATGCAAAAACCCAAAAATTGAAACTAAAGGATGAAGAATGTCAAGACTGTCCAACTGGGGTCATGACCATCTACCACTTCTAACCTAAACTTGATGGTTTTGACCCTTTTCATCAAATATAGAAATCAAGGTACAATCTTGTGGGATAATTGTAATTAAATTTTTATGCATGTATTTAACCTTTAAGAATGTGTGGAAGACCTAAAAATAATTTCTCTAAAGTGGAAACCCTAGTAGGACTTGTAATAATTAAAAACCTGTAAATAAAAAAATGTGAAGTTTAATTACGCTAAGCTAACCCAAATCACTCCCATTATTACTAAATCTACCTACATAAACAATACTCTAAATAAGGAATTTAATCCGGTGTATTTTTCCCACCTAGAGTGTTTTATGCAATTTTGATCATTTGACTATATGAAGGCATTTAGATATGGCTTGAATACTTGATTATGCTTTAATTTGAGCTGAATGAAAAAAACTTGTGACTTGGAAAAGGACTAATTGTAATGCTTAGAATTAGAATTTTAAAAAATATAAAAGCTTTGCTCAATGTAAAATAGTGTAAATATGCCTCTATATTGAAATTGCCAAGTGGAATAATTATTGACTTGAGTGTTCTTTTATATCAATCCAAAAAGGGAAATTGCACCTTTGGAAGCCTAAAAACATGGAAGATGAATTCATAGAGGGTTAATTTAAAAATATGATCATTAGAATTCAAGGGTTAGAAATGTTCCATAAGGGTCAGGACCATTTGTCATTACTGATTTGTTTTGACCCTTAAGGAAACATACACTATTTTGGGTCTAAGTCCATCTAAAAAAATGTTCAAGGAAAATTTCAATTGATGAAATATTTTTACAGGTGAAAAATGTCATAATAAAAAACAAAAGGTCTTCACATGTTCTTAAAATATGTCAATGTGTTAAAATAGGTCTGAATTAAGTGCGCAAGTTAATTAAAATAGAAAATGATCAAAACTTGCATAATCAAATATTCATGGTCAAATTTAGGTGTCTAAAATTACCTCACCTTTAATATAAAAATAAAATTATTATATTAAAATAAAAATATATGTTAATATGTAAGACACACTTTTGTCTTTGAGTTAGTACTCCACTCATGCAAGGCACAGTAGTTTAACAAACCCTATATGTGTGAATCTAGAATTGATTTTATAACTTTGTTTGGAAATAGTGCTTCCTTAAAATATTAGAGAAATTGATTCCTTATTTGAACCAATAGAGAAATTTGAGGGTGATCAAACCTCAAACTTGAATTTTTACTTGTGTGTAAAATAAAGCCCATTGAAGGATGCAAAAACTTCAATTTAACTCAATTAATCTTTGTAACCTCAAGATGTGAAATAGGTTGAAATCTAAAATGGATTTATAGACATAATATAAGAGGACACTAAACCTCCAAGTTATGCATTTTGCACTTAAATTCAATTAACACTACAGATGACTTGTAGATTCAATTGTAACTTTAATCCTAAATGCATGATCAAAAGAGAATGGATTGCATCGATGCTCCTACCACATCCACTACTTAGCAAATAATATTATAAATTTAAGTGTGTGTGTGTGTGTGAGAGAGAGAGAGAGAGATAGAGAGAGAGAGTGAGTGTGTATGTGTATGTGCGAACACATGCATGAAATTGTATCATGTCCCTATTGATAAACATAGAATTTAAAACTGTATGTAGATGTCAATTTTAAAATCTTATTTGAAAGTTATACATGAACTTGTATCATGTCCCTATTGATAAACATAAAATTTAAAACTGTATGTAGATGTAAATTTTAAAATCTTATTTTAAAATTGTACATGAACTTGTATCATATACTCAAAACTATGTGACTTTATACTTTGATCCTAAAATATGAGTGTTTATAAAGGATATATGCCCCATAATCTATGCCGATGACTGGATTTTGAACCATTATACAAATTTTAAAACTATATTTTGTATCAAAAAATAATTTTTTATTTTGAAAAGGCTTATCTCATGTATGAAAATTCCACTAAAATTTTTTCTTTTGAGGTGAGGGTATTGAACCTGAAAGTCACTCATTCAAAAAAAATTAACTTCAATATGCATAGTAAATTGTAATCATTGCACAATGTAGCATATATAATGTTTGCATAATATGATATGTGCAATGTGAATCATATACGTAACATAAAAGGTAAGGCCTATAACAGTGTATATCAATAAAATTCATAGAATAGAATATAAAGTTAGTATGTTATAGATTAGCTTAGTGCATGATATGGATCATGGAATTCATCAAATTTAACATGCTTAATAATTACACAAACACAACGAGAAAATGCCATAAAAATAAGGTCAAAGGTTGCACACAAGGGACATGTTCAAATGCCACAAGAGAAAAGAGTTCCACACATAAAAACATGAATGATGTTGTAAAACAAGGGGCATGTTTAAATGTTGCACACAACATAAAAATAAAATAGACATATTCAAATATTGCACATACACAAAAGATCTCATAGAGATGTTCAAACAATTGCACATAAAAAACAAGGGTTAAACACAATAGATAAGTAAGATGTAATCTATCATGTACAAGTAAATAACATCAATAGAACATATAACTAGAAATGTAGTCTAAACCATGCATATGTAATATGATCATATCTTAACAAATAACATATCTATGTACACAATTGTAAATAGAAATGGTAGCAACAAGATTTGTAAATATTGGTATAGCTCAATAGTATATGATTCATATAATGATGCCGGTTGGCCAGCACTTACATGTAGATAATATGTTCTCAGTTTATCAAGTCTACTAAATATAGAAAATTTTAATACCTTGATCCATGTAAAGTTTGTGTCTTGTAAAACACTCATGATTACCAGTGAAATGCATGTGAGATAAAAAAAAATATGGTATCTACTAATCATGAGATATATAACATATGAAAATGATGTAAACTATATGTATAATTATGTTGAAGTTTGAATTTTAAATTTTTGAAATATTTTGAATGTTTTTATTTTTTTTTAATATTTAATTTTTGTGTACTTTTTTGAATTTAAAAATTGAAAATAGTAGATACTAGTGTCAATCAAAGGAGAAGGATAAAAAAAATCATGACATAAATCAATGTAAGAGTGCACTAGAAATGATAGCATGGCCATGCATGAGCAAGATGCCCCCACTGTATGTGAGTGGTGACTTTAAAATTTTTGAAGGAGACTAAAAATATATATGTAGAGGATTGACTATACATTTTTGTTTCATCACATGCACACTTGTTGAAGTTTTTAGCATGTATAAGTAATGTAGCATGGAAGGAGGAATCTTTTGCATGAATAAGCATTAATTTACATACTAAAACTGAGTAAGCAAGAAGGAAATTAGAAGAATTAAGGTTATGCATCCTCTATTTTTAGTTTTTGAGTGAAAATTTGAGGATAGAAACATCCAACTGGGATTAATAATGGCAAACATTCTTGACCCTTACTTGACGGTTCTAACCTTGGAAAAAATTGAAGATTTATCAATGTAGACTTTTAAAACAAAGAGATACATGGCATAAAATAGTAAAATTAAGGTTAGGTTGTGGAGCTAAAAGCTTCACTGATGCAAACAGAGGAGGAGGTTGCTAAGTGTCACAGACACCGGCGTCGGTTAGGCCAACCGACGTCGGCAAGGTACAGACAGAAGAGCAACTGATGTCGGTCAGAAGTCGACTGGCATCGGTCACCTCCAGGTAGACAGGGACCGACATTGGTCGCATGTGCAGTTAGAACTGCGAGTTTTATGGATAGTTAGTTAACGAATCGAGTGTTTGCATGTTAAGAGCTAATTTTAGACTAGAAGCTGCAGATCTAATTATTGTAATTAGATGTCTAATTATTGTATGCATGAGATTTATATAAGAGACTCATGGGTTGTATTTTAATTTGTCCTAGAGAATAAGAGAGCAAAATATTAGCTCCTTTTGTGTGTGAAGAGAGCATGGTGTGTTCCTCCTAGTGCCACAGTGCCAAGTGTGGGTGCTGGTTTGGAGAATCAGAGGGGTTCTTCATGTATGTATGATCTTGGTCAGCAAGTGTGCATGGCTACGTTAGGAGATCTACATGGGTAAGTAAGATCATTGATCTGCAGGTGTATGTGTGTGCAAGATCTAAGTTTGCAGGTGTGCAGAACCAAATTGATTTGTAGGTGTGCAAGATCAGGGAGGATAGCAACACAACAGGGAGCAAGATTAGGCAGGATCTACTTGGAGTATAGTGTGTACTCAGAAAGAGAGAAAAGAGGAAGGCAGGGCAATTTCTTCCATAAATAAGGTCTGTTGAGTTGCAGTTTGTTACAAGTTCAAGAGAGATCTACTTGAAGTACATTGAGTACTTGGAGTGTGTGGAGCACTTGTGAAGTGCGTGGAGCACTGGTGTACTGGCAGTAGTGGATACTGACTAGTTGGAGGTGAACACCAACTCTGTGTTTGAGTTGTGTGTTGGGACCGTAAGAGAGAGAGCTTTGAGGAAAGAAGTATTGTACACTTGAGGTGTGGGAAGCCTCTGAGAGGTGTGAAGAAGAAGTGGCATCTTCTTTATTGTATTCTTTTTTGGATGAGTATTAATACAAGTTGTGTATTGTCTCTCATATTCTATATTATTTTTGAATTCTAGTTACTTGTGATTATGGTTTAATTCTGCATATTTAAGTTGCTTGTGTATGGTAATCAATTGTGCTTCCGTTATTTCCCAACAAGTGGTATCAGAGCTAAGGTTGCAGAGAGCAGATTTGTGTTTGGTTACAGGGCACTCACAAGGGTTTTTGATTGAGTGGGAGTAGAGCAATGGCAGAAAAAAGTAAGCTAAGAATGGAGGAATTGAAAAGCATGAATGGTCAATTACGGTCCTATGGAAAGAAAGAGCAGGAAAAGAAAGATTGTTGGTTGGTAGCAGATCAGTAAGAAGGAACTGAAGAAGTAGATGTTGCAGGTGTTGTTGCACAGGATGCTCTGGTATGTTTCTTGGATAAAGTAGAATCTTGGTTTATAGATTCTATTGCCTCTTTCTATGCAGCCTCAAAGAGAGGTGCTGGTGAGCCTTGCCAAAGAATTGGCAAAGGGGAAGTGAAGCTAAAATTGCAGGCGGCCAACACATGAGTGTTGAAGGAGGTCATGCAGGTCCCAGTGTTGAAGATATGGCTAATTTCTTAAGAAAAGTTGGGTGATGAGAGATGCACAAGAACTCTCACAGCAGATACACTTGAATTAGCTGGTGGTAAGAAAGTAGGTACTCTTTATCTACTTGCTTATATTACTGATTCTTCTTTTGTTGCAGAGACGTGGCTTTGTAGGCTTGGTCACATGAGCAAGAAGGAGATGCATGTTCTTAAGAGGAAGTCAGATGTGTTTGACAGGCTTAAGAACTAGAAAGCCTTGATGTTTATGGAGTATATGGCAGATAGAGATTAGTGGAGAAGGATAAGTAACTCTGAGCAGAGTAGTTTGAACAGGGATTTGATTCAAAGAAATCTCACAGGTAAAAAGTCATCACTCACAGGCAAACACAGGTACCGGCATCGGTCAAGGAGAACCGACATCGAACAGATAGGCACCAATGTCGGTCATGTGCAGACCAGAGCCAGTGGTGACAGTAAGATTGACGTCGGTAGCAGGTAGACACCAACGTTGGTGGGGTCGATAGTCAGGATAGGCGCATGAAACTGACGTCGGTTGGATGCAAACTATGTGGTGACCGAGGTCGATAATCGTAATGGATTTTGGGTAGACAGCAAGCTGTCAAGGAGTCTCAAACACCTATATGGAGGATTAAAAGGGTAAGTAAGCCTCAAATTCGTTGTTTCTCTTCTTTATATTTGTTGCTCACTGCAGAGCAGAAAGGATCCAGGAAACAGTGGAAGCATGGCAAGAATATGATGCAGAACCAAGCAGGAGATTTGGTAGGGTTGCCAGCCAGAAGAAAGCACTGAGAGACGAATGGATACCTTAGTTGAAGAATAGAGTGAATGGACACATGAGATGGAAGGCCAGGTCATATGGTCTTGAGGAAGCTATAGGACAGTGGTACAGGTTGTGACAGGTGGATGACAAAGCATGGCTTTAGTCAATGTCAGTGTAACCATTGTGTTTATCTTACCAGGTGGATGATGGTCATGAGATTATCCTATTACTATATGTGGATGGTTTGCTAGCAGGTTTGTACATACAAGATTTTGTTGGGTAATGTTAGTTTAGTGGCATGTCATGAGGAATTTGGAGCAGTGAAATTCTTTGGCATGAGAGACATGGAGATCACAGGTTGATTTTGTCTCTAGTGGGAGCTGATGTGAATCAGGTGTTGGTGAGGTTCATTACGCAGGATGCAGAACCAGAGCACACCAAGGGCTGGACAATTCAGTGTCTAAAATCACATGAGGTCTGATATAGACCTGAGTTTGCCCAAGCAGTGGGTGTTGTCAGAGAGTTAGGAGCAAATTTGGGGAAGTGGGTTCTCAGGTATTTGAGAGGGACCAGCAGTAGGGATTCATGCTATGCAGGGTCAGGACTTCACTACATGGGTTTGTAGGTTTAGATGTGGCAAATTACTCAGATGACAAGAGGTGCACCACAAGTTGTGTGGTGGGTGGTCTTTAGGATTGATCTTAAAGAGGAATACAAGCCAAGATACAGATTAGATGGGGTATAGGTACAGGTACAGTGCAGCTATTTATCTCCAAATGGGATATTGTTAGGTTGTGGAGCTAAAAGCTTCACTGATGCAAACAGAGGAGGAGGTTGTTGAGTGTCACAAACACAGGCGTCGGTCAGGCCAATCGACGTCGATAGGGTACAGACAGAAGAGCAACCGACGTCGATCAAAAGTCAGCTAGCGTCGGTCACCTCCAGGCAGACAGGGACCGATGTCGGTCGCCTGTGCGGTTCAGACTGTGAATTTTATAGATAGTTAACGAACCGAGTGTTTTCATGTTAAGAGATAATTTTAGACTAGAAGTTGTGGATCTAATTATTGTAATTAGATGTCTAATTATTGTATTCATGGGATCTATATAAGAGACTCATGGGTTGTATTGTAATTTGTGCTAGAGAGTAAGAGAGTAAAATATTAGCTCTTTCTGTGTGTGAAGAGAGCATGGTGTGTTCCTCCTAGTGCCACAGTGCCAAGTGTGGGTGTTGGTTTAGAGAATCAGAGGGGTTCTTCATGTATATATGATCTTGGTCAGCAGGTGTGCATGGCTACGTTAGGAGATCTACATGGGTAAGTAAGATCATTGATCTGCAGGTGTATGTGTGTGCAAGATCCAAGATTGCAAGTGTACAAAACCAGATTGATTTGTAGGTGTGCAAGATCAGAGAGGAAAGCAACACAATATGTCAGGAATCTAGAACAACAAACATGCTCTGATCCCACTTGTCAGGATGCGAAACCGGAAACATACAATTGATTACCAAACTTCAAACAACTTAATATGCGGAAATAAACCAGATTCACCAAGTAACTAGAATTCAGAATAACACAGCATATGAGAGACAATACATAACTTGTATTAACACTTTATACAGAAAAGAATACAATAAAGAAGATGCCACTTCTTCTCCACCACCTTACAGAGGTTTTCCACACCTCAAGTGAACAGTAATTCTTCTCCCCAAAGCTCTCCCTCTCACAGGTCACAACACTCAACTCAAATACAGAGTTGGTGTTCACCTCCCATGCTCCACGCATAACACAAGTGCTCCACGCACTCCACAAGCACTCCACGTGCTCCACAAGTACTCAGGGTACTTCAAGTAGATCTCCCATGAACCTGCAATAACCTGCAATTCAACAGACCATACTTATGGAAGGAACTCCCTTGCCTTCCTCTTGCTCTATCCGAGTACACACCTGTACTCCAAGTAGATCCTGCCTGATACTGCTCCCTGTTGTGATGCTGTCTGTATGACCTTGCACACCTGCAAATCAAACAATGGTTCTGCTCACCTGTGAACCTTGACCTTGCACACACATACACCTGCAGATCAACGATCTTACTTACCATGTAGATCTCCTATATAGGCCATGCAACTGTGACCAAGATCCTACACTCTTGAAGAACCCAGCTGGCTCTCCAATCTAGCACCAACACACCTGGTACTGAGGCACTAGGAGGAACGCACCATTGCTCTACCTCACACACAGAAGGAGCTTATAATTATGCTCTCTTACTCCCTAGCACACTTTTTCAATACAACCATGAGTCTATTATATAGATCTCATCAAACAATAATTAGACATCTAATTACAATAATTAGATCCGCAGCTATGAGTCTAAAATTAGCACTCATCATGCAAACACTTGGTTCGTTAGCTAACTGCTCGTAAATAGCTCGCAGTCAAACCACACAGGCGACCGATGTCGGTCCCTGTCTGCCTGGAGGTGACCGACGTCGGCCGATATATGACCGACGTCGGTTGCTTCCCTTTGCTATCCTGCCGACGTCGGCTGATCAGACCGACCCCAACTTCTCTGCAACTCAGCAACCTTCAGCAACCTCCTCTCCTGTTTGCATCAGTGAAGCTTTTAGCTCCACAATCCTAACACAATAGGGAGCAAGATCAGGCAGGATCTACTTGGAGTACAGTGTGTACTCAGAAAGAGAGCAAAGAGAAAGGCAGGGTAGTTCCTTCCATAAGTAAGGTCTGTTGAGTTGCAGGTCGTTGCAAGTTCAAGGGAAATCTACTTGAATTACATTGAGTACTTGGAGTGCGTGGAGCACTTGTGGAGTGCGTGGAGCACTGGTGTACTGGTAGTAGTGGATACTGACTGGTTGGAGGTGAACAACAACTCTGTGTTTGAGTTGTGTGTTGGGACCGTAAGAGAGAGAGAGAGAGAGAGCTTTGAAGAAAGAAGTACTGTACACTTGAGGTGTGGGAAGCCTCTGAGAGGTGTGAAGAAGAAGTGGCATTTTCTTTATTGTATTCTTTTTTGGATGAGTATTAATACAAGTTGTGTATTGTCTCTCATATTTTGTGTTATTTTTGAATTCTAGTTACGTGTGATTCTGGTTTAATTCTGCATATTTAAGTTTCTTGTGTATGGTAATCAATTGTGCTTCTGTTATTTCCCAACAAGTGGTATCAGAGCTAAGGTTTCAGGGAGCAGGTTTGTGTTTGGTTACAGGGCAATCTCAGGGGTTTCTGATTGAGTGGGAGTAGAGCAATGACAGAAAAAAGTAAGCTAAAAATGGAGGAATTGAAAAGCATGAATGGTCAATTACGGTCCTATGGAAAGAAAGAGCAGGAAAAGAAAGATTGTTGGTTGGTAGCAGATCAGCAAGAAAGAACTGAAGAAGTAGATGTTGCAGGTGTTGTTGCACATGATGCTTTGGTATGTTTCTTGGATAAAGTAGAATCTAAGTTTATAGATTCTGTTGCCTCTTTCTATGCAGCGCCAAAGAGAGGTGCTGGTGAGCCTTGCCAAAGAATTGGCAAAGGGGAAGTGAAGTTGAAATTGCAAGCGGCCAACACATGGGTGTTGAAGGAGGTCATGCAGGTCCCAGTGTTAAAGATATGGCTAATTTCTTTAGAAAAGTTGGGTGATGAGAGATGCACAAGAACTCTCATAGCAGATACACTTGAATTAGCTGGTGGTAAGAAAGTAGGTACTCTTTATCTACTTGCTTATATTACTGATTCTTCTTTTGTTGCAGAGACGTGGCTTTGTAGGCTTGGTCACATGAGCAAGAAGGAGATGCATGTTCTTAAGAGAAAATCAGATGTGTTTGACAGGCTTAAGAACTGGAAAGCCTTGGTGTTTATGGAAGAGATCACGAACAGATCAGTGGAAAAGGCTAAGTAACTCTGAGTATAGTAGTTTGGACAGGGATATGATTCAAAGAAAGCTCACGGGTAAAAAGTCATCACTCATAGGCGAACACAGGTATCGGCGTCGGTCAAGGAGAACTGACGTCGAACAGACAAGCACCGATGTTGGTCATGTGCAGACCAAAGCCGATGGTGTCAGGCAGGGTAAGACTGACGTCGGTCATGAGGACCGACGTCGGTTAGGAGGATCGACATCGGCAGCAGGTAGACACCGACATCGGTGGGGTTGGTAGTCAGGACAGGTGCATGGAACCAACGTCAATTAGATGCAGACTGTGTGGTGATCGAGGTCGATCACTATAATGGATTTTGGGCAGACAACAAGCTGTCAAAGAGTCTCAAATGCCCATATGGAGGACTGAAAGGGTAAGTAAGCCTCAAATTTATTGTTCCTCTTCTTTATACTCATTGCTCACTGCAGAGCAGGAAGGATCCAGGAAACAGTGGAAGCATGGCAGGAATATGATGTAGAACCAAGCGAGAGATTTGGTAGGGTTGCCAGCCAGAAAAAAGCACTGAGAGACGAATGGATACCTTAGTTAAGAATAGAGTGAATGGATATGTGAGATGGAAGGCCAGGTCATATGGTCTTGAGGAAGCTGCAAGACAGTGGTACAGGTTGTGACAGGTGGATGACAAAGTAGGGCTTTAGTCAATGTCAGTGTAACCATTGTGTTTGTCTTACCAGGTGGATGATGTTCATGACATTATCCTATTATTGTATGTGGATGGTTTGCTAGCAAGTTTGTACATACAAGGTTTTGCTGAGCTAAGGGTAAGGTTAGTTCAGTGGCATGTCATGAGGAATTTAGAGTAGTGAAATTCTTTGGCATGAGAGACATGGAGATCACAGGTTGATTTTGTCTCTAGTGGGAGCTGATGTGAATCAGGTGTTGGCAAGGTTCATTACGCAGGATGCAGAACCAGAGCACACCAAAGGCTAGACAGTTTAGTGTCTGAAATCATATGAGGTCTGGTATAGACCTAAGTTTGCCCAAGTAGTGGGTGCTGTCAGAGAGTTAGGAGCCAATTCAGGGAAGTGGGTTCTCAGGTATTTGAGAGGGACCAGCAGCAGGGATTCATGTTATGTAGGGTCAGGACTTCACTACATGGGTTTGTAGGTTCGGATGTGGCAGGTTACTCGGATGGCAGGAGGTGCACCACAAGTTGTGTGGTGGGTGGTCTTCAAGATTGATCTTGAAGAGGGATACAAGCCAGGATACAAATTAGATGGGGTATAGGTACAGGTACAGTGCAGCTATTTATCTCCAAATGGGAGATTGTTAGGTTGTGGAGCTAAAAGCTTCACTGATGCAAATAGAGGAGGAGGTTGCTGACTGTCACAGACACCGGCGTCGGTCAGGCCAATCGACGTCAATAGGGTACAGACAGAAGAGCAACCGATGTCGATCAAAAGTCGGCCGGCGTCGGTCAGGCCAATCGACGTCAATAGGGTACAGACAGAAGAGCAACCGATGTCGATCAAAAGTCGGCCGGCGTCGGTCACCTCCAGGCAGACAAGGACCGACGTCGGTCGCCTGTGCGGTTTGAACTACGAGTTTTACAGATAGTTAGTTAACGAACCGAGTGTTTTCATGTTAAGAGCTAATTTTAGACTAGAAGCTGTGGATCTAATTATTGTAATTATATGTCTAATTATTGTATTCATGGGATCTATATAAGAGACTCATGGGCTGTATTGAAATTTGTGCTAGAGAGTAAGAGAGTAAAATATTAGCTCCTTCTATGTGTGAAGAGAGCATGGTGTGTTCCTTCTAGTGCCACAGTGCCAAGTGTGGGTGTTGGTTTGGAGAATCAGAGGGGTTCTTCATGTATGTATGATCTTGGTCAGCAGGTGTGCATGGCTACGTTAGGAGATCTACATGGGTAAGTAAGATCATTGATCTGCAGGTGTATGTGTGTGCAAGATCCAGATTTGCAGGTGTGCAGAACCAGATTGATTTACAGGTGTGCAAGATCAGGGAGGACAACAACACAACAGAGAGCAAGATCAGGCAGGATCTACTTGGAGTACAGTGTGTACTCAGAAAGAGAGCAAAGAGGAAGGCAAGGCAGTTCCTTCCATAAGTAAGGTCTGTTGAGTTGCAGGTTGTTGCAAGTTCAAGGGAGATCTACTTGAATTACATTGAGTACTTGGAGTGCGTGGAGCACTTGTGGAGTGCGTGGAGCACTTGTGGAGTGCGTGGAGCACTGGTGTACTGGCAGTAGTGGATACTGACTGGTTGGAGGTGAACACCAACTCTGTGTTTGAGTTGTGTGTTGAGACCGTAAGAGAGAGAGCTTTGAGAAAAGAAGTACTGTACACTTGAGGTGTGGGAAGCCTCTGAGAGATGTGAAGAAGAAGTGGCATCTTCTTTATTGTATTCTTTTCTAGATGAGTATTAATACAAGTTGTGTATTGTCTCTCATATTCTGTGTTATTTCTGAATTCTTGTTACTTGTGATTCTGGTTTAATTCTGCTTATTTAAGTTGCTTGTGTATGGTAATCAATTGTGCTTCCATTATTTCCCAACAATTGATCATTGTTTTAGACTATTCTAGAAAGTGAAAAAGAAGAGCCAAGAGGCCAACAATTCATCAAGATCCAAGGGCTTAAAAAAAATTATCGAATAATAAATTTTTCAAGAAAAAGTAGAATATGATGCAATAGTCAATAAGTTATATATAATCAAATTTTAATTTTTTGAATTATTTAAATTATTTGGAATTGCAACAAGCTAACCAATGATCCCATCAAGATAAAAATCAAAATAATATATGATGAGAGATAAATGAGTTACCTTATTTGAACAAAATGTATTAGATGTAAAAATATCAAAATCATAATTTATGTATCATGTGCAGTAAGAAAACTATCTAGATCATTACTTATGTGATCCTATGCAGGAGTAGGATCTCTAGGAGATTCAAAATGATGTGAAATCCAATGAGGACTAGTAGAATATTGTGACAAATTTTGATATGTATGTATCACCAATTTAAGAGACATTACATGTGATTGTACTTGTTGGGAATTAGAAACCTTTATCGATATATTTACTTTTGCATTTGGTTGACTAGAAACATTTTGCTTTGATGCAATAATTATAAGCATGCTTTGTGTTTTCATATATGTATCATTGAACTATGGTGGTGGATAGGGAGGAGGAGGTACCATGATTTTAGAGACTACTCATATCTGATTTGTAAAATTTTGACAACTTGAATACAATGAATGTACTTTAATCATCTATGTGTCATAAAAAGCACAACGCGAAGTTTTTTGAACCAAAGATCTCATAATAACATATCAAAAACTTGTGGTAGAACTAGTAAAGAAGCAAATAATATAATAGGGCTCACTTGAAGAGGTAACATAATATGTCCCAAAGTAGTTTATTATTTACCCTTGAATGTCTTGACACTTTTAGTTGTATATATGGCATGTTATGAGTAACCCAATGAATGAAGTAATTTTATTTTTCATGCATTTTAATTTGATCCATTATCAACTAACACACTATGAATAGGTTATTGGTCAATGTAACGTATACATAAAAAATGAAAATCAAATTCAACATCCACTATCTCACTATCATCAAACATAATCATAAGGCATCGTTGAATGGTTTGACTAATTGTACCGATAATTCCATTGAATGGATGATCATATGACTCAGGGAGTGGATAAACATTGCAAGTGTGATATATTATTGAATTATACTTGTTTGTATTATGATTTGGAAATGAATCATTGAAAATACTCAATTTAGCATTTTTATTTTGTTAAAGCTTGGTTTCTTCTATAGGAGTTCCCAATTTAATGACATTGTTATCAATGAGATCCTAAATAATATGCTTGAGCTTGAAACATCTTTTAGTAGAAGACCATTACATCTATGATAATCACAATATGTACTGTTATCAAAATATTTTCCTTAAGGTTTGTTCATATCTACTTCAAATGGTGATACTAAAGTAATAAGATTGCATTCAAGTAACTTTTGCAATAATTTGTGAGGTGGTTTTGGTAATTTATAAAATTTCCTCCTTGATTGATTTGATAAAACAATTTTGTTAGCAAGTTGAGAAATAACATTAATTGTAATTTTTTGCATCTACTATAGCATCTATTGGCTTAGCCTTGTAAGAGGATTTGTTTTGAAACTTTGTTGTAGAATTTGAATTACATGTAGGTGCATATTTGAACTTATTCAAAACAAGAAGCTTGACTTATCTCTCTCTTATTTTATGAAAAAGTTCTTCAAATGATCTGAGGTTCTTGAAATAAATTAACTCATGCAATGGTGCAAGTAAACTTTGTTTAAAAATATCTTTCAATTCATTATCTATAAATGTGTTAGTCATTTTCGCAAGCATGGTCTTGTAACAAAGTACATAATCACTTATAAGCTAATTAGTTCCTCATTTAAACTTGCAATTTATGCATAAGAAAAATTTTCTTCAATATTAATAGCAAAGTGCTTAATAAATAAATTTGCTAATGGATTGGTTGTTTTGATTGATTGAACAGGGAGATCATAGAACCAACGCAAGGCATAATATTTTTAGCTTCTTGGAAACAACTTGGTTAGCAATTTTTTATTGAAAACATAATCCAAGCATGTTGTATGAAAAGATCTAAGATGTTATGGGTCTTCCTTACCCTCATCTAGTGGAATTTCAAGAGCTACGAATATTTTAGGTAAAGGATATGATGCAATATCAAGGGTTAAAGGATTATGAAGTAAAGCTTGGTAATCTAACAATTGAGTAACTTTTAGGATATCTTGCTCTAACTGCAACACCTTAAAATGTAAAAAAAATAGTAGTTTGCTTAAAGGATTGTGTATGAGGTAAGGTATGTGATGTAGTATGCATAGCTATCAAAGGTCATCCTGCAAGAATGTATGAGTCACTTAGTTAGGCATAGGCATAGAAATTTGTTGTAGACCTTTTGATGCCCCAAGTCTAAAGGTGTGAATGTGATAATAGTATCAACAGTAGTAATAACAACCTCAGTGGTAGGGTTTATTATAGGTTGTTCAACATAATCATTTGGTTCTTGAGATGTGTTGGTATGGTCATGTTTCTATTGTTCTTTTCGGGCTAAAAATAATAAAGAGTCAATGTCATCATGTTGAGTGTCAAGGTATTCACCACATTCTTTTGTGTCAACAAAGTTTTAAATATTGTTAGCAGATGCATGAGTCTTATCACTTTCTATGGTTATAATAGTTCCATCAGGAGGGTGTAAAGTAAACAGTATAACATTTGATATAAACCCTTTTTGTTCTCATTATACTTATTAAATAAAACTTTGCATTAATGGTACTTGCATCTTAACATATGATTTGATTATTTTGGTGAGAAACTTAAAGCAAAGAATGTTCATTCAATATAACCATATTGTATTAAATACAAGACCTTCTTCCCTCTCTCTCTCATTCTTGAAAAAATAAAAAAAACAAAAAAAAATTGTGTATGGAGATTATTAGATTCTTATGAAATCTAAGGTCAAAAGAAAATAATTTTGTGTCAAATATCATCCAATATCAAAATGAATTGTTTTTAGTGTTATCTATTATGTTTGAGGTCAAAAATTAGTTCTTTTAGTGTCAGATTTAAATCCAAGGTCAAAATAAAATTCTTTTAGTGTCAAATGTTCAAGAATTTTTTTAAACCCTAAGACAAAAAAAATTTAAAAAAATGAAAGTGTATGACTAACTCAAGTTCACCAATATGTTTTACCTAAACTTAAAGTAAAAGGTGAATTAATCCTAATTTTGATAAAATGATTAGAATATAACATATGTTGAAAAAGTACTTTCAACAAGTAGATTGAAAGAAATTAACTGAATTTGATAAAATAAAAATGATTGCAATAAAACTATGAATTTGAAAGACAACCTTATATATTTTTATCTGCATATTGACTTTGTTGACCAACAAAAGAATAAAACAAGAAAATAGGAAAAGACTACTTAGAAACCTAGAAACTGAGACTAAAAGATGAAGGTCAGGACTGTCCAACTAGGGTCAAGACCTTTTACCACTTCTGACCTAAACTAGACAGTTTCGATACTTTACATAAAACAAAAAAATCAGGACACAATCATATGTGACAGCGAGAATTAGGTTTGTATGTGCATATTTGACCTTCGAGAGTGTCTGAAAGACTTGCAAATAGTTTCTCCAAGGTGGAAACCCTAAATGGCTTGCAATGATTAAAACTTTGAAAATAGAAAAAATTGAAGTGTAATTGAACTAAGCTGACTCTAATCACCCCTATGATGACTACGCATTGCTTACATATACAATACTTCGAAGAGGGAATTCAAGTCCACATAGTTCTCCCACCTAGAGTGTTTTGTACAATTTGGCTCCTTGGACTATATGAAGGCATATAGATATAACTCAAATACTTGATTATGTTTTGCTTTGGGCCGAGTAAAATATACTTGTGATTTTAATCTAAGTAATTTCACTAGACCAAAGATATAAACACCTTTGTTTGTAACCCTAAGTTCAACATGAAGATGTTATGGTAAATATTTGTCCAAAAATCAAGAATAACAAATATTGTGTTAGGGACTCCCTTGTATATCTTCAGAAAGAACTACCCAAATGGCTAGCCTAACAGGGAATGCCCAAACTAAAATTGTATGAAACTTCCAAGAACAAAGGAATTTTTAATGTGTTAGTTTTCGCAGTTGGCTACTAATAATATTTCCCCATTCATTCTTTACTTAGAATAGCTTCCCTTGATCTACGTGCAAAGACATATACTCGTGTTATCAACTTGAGTGCATTGGTCATTTGTGCAACTTTGCACAACTTCTCATATAATGGCATTTTTAACATGTAAGTTTTGGTGGTGGCTTACTAATAATACATCCCCATTCATTATTTACTTGAAATAGTTTCCCTTGATTTAGGTGCACCCACGTATCCCTGTGATATCAACTTGAGTGCCTTGGTAACTTGTTCAACTCTACACAACACCTTGCATAATGTGCATCCCATGCAACCCCAAGGAACATGTCGGAAAACTCCCATGCTTTGAGCACCTTCATATAACTCCCAACATCGCATGCCTTTCGTGTGGTACCAAAAAACATGTCATAACTCAAAAGACAACATCATGCACTTCCCTTAATAAGCACATAGGGTTAGCCATTGTGAGTTTGAGGAGAAACGCCCCCTTTTGCATCAATATGTGGATAATCAGTGTTAATGCCATTTGATTCGATGCAACTTGATATTCAACACAACACAACATTTGTGCAATTTGCATCCTCTACAAAAACATTGTGCCACTTCGTGCCATATGCGCAAACTATGCACAAACATTGGCCAATGGCGTAGGCAACACCTTCAGACATACCGCACAACTCAACTGCTACACAGAACCTCTAGATTACACATCAACCACGTGGACGCTTTGTGTCGTGCTAGGTGGCACTTCTAAGGTTCACATTATGTTACAACATCTATCAACATATCATGTTTTTGTCATTCAAGCCACAGTTGTCAAAAGATAAGAGTCACACTTGGAAGCCCAAACAATTCAACTGCCATAATAGCATTTTAACCTTTGCAACATTGTAATCTATGTATATATGTATATGTATTATTAGTTAGTAAACAAAGAGTAGAACATAAACAACCATACATCTTTATCAAGAGTATGCCGTGTACATAACAGACATACTAATATAGTTTTATATTCGAGTTATGTTTCTCTAATCTCAATCTTACTCAATGTTGCTTTTGTGTCTAATCTCCATCTTATTCAATATTGCTTTTGTGTCTAACTTTTGTGTCTTATCTCCATCTTATTCAACATTGCTTCCGCATATGCATACAACCCATCTAAGCAATCATTTAGAGTATTTCCCCTATGACTTCCTAAGATCTGAATTATCCCACCTAAAATTTGAATAAACAATAAACTTAGCATCTAAACCTCAATTTGTCTTGCACCATATCTTTAAAAATAATATAGGTTCTATATATAATAACTCATTTAATATTGAATTTAATATTGCTTTTCCAAGGCCCAGTCACCGCAACTAATCAAGTTTCTCTCATCCACACAGGGGAAGACCCAGTAAAGAAATATCATTGCATCTCCCATCAAAACCAGGGGCCTAATGTTCCTTGCTTATAACATCGAGCACATTGCCCATAGATTGACCTCCCAAGGATAGAGTCAAGTAAGGCAAACTATCATAAGCCACCGAGTTATCAAATAACATATATAGAATTTTCTTCTCCCAACACCATGCCCCAATTTAAAAACAAAATAGTGGTGTATGAGGTAAATTTACATATAAATTATCATATTGTTGGCCGCTTAGAGCCACAAAAGGTCAATTAGCCAATATATATAAATAATGAACCAAATATGCCAAGCTATCTTGTGTCATTCACACATGCCACAACCATTTTATTTCATATTTTACCTTGAATGGCACATGTTTTCTTCCCAACCATCTCACACCACTCTACATTCACTGAGTGGATATCTTCTATTAGTACATAGGTACGAACCAACCCTATGGTCATATAAAATAATTCAAGCATCAAGTGCGATGCTTTTGATTTATCAAGAAAACACGTCAAGTCGCAATTATTGTTTATGTTCATAAAAACAAGAAATGGGAAATTGCATCATAAACATGTATATATGATGACCCAAATATGTCAACTTGCTTGCATCATTCACACGTCACAACCATTTTATTCCATATTTTACCTTGAATGGAACATATGTTTTATTCCCAACCATCTCACATAGTGTTCCATTCATTGAGTGGACATCTTATACTGGTACATAGAGGTATGAACCAAATGTTGACATATAAAACATTTCGAGCATAAAGTGTGATCCTTCTCATTTATCAAGAAAACACATCAAGTCAATGTGCGATTATTGACTAAGTTCCAAAAATGAGAAAAAGGAAACCACAACGGTAACAAAAACATGAAAAGAAACGGGTGGATGGATGTTGCAAGTAAAAAACGAGTTATATATATATATATATAACTTATACTTAATAGATTAATATTTACAATATATTTCTATCGCTATTTGTATATATTATCTAATTCTATAATAATAAAAATTCCATTTTGTAATAGTATAATAATTAATGATTTATAAATATTTTTTCAATATTTAATATTTCATTTCTCCTAATTCTATATGAAAAGTATCTCCATCAGAATAATAAAAATTAGGAACGTTTTTTTAATTTAAAAAAGTTTTTAATTAAATAAATAATAGAATTCCTTTTTAAAATTATATGCTTACAATCAAAATATTAGATAATTTTAGAGTCAAGTTTTGAAGGATCGAAAGTGAATGGTTTTTTAAAAAACGCGGAACATCAATAGAAACGTCAATAAAAAGCTGACCTCATATAAACGCGGGCACCATGGAATAGAAATCTCTGACAAATCTGACAGAAACATAAAAGGAAATCTAGACAAGAAACAGGATAATACTGGCAGGGCAGGGCAGGGCATCCGAAACATGACCTTGCTGGGAAAACGTCCGTTTCCCGTTAGATACCCGAAATGTGGCCAAAAGGTAACATAGGTTATTGATAATTTTTGGTGCATCTTTGTACATTTAAACAATGCGCATTTAAAATGATGTAAAAGTTTTCCCATTCATTGAAACATTCCTTCCAGGAAAGTTCTTGCCTTCACTCGTCCTCCAAGCATTTTATACCAACTCCATAAGAAGCTTCTGAACTATAATGGAAGAAATATATATCTGTGTATCTCAGCCATAACCTTCCTTATATTTTAGTAGTACAACAATGCAGGTTTTCCAAAAAGACATTCTGTTCTGAAAAGAAAGCAACTCATTAGAGAGTTTATAGAAATTCAAGTAAAAGCTTTTTATTATGAAGGGCACGGCATGATTACGAAATGAATAAGATGAATATAACATGAGGTGTCTTCAAATCATGAGAATATGATGCATCTTTCCCTGCCGAAAGCCAATCCCATTGCATATTTCTCGCTCCAGAGTGTCCAGAACGAAAGACTGATCAATTGCTTATGGCTTTTGAAAAATTGAGACCTAACCCCAAGGTTACACGAAATTACTCACTCACTCTTCTGAATCGTGCCACTTTGTCAATAAGCTAACATTAAATTATGAAATGTTAAAGTGACTGGTTAACTTTTCTTTCAACAAAAATAGCTATAAATCAAGAGTGGTGTATTCTCTAATAAAATTGCTGAACACATTAGGGTGTCAAAGAGTTCTAGTAGCACTCCACATTTAAGATATAGGCTCGGCAGTTTGCCCTGATAAAACATTAATGTATATTTCCCAAATCCAAGAAAACAAAGGCAACTAGCAGCATCTCAAGCTAGAAGGATAAGCTGCATGAGTTGCAAACTTGGCAAATCCTTGGTTGAAGCAACATCAGCCCTAATTTATATAGCAAATCTGATTGCAGAACCATCTCTATAAGGGTTCTTTAGTGTTCTCCTGTTAAGAGTCAGCGCTCTGTATTGGGTGGGTTTCAGAACTTCATATGAACAACCTTCTTCCAAAACTAGCATGCAAATGATAACAAACCCCAAACATTTATCCTGAACATCTAAGGGAAAGGAATATCACATAACCTGATTCTTTGTTCTGTGTAGTGCCAATTCCATTCAATGGAGTTTTACATGGTCGTCCTTAATAGATATTATAATTTTAATATACAACAAGAATGTAACAAAGAAATACTTAATCAGCTGTGAGTGGTTGTGTCATGCAACATCGGAATCTAGCTTTTCGAACTGTTGTCATGATCTCAATTTGCGCATCTTCCAACAATCTTACCACTTCACTGAATGGAGGCCTTACCTCAGGATTGGCATCCCAGCAGCGACTCATAATATCTGCCAATGCTGGGGGGCAATCCTGAGGGATAGTTGGCCTTAGACCCTTGTTCACTACTGCAAATGCTGCTTGCACAGCCGTCATGTTTTGGAAGGGAAGCATGCCTGTTATGAGTTCCCACAAAACAATCCCAAAACTGTAGACATCCACTTTATGGTTGTAGGATCTGCTTTGGATCATTTCCCTGCAACGAATGCAAATGTGGTCAGTATAACAAGTGTTATGAACTTACACCTTTTAAATAAGATATGTATTCTATGCACTCAGAAAACTTAAGCACAGCTGCTACTTGTCAAGGAAGGGCCAAACATTTGACAAAGTAAATTGGCGATAAAATCTGCTTCCTCACGTGATAAATACAGATGTTATTACATTTTTATGGTTCTAAGAAGTATGTCGTCATTTTGTATTTAAGCATGCAAATCTGCTCCAGATTTTGTACAGATTCACGTGTATAACTAAGAAAAAAATGGTACATTAAAATGTCTACTGTTCCAGCCTATCAGCCATACAAGCTGGAAGGCAAGCACTAAGCCAGCATTGACAAAAGGGCCACAAAATGATTTTCATGGTTACTAGTTTGTTCGTGTGATTGTGTTCAGGCGGCCAAATGTTGCTGCTAGAGCAATGTTAGCATTAGCAGAGCAAGACAAGATGATGCTAGTTCATCTAACAAACAGAAAGAAAAACGAATGTCCTCGAGTAAAAAGAATATGGAAATATGTAAACTACTCACAGCAGAAACCCAGTCTACTTATACAAGGAGAATATATGGCATTGAGCAAAAATCAACAATTTACTCAAGAGTCAAGAGTAAAAGAAATATGGAAACTCTTTATAAGGCAAACCCAGCCGCTTGTACAAGCAGTATTGGTGGCTTCTATATAAAGAGAAGCCCACCTTATACGACTAATATCAGTAAACTTTAAGACTGGACACTATTTACAAAGGAAGTCCAGCCGCCTTGTACAAGGAGAATTGATGGACTTTATAAAGAAAAGAAGTCCAGCTAATACAGCTAATATCAATATTTTTAATAACTCTGTCTAACACGGTTGCCCTAATCCTTCAATAATACTTACGAGAACAACACTAAATACAAGATATCCATTTATTTCATCAAGCACAAAACACTAAGGACTTGGATAACACGAGCACATAAACTAGCCTAAGAAGATGTACATCATTTAAGAAGAAACTATTTCCAATTTCCACTACAAATGCTGCTGTTAAGTGGATGGAGTTCGAACCTGCCTGTCATGAATTTTTATGATGCCAGTTATTTATTCAACATTGCCCTTCAAATGCAAGTATAGTTTACAGTGAAGACGAAACAAAGACACTATATATATTAATTATAATCCTTTACAGTCTGCCCAGAATTTCAACTTGCGTCTGATACAGTCTACCAAAAAAATTAATTGTATTTTACGACAAAAAGGCATAAATACTGTCATACGGCCATCAAATTTAGCGCCTGATAGGTATAACCATTTGAAAAACTGAAAATCATCTCACACAGTTTTGAGGCCAAATAAGTGTCATAAGAAGCCCAGCCCAAATTGTGCAATCAAGAGGAAGACTGGAACTGGTTATACCTGATAGCTTTATGACACCAGTAGGAGGCGTACTTCATGCAGTATGCTTACATGTTAGATTGTGAATTCAAGAACCGTGGTTGTTGGTGGTTAAGAGGCTGGAACCCAAATTGTGCAATCGAGAGGAAGACTGGAACTGTTTATACCTGATCACTATATGACGACAGTAGGAGGCCTACTTCAAGCAGTATGCTTACATGTTAGATTGTGAATTCAAGAACTGTGGTTGGTGGTGGTTAAGAGACTGGATTTTTCCTTGAAAATCTTGGTGTACAATTTTCTGCTAATAATTAATTTCTGTGAATTCAAACCATATCCTGTGTCTACTAGGGTAGGCAATTGCTGCAAAATCTTCATTTATTTGAAATACCCGTTACAAACTTACTAACAAACAATTTCTCTGAATATTAATCATACCCTTGTGCCAAATAGAGCTCCCCCTAGCACAACAATCTCTACATCCATGCCATCTCAATGCAACATAGATGAAATTCCAGCTAATGAAACAATTTTGACAAACCTAAAGCCATATGCACAATTCCACTGAAGATTCCCCCAATACATCAATTTCTGCGAAATGAAAACTTATCCTCCATATGTTTTAGCTAACAAACAATTTCATTAAAATTCAAATCATATCCATATGTCCACTGAAGTTTCCCCTAGAAAAGTTTAAGTCATGCCTATAATACACACTACAGTTTCGACTAAAAGAAAAGATTCTACACAATCTGGAACCTGTCCAGGATTCCACTAAAAAAATATTCCATATGAAATTTACAGTGTACCTCATATACCCACTACAGCAACAAACATTTAAGGAAATAAATCTAGAATGTAAAATTTCACATCTACCAGCCCCTCTACGCCAATTAGCAATGCAATATGGAAATGAAAATAAATGCCAGATTGGCCATGCCCGTGAGATCAGAAAACATCAAAAGAATATTATTGACAATGTTAAATTAGCACTATAATTATTATGCTTTGCTAGACCGGGACCAAGTCCGGTCCGTCCCTCAACTTTTTGAATCGGCAGAACTGGTCTGTGAACAAAATCATGGGCTTCTAGCATATAGAAAAATAAATCAATAAAAGATGGAAAAAAAGAAAAAAGAAAATGACAGTATGCCCAATGGGCCCTGCTTAAAAAAGGTTTAAAGAAGTGAAGAAAACATGGGCACACCTAATTTAATTAATTTTTCAGTAATTTTATTGAGTATATTGTATTGGTCTATAATATTAAATGTGATTCTGTGATACGTTGATTTTTATGTATTCTATTATTTTCCCTACTTTCTAACCTTTCAAACTTTTCCAAAAATCCTGTCCTTTAGCAAAGCTCCCCACTTTCAGATATAGCAAAATTTTCAAACCTCGTAATCATGATACACACCATATCTACCATGCACGCCAGATCAGTTAAATCAAAATAAAGGAAGAAAACATAACATGCAAGATGCAGAAACATATCTGCCAAGCCTAATACATCAATAAAAATGACAATATTGCATGCAAAATTCACCACATATACTATATGCCTAATATAGCAATGCAAATGAAAAGAACGAAAACAGTTTAACATGCAAAATAGCACATCTATCATGTATGTCCTCTATACTGATAAACATGGACAGGAATAGTCCATTGTCTAGAGGCTAAGTCACAAGATTCGGCAAATTTTAACCTAAAATTTTGAAAATTGCCGTTTCTTAAAAGCCCTGAATAAGTTCGGTTAAATTCGCTGAAATTTGGCAAAAACCCTAAAAATTGGCTATCGAATGGACAGTAAAATGTTTTTCCGCTGAGTCAAATGGACAGTAAGAAATATCGATACTTTGCAGTCACAGGCTTGGTTTATTTGTTCTGTCTCTCTCTTTGACGGGCTTGCAGAATGAAGGGTTTGCAGAGATCTATGAAATCGACTGGGTTTGCACAGATCACATTGAAATTTCATGGCACAAAAAGTCTGAAGAGTCCATTGTTCAAGGCCATTTGAGGGCACGGAAGCTTTGGAGTTTCGACTTTGCAAATTCTGTTTGACATGGGTTCAGACTCTCCACTTGCCGTTCGAGAGCACGAAGACCAATCACGTCCATTTCTTTCCGCATGCCAGCATCAGGATTTAATATATTCGAGGTGTCTAAGCTATGTATAGGATGGCAGCAGCAGGGACGACAACAACAGTAGGTTATGTTTTTAAAATTTTCATTTTATTTATTTTTAAATTTGTTATTTTAAATTTAATTTTATTATATTTTATGTTTTGTTTATATTTTATAAATTTGTTTTATTTATTTATTTAATGACTTTTTAATTTTTTTATTTGTGTTTTTTTATTTTTTATAGTTATATTTTAATTATTTTTTATTTTTTATTTTCATATTTTTTACATTTCGAATTTAAAGGCAATTTTTTTTTCAATTTTTATCTAAACTCAAACTCAACCAAATTTCTTGAACCTTGTGACTTAGTCTAGAGGCAAGGAAGAGCAATTCCCATTGGCAATTGCTTTAACCAATAGGGCAAGACAATAAAAAATATGGGAAAAAAACATAGCAAGTAAAATTCGCATATCTACCATAAACAGAAAAAGTCAAATAGGGCTTGGTCTAGTGGTAAGGTAGAGCAATTGCTGTCATCATGACATGCCCAATATAGCAATGAAATTTTATTTTTATTTTTTAATTAATAGCACACAAAATTCATGCATGCACCTTGCCATCCACACAACTGACCATGGACACAGAAATTCAACTGGCCCATGGTCTAGTTGTAAGGTATAGCAATGGCAAATAATGATCTATGCCCAATAGATCAACGAAAAGAAAACAATGAAAAACAACCAGAAAAAAATACAAAATTCCCACATTTATTATGCCCTCTATACCAATAACCACAGCTAATTAAATTCCATCACGCCATGGTTTAGATGTAAATTCGAGTAATTTCCATGATGATGACAGGGTTCCCTGTGTCAATGGGGTCATTGGAAGCCAAAATTGGACTCCCACGAGGTTGGGTGCAATTCTAGGATGAAATTTAATGGAATTTTTTGGAAAATCCCTTTGAACACAGCTTCTAAGCCAGTCAGTTATTTTAAGATGGATGGTTAAGAAAGGTGGGGTATTTTAACTAATTTAACCGTCAATATGCCAAAAACTGGGGAAATACTTAAGAGTGTGGGGAATTTTAACCAATTTAACCGTCCATAAGCCAAAAACTGAAGGGAAAAGGACGAGGAAAAACTTACGGCGCCATCCACCTATATGTCCCTGTCTCTGGTGTCATCCCTTCAGATTGTACCTCAATCCTGGCCACACCAAAATCTGCAATCTTAATACACTTATCCGTGGCAATCAACAAGTTATCTGACTTAAGGTCCCTGTGAATGAAAACCAGGCTGTGCAAATATTCCATCCCCCTTGCCACATCCAGCGCTTGCTTCACTGAAATCTTAAGCGGCACGGACCTATTTTCCCTCTTGGCCAAAAACTGTCTCACTGATCCCCCTTTTGCATACTCTGTCACAATACACCACACCATAGGCTTCCTGCAGGCCCCAATGAACCTAACAACATTCTTGTGCCGCAGGGTTGCCAGCATCATCACCTCCTGCGTAAATTGCTGCTCCATGATCTGCAGGAAATGTTTTCATCAATTGTCTACATATTCAAGAAATTTTCAAAAGCTAGATAGCAATTCGAACATAAATGTTAGGAACATTATGCATGTTAGTAATGAGCTGAAATTGTTTTGAATGGGATGAGCTCAATCGGTAGAAGGAAGTGGGCTTTCAAAACGGAGGCCCAAGTTCAAACACCAGGAAACATGATAAAGTGTAAATTCCGTAAACTGCCTCATCCAACAGGCTGCCCATCAGACTAGGCAGGTGCAAGTCCCAGGTGTAAGGTGAATCTTGTGGAAGAAAAAGCCCTCCTCAGTTGCAACTAAGTCGAAGATTACCCAACTGATGAGGCCGGTTGCGTCAACTAAGTCGAGGATTACCCACCCGACCCACGAGGCCAGTCATGGCAACTAAATCGAAGGTTACCCACAAACAGAAGGGGAATTCACAAACTCAGTCCCAGCAAATAAATCGAAGGTGAGTCACAAACAAAAGGGGAATTCGCCAACTCAAAAACCATCCAGCCTCCCATTGCACACACCCAGTTTCAATTCCCTGAGAAATATAATTAGCATACACCCAGTTTCAAATCTCTGAGAAATATAATTTAGTGTTGAGATTGGATAAAATACCGCAACAGCAACAGCATCCAAGTAATTAGTTGAACAAAGCCAGCTACAAGCCCCCCTGAGACTTTGAGCAAGAGAAACACAGGGAAGGTTGCCCCGAGAAAATAAATTAAATAAATTCATAAACATTGAATTAAAATTGCTCCCTGACCTGAGCCTTGTCGTCATTATTTTCGGGGCGCTCGAGAATCTTGATGGCAACAGCCTCGCCATTATAGGTGCCCTTGTAGAGCCTGCCGAAGGCGCCCTGGGCGAAGGCGGGGCCCATGGTCAACTTACGCAAATCGATGGTCCACTCATCGTATTCGTCGAGGCCTTCCGTTGGGGAGGCCTCGTCCATGAGGGCCTGCGCTAGGGCATCGTCGCCTAGGGCTTGGGAACCTAAACCCACACCAGGATGGGTTCGAGTCCGGTTGCGCTTTATTAGTGTCGCCGTGATTGAGTTGGAGCCCACGCTGCTGTGGCTGAGCGACATGGAGACGGACCCCCTCCCCCTGCCACTGCCAGACGAGTTCTGCACACTCTCTGCCGACATGTCGCCCAGCCGCTGGTACAGCCCGTCCGTCAACTGGGTCGCCATCAATTTGCCCCCTTCTACCATTCTTGCCTGCTTGTTTCTTTCTTCAATTCAAAGCGAAACCATTGCTTCTCCTTTCTTTTGCAGTTGCAATGCATGTTTTGGGGATTTGCATTCCATTTTGCTTCTGGTGTAATTTGGATGGAATAAATTTGGTTGCTTCCAAATAATTCCTCGTAATTGATGCGATATAAGATAGTGGCGTCTTGTTAATACGGACAAAGTTGTTGCATAATGCACAAGTTTCCACGAGTCTTTTACCACTCTATGTTTGTCGATTTACTTACCCACTTGCAAGGCAGCTAATATAGTCTCCAGCTAATAATTTTTTAATTCAAAATGCTGCTGTTATTATTTTTAAATATATATATAAGAATAAGAGGATTAAATAAGTTCGAGATACGAGGGCCTTTTCAATGAGAAACAAGCCAATTCAAATGCAGGCACTATTGATATAAAATAGTTCTCATAATAGGAAATATGTTGGAATATTAATAAAGACTTAAAACTGAATTATGCATAAAGATATGTGGCGGAACATTAGTAAAGATATAAAATTAAATGATGCATCAAGATGTCTAATCAAATGTTTGATTATTGACATTTGGAGCTCTTCAACTTATGCAAAGAAAGCTACTTTCTCAAGTATATCATGTAGCTTTTGGTTATGAGTGTTGATTTGATTTAATTATAAACAGATAAAAGATGATTTTGTTGAATAAGTGAAATGGAACTGTTTTTAGAGTACAATTGTTGGCAATGAGTTGTTAAAATATGAAAGAAGATGATCAATGGACAAGTATTTTAAGTGACTAAGAGAGTGGAGGGGGGAAGCATGCCAAGCAATATAGTTTTTTAATTGAAAATATCGGAAAAGAGTTGTCACATCCATTTTTTTCCGTGTTGAGATTGAAGGCACTTGTTAGTGATTAACATTGCAAATCCTAACTAATCATGAAAATATTGGTTTCTTTACAATTAAAGTTATAATAGATTAATTTATTTGTTTTATATGATTTTAGTTCAATCAATTGTCGTTGTCATGTTTCTATACTTTTGTGACAATGTTAAGGCAATTAATTCAGACAGATAGATGTTATACAATTATATGGAATAATTGTTATTTATCATAGTTTTACTATTTCATAACCTGTTATTTTGATATCATGACCTAAATAATTGTCATCTGTTTATTTTTATATGATCCAAGTACAGTCCCCTCAATGTAAGGGAGAGCATCATCAAAGAGAAGGAGCTAGATATAGATTATGGGCAATTGTTTTATTTGAAATTGAATTAATGTGGTGATTAATCTTTAATTAGATAAATGGAATAGAATAAAGTAGGTGTTGTAAATACAACTTTTAACAACAAATTAAAGATAAATGATTGAAATAGACAAAGTAAAACATAAACAAACAAGGCTTAACTATGTAAAAGACATATGAACTTAGCTTTTTGAGTCGTCACTTGACTAAACAAGAAAATAAACGCAAGAAACCTAGAAATCTTCTACAAGTTGAGTTTGAGTGACCCCAAGGACAAGAACACCTAGTAGAGGACATGAGCGATTCCCATTATCATCTCTATTCATCAATCTTATCTTTTCACAAAAAAATGAAATTTTTGGAACACTTGGGTACAATAGTGAAAATTAGGTCTCCTTTTACTAAGTTTGTCTTCGAAAAGCATGCAAAGACCTATATATGTCTTCTTCAAGATGAAAACCCTAGCTTTGTGCCACAATGAGATAAATGAATGTGGAGTAAAAAGGGGTTAGTAGTTAGAGTTGTATTAGACCTCAACACCCCACTGAGATGAGTGTTGCATACATACCGATACTCCGAAGAGGGTTCAAACCTCCATGTAGTTCTCCCACCTAAATGCTTTGTGAAATTGTGTTCCTTTGACTATATTAATGCATCTAAAATCACCTTGAATCTTTGATCATGTGGGATTAGAGATGCATAAAATTGAATTCAAACTTAGCTCATGACTGCTTGAAGTGCTTGGAAACTAATTTGGGAAGAATAAAAGACTTTTGTTCAATGTGCATTTGTGTAAATATGCTCTTGTAATAGAATTTATAAGCTTGCCAAGATGATCAAAATGAATGAATTGAATGTGATTTTATAGTGGTTCAAGGGGGAAAAGACCCATTGGAGAGTTTAGAAATCTAAAGGTCAACCCTAAGGATACTTTCCTTTTTGAAATTTTGACTATTTTGATGGAAAGATAGAAATGACATATAGGGACAAGAACATTGGGCATTCTTGTTTTTTATAAAAGGTGTTGAATTTGGGGTATGAGTCAAGGCATACATATGTAGAAAGGAGTTTTCAGTAGTAAGCTCATTTTTATAGGTGACAATAGATAGCCTTATGATGAAAATGGATCTCCTCTTACACTTTGGATATGTCAAATTGATGAAATATGTGTCAATTAAGTGTAAATGTCAATTAATGGTAAAAATGGGATAAAATAGGCATAATCAAGTATTTGTGACTAGATTTAGGTTACTACATTTGCCTCGCCTTTAATTTAAAAATGAAATTAATAGATTAAATTAAATCCATACCATAGTGTGTAAGACACACTTTGTTTCTGAGTTGCATACTTCAATCATGCAAGGCACTATACAATTTGACAAACTCTGTAAAACACATGAAGTAGTCATTTCATTCCTTTGAAAAGAAATTTGAAAACTTGAATTTGAACATTTGAAACTTTTGCTTGAACTTTGAAAGTTTGAAATTTGAAATGAACTTTGCTAAATTGAAAGTTGCTTGTTGTAAACACCCTAATTTGGTCAAACAACCACAAGTACTATGTCTTTTGTTGCTCTTTCACACAAGGGTCTTAGTGATGGTTATAATTCTTGTTTGCATGGTCATTTTGAGTATTTTGATATTTTTATGTCTTATTTTTCCTATTTTTGACACTCCTAGCAGTCATAGGTCACCTTTTCCCAGTCCTAGGGTCCCCTAGCCTATTCTTCTTGATTTTTACCCTATTTTGAGCCTTAGGACATTAGTGCCAATTTCAAGATAGTAACACCACATGGTGCTAGTGTCCACTTGTGGCTCTAGTGTTTGATGTGCCCTTTCATCTGTGTTTGAGTCCTAACCCCTATGTGGCCTTCTCTTATGTTTTTTTATATCTTTTTCATGATTTCTGATTAGCGAACAAGGTATTATATTCAAAACAAAGATCCTCTTATATAAAGAGCCTCACAAGGCATTTTACATCTAGCACTTACTATTTTGGCACTTATTAACATAAAATCAACTAATAATATAACTCAAATACTCTACATACTTCTCAATTTTCACACTCAGATATTAACATGCTTGATCAAAGAAGGGCCTAGGTGAAATTCATTCTAGCATACCATGCAAGTTAATGGTGCATGTTCCCTAAGGGAGAACTACATGCAATCTAAGACCCCTAGCATTGGGGTTAATGTAGGTAGCAACTAGGACAACAAGGGTTCTACTCCACGTGATTGTAACATCCCATAAATTAGTTTTTATTTTCCTCTTTACATTTGACTCATTCATTGTTCCATGTGCGTAGGTATTCATTAGGGTTTTGGAGAAGATTCAGCCAAAATAATGACACATATGAGCCCCTGAGCGACACAAAATCACCTATAGGACTCCCAAAATCTCTAATAACTTCTCTGAAAGTTATAGACAGTCCCTACAAAAAGGACATTAACACTAAAATTGGACACTAGTGCCACATGGTGCTACTATCTTAAGAGGGGTGCTATTGTATGGAGCTAGATCTCAATAAACAATCAAAAGACAAAAGATTCCTTTGTGTCTGCTCAGTCATTTCCAATACCCACATCTATAAAAAAAACTATGTTTATATCCACATCAATTAATTTTCCTCTTTCACTTGTTATTTTGAAAAGGTTACATTGAATCACTAATTTCCAATTTTATTCTAGATTATCAACATACTCGTCCCTTTAATATAACTTAGGATTTAAATAGTAAAACCCTAAAAAGTTAAAACATTTGGTGAACTTGTCTTACTTTAAATATTTCTTTAAAACCCTAATTTTCCTTAGGATTTACCTTCTCTAAATTTTGTGCATTAAATTAGGGTTACAAAATTCTAATTTTTTTATTTTTTGACCTAACCTAGATAATTTAATTAATCCTATATTAGGGTTTCATTTATTTAATTTAATTTAAATTTTTACAACATAAACTAAATCAAAAACCCTAGACCCACATACTAGGTTCATATACATATAAATATTAGCAATTAGGGTTTCAATCACAATCCTATTTTATATTACAAACTTTGTTCAAAATTTCACACATTGGACACATACTTATGTTAGATTATATTATGCCTCTTGTGTGTTTGTCATTCCTTGTTTACATTATCTTCTTTGGCAAGTTTAAAATGGCATATAAAAATTCTTCTACCCCTCATCCACTTGACGCACTCTTGAATTTCTCTCATTATTATAATAATGAATGGACTAATTTCCAAGATTGTACATTAGAGCATAATAATGACTTCATTGATAATGATGATGATTATTATTATTATTGTTATAATGATGGATATGAGGATTACTATGAGCATGACAATGAAAATGAACATGAAGATATATTAGATACATCATCTTCTCTTTCCTCTCGCTCTTATTCTACTCCTCAAAATCAAACTAACAATATAATGCCAAAAAAACCTCTTGTTGGTAGTGCTTTATTCCAATGTGATCCTATCTTTTTAACTACTTTTGCTACTTCATTATTTAAATTAAATCAATATAATTACACTACATGAAAATCACTTTTGCATGATTTAAGTAAAGTAGATAGAGACAATGCATCTTCTTTACCTTTCTTAGTTACATTTTAAAAATCAAGTACAAATGATATTACACCTTTTAGCAATACAAAAACTAAGGTATATGAAATTACTTTATCACCTTCCTTCGCATTTCAAGCTCAATGCAATGATCCTTTACAACAAGTTGATAATGAAAATATTCTTAACTCTTCTCTTATATGTCATAGTATGCAAAAAGAAAACATGGTTTTTACTTCTCCTTCCCTTGATTCCAAAATTGAAAGTGATAATATGCTTGCATTTCAAAAATAACTAGTGAACAAATGCCTTGCTTTACACCTATATATGATGATACATTGCATAGTAATAGAAAGCTAAAATCTTTCTCTTATATTTCTCTTAATGAGCATATGGATGATACTTCTTCTACTCTTACTTCTACAAATGAATTAAATTATGATTTTGATGAACCATGGGATAATGATTATTATTGTGATTATGATGAAGATGGCATAGAATATATACCTTCTACTTCTTCTCTTACCTCACATATCTCTTTTGTTCAACCAAAAAATAGGTCACATGTAAAAAGACACACTCATACTTATTCTTATGTTCATAATTTACATTCACTAGAGAATAAAGTACCTTCTATTCAACTAGTATGTGATACTCCTTCATAACTTAACAATATAAAAGATACCAATGAATCCCCCTTAACCCCACTTACTATAGTAGAACATGTTTCTCAAACAAACCTAAACAAGGGTGGTAGTTCATTTCCCTCTAACTAGGTCCCAATTATCACACCTCTAAAGGTTATTGAGAATGAACCAACCCTCTCTAAAAATGATTTCTAATACAATGTACCAATGGCTAAGATAAATAATAAAATTCAAGCATTAAACAAACCCCTTGATAATGATCATATACCTTCACAAGTGTTAAATTATTCAATGCATGCTATGGGTGATTTTGAACAAGTACATCATCTCACTTTGGAGAACAAAACAAACCAATCTCAGGCCAATTCTAATGTTATTCATAATAACCCTATTCTATGCAGAATCTCAACTACATGGTTTTCGTACAACTTTTAGATACCAGTGTTACCTATATTTGATAGACATGGAGATCCATACTTATACCTTCAGGGTTATGAAAAATCCATGGCCCATATTACAAATAAGTTCATTCCACTACAATTGTTTCCAAAGTCCCAAAATGGGAAATCACTAGATTGGTTGTACCATATAATCCCTAGTGGATCTTTACATACATATGAGGAGCTAGAGATAGTCTTTCTCAAGAATTACATACATAATAAAGGACCTCTAGTCACACATGAGAGATTACCTTCATTACATCATGGTGAGATAAAGCCTACATATGAATACACTCTATAGTTTAAAGGTTGTTTGCATTAGTTGGTTTATCAACCAATAGATTTAGAAGTATAATACATCTTTTCTAGAAGTTTAATCTATCCTCTCAAGGAGACATTGCTATATCAAACATCTAAATCATTCAAACATCTATGCAACACTGATATAACATTAGAGGCACAGTTAGGATTAGTAATTACATAGTTAGAGGCAGATTTGGCTGTAAACTTTTTAGAGCCTCAGTCATCTAATCTGGGACAAGAGCCTACTCCACTTCCAATTCAGAAACTAGTGAAACAAAATGACCAATAAAAATACTCAGTAAGGACAAAGAGCCACTCTGCACAACACCTTCTATAGTGAAAAGAACACAGGATATACATAGAGGGGTTATATATATTTTTAGATAGGGTTGGGCCTCATGACATTTTGCTTACACTATTAGATAGGGGGGTGATTAAACTTCCTTATACTAATCATCATCCACCACACCGTTTGCATTGGGTACCACATAAGCCATATTGCCATTTTCACTAGATAAATATACATTTAGATGATCATTAATATGCACTTTGAACTTGCATCAACTAGTATGTTACTTGAGGCATCATATAGTTTACACAAGGGGCAATGATACCCCATTTGCCACAATCTCCTAGATCACACTCTTCTATGATAGATTTATCCTAGGATGTTGCTTTTAAGGAACCATTAGCTACTCATCACACGAGCCCTATGATTTTTAGGGTACCCATTTATGAGCAGTCCCATACACTATAGTCTCAACAATGATGGAAACTGGTTTACATAGTTCAAAATGCACCTCCAGTGCATAAACCAATAAAGAAATTTGGGAACAACTATAAACCCAAGGGCACAGTTTGAATTCAATCACCAATAAAAATATATGGAAATAATTACAAAACTCATAATGCACCTCCAGTACATACACCAATCAATATATTTGGGAATAACTATAAACCTAAGGGCATAGTTTTAGTTCGATCACCAATAAAGATATATGGTAATGTTACAAAGATCAAAACCCTGCTTCAGTTCACACACTGATTAAGATATTTGTAATAAATCATACAACTCTAAATGAAGTTCCAGAATGTCAACCAATCAAGTTTTTTGCACCAAAGTCTACACATTCACATATTACTAGTGCATCATAGGAATCTCTAGTTTCACAGTCTATGTCTACATCAACATATTATGAGTAGTATGGTTGTTAGTTCTCCATGCCATCTGGGTTTAGATAGGGCATACTTCCATCACATGTTATACATGCAAAAATCTTATGGAATATAAACAAAAACCATATACCAATAAAATAAAATAAAAAATAATTTAATACACATATGCCTAAAACATTTGTACAACAGATACAAATTAATTAAATTTAATCCAACCGAAACAAATTACAAATCTCAACATATCAAATAATCAAACTAATTCAACACATAATAATATAGACAAATACACAATGCTAAATTAAACAATATATATATAACTCTAAATATCATTTTAATATAAATATAGTGCATCACTTAATGATGCGAACATGACTACTAGGACCAGTTCCCTCACTCTCACTCTTAGATACATCAAAACTAGAACTAGAGGCCCTACTATCTATACATGACCTCGATCTATGGATCCATCTACTATCTCTCCTAATACATGCCCAACTCAACCATACACTCAACATGTTCTCATTGAAGTCATATATAGTCATCTACTATCTGACTACTAACCCCACCTAGTGCATCAAGTACAGGCATAATACACCTTTACAACTCAGTGTGTGCCTCATCTCTATCTACCTTTACTCAATTGAATGTTGTAGTCACTATCACAAGTCAATCAAATAAATGGGCATGCACTTTAAAAACATTGGTGGCCCTCTTCATGAATCCATCCTCCATGACATCGTTAGGGATAAGCCATGTCAACTTGTATAGTGCCAACTCAATAGTGACCTCCCAATACTCATCATCTACTAAAATTATGAGTATCCACATAGTTCATAAGAATCCTATAATATAAACACATAATCAACTTTACATAGAACATACAAACATGTTAGTTAACTTACCCTCAACAACCCTCAGGGGATCTATATTTAATACCTCATTCACAATCATCCCACCTCTCAAAAATAGAGGTGTCCATTTATGGTCACTCTACCAGGTCGAGTAGGCCTAGGTCACTCCCACATCATCTATATCTCGTATCTCGATATCAAGATCATATTCCATCAATAGAATGGGATCTAGCTCATTAATAGATGGCCTTGGCATACTACCTAGCCTCATAGAAGCCCAAGAACTCCTTAACCATGTCACAAAATGTTGGGGGCATATCCTACACAACACCAAACTATCGGGTGACCCTATCATAATGAAATTAATCATATACATTATCCCAACAATCATGTATCTAATAACTAACATGAATCTACCTCAACTACGTACTATCCTTAAGCCACCCCTAGTAGCCCCTATAGGGTCTTCAAATGATATCCATTATTGTCAAATTGTCTAATAACTACTAACACTGTGTAGTGCTCTTGATCAGTACATGACCTATCCCAGTACATCTCTATGTAAACACCTATATATGAGCCCATCCATCTCATATATGTGATATTAGCCTACTCATAACTATGTGCTCATATGCTAGTAGTGTAATAGCATTGATGCACTGGTACCCCCACTACACATCTCCCATGTAAAATGGTATAGATCCCTGTATAGATAAGCCAACATGGTACAACCCCAAGAGTACACAGTGATATGCTCTTCAATGTCTTGGACTATCTCATGCATCCTATAAGAAATTGAGACACCACTCCCATCTATAGAAACAAATGAAGATAGTAACACAACTAAGAACTTTTGTAATTGTGGAACATCAACCATCATAATCAAAGTCAATAATATATCACTCTGGCTCCTTGTACGATGATTCCCCACTACCATGGTAGAGAAATATCTATATGCTCAATGTATGGCTTGAGGACCAGTGTCCTCCTATAATATAGCCCACTATCTAAAGATTGACAACTACAAAATCTGATATACATCCTCTAATGTAATAGTCATCTCACCAATAGGGAGCCATAATGTACATATGTTTGCATCTCACCTCCCACATAATGTAGTAATCATATGCTTATCCCAATGCAGAGGCTCTAGGAAAGCAACATATCTCAAGCTAGCTCTATTGAGCACCTCCATCTCTACATCAACTAAGGGCAAACCTCAAAAAGTTCCAATCATCTTCCCTATGCAAAACTATCTCATGCGGGCATCAACCTGTAAAATCATAACCAAATTAGACATCAATAAAACAAAATTAAACCCAAAAAACAACAACATGCATCATAAACTAGTCAATAATACTAAGAATCACATCTCAAGATTACTATACACTAGTGCTACACAAAGGATAGTAGTGCTGGATAGTAGCACCATACCCTGGAGAATAACACTAGGACTTGGAAAGTAACACCTAGAATGGGACACTAGCACCAGTTTGTGAAAGAAACTCTAAACCAATCCTTTTTCAATGAAAATAGTAAACAATACAACAAAAATGATACAAATAGAAAAAAAATATGAGTTACTCACTAGGCAAACCTCTTCCCCAACTTGACTCCATACCTTAACCTCCTCATAGTGTGTCAAGCTAGCTCCTCATATCCTCAGCATATTTCTCTCACTCAAACACAAATGTTGTCAACTCAAATGATCCAAATCAATTACAAAATGAATAAAAATGACCTATTTAAGTCATAACTTTCCCAATTCCACCTTATTAAGGTTACCCCTACGTGCTAATTTCATTAACTACTACAAATTTCTTACTATCACTATATCTCGAGAATAGTAGCTCTAATTTATGAACTATTTCTTGCACATGGGACTTGACATAATTACTAATGTCCCATATTAGTTAAACCAATCCCCTCATCATTATCAAATCTACAAAATGACAAAAATAATCTCACTACATTTAACATTACAATAGACCAAACATCTATCTATTTACACATTAAATTATTAACTCCAACATAGTAAATACACTATTCACACTTAATACAACATTACACCTACCAATTAACACCAGTACAACCAATCCTTACCACTTTTGATTACATATCCTCATTATAGTCTCAACTCAATCACTAAAAGGCGGGGTAAATATGCATATTTTGCTTCAGACATACATAATTACATTCAGATATATAGATGCATGGGTCTATATAGGTTTACATAGGCATTCAAATTCATAAATTTTTAGATATACAGATAGATGGGTCTACATAGGTTTACAAAAGCAATTAGATTCACATATTTTTAGATATATAGATGCACATGTCTACATAGTTTTACATAAGTTTTCATAGATTTTGAGATATACAGATGCACAAGTCTACACAAATTTACATAAACATTCAAATTCATAGATTTTCAAATCTATGAATGCATAGGAATAAACATGTTTATATAGGCATTAAGAGTCAAAAAAATTTAGATATAGAGATGCAAAGGTCTACATACGTTTACACATGCATTTAGGTTCATAGGTTTTTAGATATACAAATGCATAGGTCTACATAAGTTTACACATGCATTCAGATTCATAGATTTTCAGATATACAAACACATGGGTCTACATAGGTTTACACAGGTAGTCATATTCACATATTTTTAGATATATAGACCCATAAGTCTACAAGGTTTATGTACATTTTTTTAGATTTTTAGATATACAAATGTACAAGTCTACACAAGTTTACACAAGCATTCAAATTCATAAATTTTTGGATATATAGATGCACAATTCTATATCGGTTTATACAAGCATTTAGAGTCATAGATTTTCAAATATACAGATGCACATGTCTACATAGGTTTACATAGGCATTCAGGTTCATAGGTTTTCAAATATATAAATGCACAATTTTACATAGGTTTACACAGGTATTCAGATATACACTTTATGCAGATATACAGTTTTGACTCAGGTATACTAGTTCACTCAAATATTCATATATATTACTCAAATATCAAGATTAGGTGGAATGATGCAAAATGCATGTTCTTGGTCCCCATTTTCAAATTTATCAGGTTACACTCAGTATCATCACTAGTGTCATCACCAAGTTTTCATCAATTTGGGTCACAAGGCCATCTACAACGGTTGATCCATAACATCACACTATATCCAATTTACATATTTATATTTAGAGTGGGGGAAAGTGAGCCTCGTTCCTCCACACATTCAATTTACATACTCAGATTTAGCATGGGGGAAAGTGAGTCTTGTTTCCCCATGCATTTAGTTTACATACTCATATTCAAAGTGGGTGCAACTGAGCCTTATTTCTCCATGCATTCAGTTTACATTTAGTTTTAGTACAAGTGGCATCCACACCATGTGTCTCCCCTTCACATATTACACTCCAATTATTATCCACTTCTCTAGCCAAAAAGTGGGCCAAATCCAGATTACATTCAGACAGGGAAGTATAGGTACATATTCCTTTTTTTTACTCTAGTACTTTCATTTCAATGCATTATTAGAATAAAAGGGGGCAAATTTAAACACCCTAATTTGGTCAAGCAACCACAAGTACTATGTATTTTATTTCTCTTTCACATAAGGGTCTTAGTGATGGTTATAGTCCTTGTTTGCATGGTCATTTTGAGATTTTCTATCTTTTTTATGTCTTATTTTCCCTATTTGCAACACTCTAGATAGTCACAGGTCACCTTTTCCCAGTCCCAAGGACCCCTAGCCTATCCTCCCTAGTTTTTGCTCTATTTTGAGCCTTATAACATTAACACCACTTTTACGATAGTGGTGCCACATGGTGTTAGTGTCCACTTGTGGCTCTACTGTCTGACAGGCCCATTCACTCGTGTGAGTCCTAACCCCTTCGTGAGCCTTCTCTTATGTTTTTATATATTTTTACAACTTGTTGGCTAATTAACAAGGTATTATATTCAAAACAAAGATCCTCCTCTATAAAGAGCCTCATAAGGCATTTTACATCTAACACTTACTATTTTGGCACTTATTAACATAAAGTCAACCAATAGTACAACTACTCAGTTTTCACTCTAGACATTTGCATGCTTGATCAAAGAAGGGCATAAACAAAATATATTCTAACATACCATGCAAGTTGATGGTGTATATTCCCTAAGGGAGAACTATATGCAATCTAAGACCCCTAGCATTGGGGTTAATATAGGCAACAACTAAGACAACAGGGGTTATGCTCCTCATGATAGTAATATCCCACAACCCATTTTTTCCTTTCCTTTTTGAATTTTATTTTTTCATTGTTTCATGTGTGTAAGTATTCATTAGGGTTCTAGAGAATATTCAACCAAAATAGTGACACATATGAGCCCCCAAGTGATAAAGAATCACCTATAGGACCCCTAGAAGCTCCTATAATTTCTATTAAAGTTACAGATAGTCCCTATATAAATGATATTAGCACCAAAATTAGACATTAGCACCACATGGTGAAAATATCCCAAGAGGGGAGCTACTATCTGGATCTAGATCTTGACAAACCGTCAAAAGATGAAAGATTCTTCTATGTCTGACTAGCCATTTCGAGTACCCTAATCCATGAAAACTCTATTTATATCTAGATAAGTTATTTTTCCTCTTTCACTTGCTATTTTGGGAAAGTTCTATTAAATCAATAATTTCTAATTTTATTATAGATTAGCAATATACTTAGCCCTTTAATCTAACTTAATATTTACATAGTAAAACTTAAAAGGTTAAAACACTTATATTGTATAGTTTAAAAATTGAAATGAGAGTATAGAATGAATAGAATTGTATATGTGACTTTAATATTATTTTTGTGGCTTTGCTTGGTGATGATTCTTCCTTGAAGCATTGGAGAATTAGTGCCTCCCAAGAAGCTATTAGAGGTTCTAGGATGCACCCTAGCTAAAAGTAGAAGTGTTCAAGTCTTACTCTCAAACCTAGTCCAACATGGGAATGACCCTAGGTTATGGGTTACCTAATGCTGGGTCAGACCTCTAGCATTTTTAATGAGGATAGCTCCTCAGATATGACAATTTGTATCTCTTTTCCTAAAACTTAATCTATTGGGATGAAAAGGGGGAGAAAATACATGAACAAAACCTACTCTAAGTGGTGATGCACCAAATGTTCAATGATCCACTCTTAGCTTATACACTTTTATGACTAAAAATGAATCTAATTAAGAGAATAATTGATCAGATTCTATGACAAGGTTACAAACATGAGTATTTTGTATGAAGCCTGAAAAGAGACCTGTAACTTGAAGGATAGAAAGAGATAGGTTTAAGCAAAACACTATGGACTTATGACACTTCAAGGGAAATCTCACTTTCCAACACTTCACATAACCTACAAGAAACCAATAAAATTGAAGCAAGGTACATGAAGGACATACAAATGATGAATAGGAAACATACACTCTATAAATCAAACTTTAATAAAACACACTTAGCTTTCAACTAGAATCTAATATGTCTTATATTCCTTCAAAAGAGTTTTATAAAGTGATTTTGGTAGAGCTTTACTGTATCAAGCTAAGGGATCCAAATCAAAATTTTAAGGCTAGTATTTATAAGAAGAAAAAAGGTAAGAGACAAAAATTGACATTGAAGGGGTCATTAATGAGCCCAACCCCTACTCAAAGCAACCACCACCATAATCCTTCTCGAGCCTTCCCCTGCATGAATGTCACATTATATTTTTATGGCATGAAGGAGAATGTGAAAATCAAGACCAGCTATAGGAAAAAATCCCCACGATTGCATGAATCCTTCTCAATATCCTCTACATTAATGCCCTTCACTGCCTTCCTCAATCATACTTGATGTTCTTCACATTATTAGGTAATTACTTGAGCTTGCTCATTGATGTTTTTTCTAACATTCCTTGTGTACTCACCATTATACCATTACTTATAAATCTTGAATGTGGATCTATTATGGATGAAAACCAATCATCTTATTAGTTTTCATATAGTCATGATTGTAAATGAAGATCTGTAGGCTAGGATTCTTGAGTCTAAACAAGATGTAAAACCTATGTCTATAATCTCTTGAAAATATTTACAGGGCTTTGGTGATGTTAGATGACTTTGTAGGGTTTGCTCATGGTTATCTAGATCATTCTTGATCTTAAATTTATGTATTCTACCTGTTCAAGGTGGAAAAATTATTTATCCAACATGTTTGTCTTCATGGCAACCTCTTGAAATATTTGCCCCGGCTTGACCTAAGTTGAATTCATTCTCCATTTGAAGTCCTTGGCTTTTAACTTTTGATATCAACCATTGATCTTGATCTGGGCTTCTCATATTATGCCAACTATTATCTCCTTATTCATTCCATAGGATCCTACTATCAGTCCTTTGACTCCTTAACCTTATGTGCACCATTTATCTTTCTCTCTATGAATGAACATGAGCCATCTATCTTCTACAAATTTAATGCATTTAAGATACTTAATAGCTTCTTATTTATCTTTGAGATTTGTTGACTTGTTGACCTCTTTCTCGTTATTGATCTAATTTTGTACAATGGATCACACATCATCGATCTGCTTGGGCTCACTAGCCTTGTTAGTTGCTACATGATGTTAGATATTCACTCAAGTACCTGATTTCTTGTCACTTATCAGCTATACATTCATGTTGACCTTTTGACTTGATGCTCACCATTAATCTTTGATGCATGATCAAATGTGTGCCGTTAGATATTCATGACCCATTGGATTTATTAGTCACTACGTACCAATTTGACCTTAGCTTTTGATATTTAGACACTTGTTCATTTCATGTTTGTCTTTAGAAAATTTTAATTTAAATAACTATTTCACAAAGCTTAAATTTGACATCCACATGCACATTTCACTTTGCAAGCCTAACTTTAAAGGCTTATATATTGAGATAGAAAGCTCATCAAGATGCCAAATTAGCAAAGGATGATCTAGACATGATGGACTTTATGTTCATGAAATCCTTTGGCTCTGAGAGGCCTCATAATTGAACTTATTAAATGCACAATCAAGCTAACCCATTCATTTTTATGTGACATGCCATGATGGTCTAGTCCTTTTAGGCTTGTACAAGAAACCAATGCTTGATCTTTCAAAGCTTTGATAAGTCTTTGAGGCTTGTGTGAACTCATTTCATGACCCTAATTACATTGACCACCATGAGAACCTGCTCCCTCAAAATTTGACCAACTATACTTTAAGTTTACTTAAAGTGTTTTAAAATTTTTGAAGGCTACATGTGATCTTTGGTCACTCATTCCACCCATAACTTTGTTCAACTCATCCATTAAACTAGAAGATTTTTTTATGGGCCAAATTTGGCCAACATTTTTGGTGACTCAGCTGGCTTGACTAACCTGCTAGTCATGGAACCTAAAATTTAATCAAGGTTGCTCATGATGACTAGACAAATGAAGTGTTACTTACAAAAGGATTTTGCTTGACTATTAGAAACACTTTGAAGCAAAGAGACACACACAAACAATAAGAAAGGAAAAAAACACACCAAAAAACTACCTAAATAGTAAAAAGACAACAAACAGAGCAATGTGCAAGAGCACTTGGAGGTAAAGTTAGAGCTATCTACCTAAATATAAAGATCATGAGACAACACTAGTAGTAAAATTTAAGATGCCTCCCATTGTTAGGGATGGTAAGTATCTCTCTATTCAACCAAACAATGTCAAAGGTATTACTCTCCTTACAAATTATGATAATATAAGGCCCACTCCAAAGATTGTCAAACTTGGAATGCTTTCTTGGTTTTGCACAGTCCTCAACCCATTTGAGGACTATTTCACCTTATTAGAATGTCTTTGAGGAAGATATATTGTCAAATTTCCTCTTCATTGGTGTTTATTAGACCACATAATGTGCATAGTAGTGTCCCTTGTCTCCTCCAGCTATCTTAGCTAATTCAACACTATTTGCATAACATCATTCTCTAAGAGCTCAAGTTGACATGTAAGATTTAATGTAGGGAGTTCAAGAGATATAGGAAGTTTGGCCTCTTTCCAATATATAAAAAGGTATGGGGAGTGTCTATTAGATTTATTAGGTGTCACTTTGTCTACCTATAGGGTAGTCCTTAGTCTTCTATGCCACTCCCTCTAACCATCTTCCATAGTTCTCTTGATAATCCTCAACAAGTTCTTATTTGTGGACTTTGCTAGTCCATTACCATATGGGTAATAGTTAAAGGATGTCTTGAGATAAATTCCATGTGAAAGAGCCCACTCAAATACCTTGTTGCTACTAAAGGCCAATGCATTGCCAAAAATTATTATAGAAGGCACACTGAATCTGGTCACAAGGCTATCATAAAAGTGTAAAACAAAATCTTCATTATCTTCCTTGAGGGTAACTACTTCAACCCACCTTATAAAGTAGTTTATATATATAATGATCCATTTATGTCCTTTACTTGAAGGGAGGTGTGTTATCCCTATGAAATCTAAGCCCCATTGCATGAAAGGTTGTTTTACTTATGTGGGTTACAAGGGAAGAACAACCGGTTTCTACTTACCAACAAACATTGCATATTTTGGGCATTTCCTTACCCAAGAATGTGCATCTCTAAACATTGTGGGCCAAAATTACCCAGTGCTAATGATCTTAGAGGTTGTGGTATTGACATCAAATTTCCCACCAACTGGACCATCATGGAATTTCTCAAGCAACTTGTCTCTTTGGCATGATTCCACACACCTCAAAAATATGCCCCCTATGTCTCTTTTGAAAAATACTCCATATATCATGACATAAGGTATAATTTACAACCTGAAGTGCCTTGTCTTAGTTTTATCTAGTCCCATAGGACATTGGCCTTAATAAATCTGAGTATATCATGTGTCCAACTAAAAGTTATGTTATATGTAGCTGCCTATTCACTGTCGTAGTCTGCCAATACCTAATATTTATCTTGTTTTACCTCTACTGCAAAGTGTTCACATAACCCTCTACCCTTTATAAAATTTTTAACTCTAACTTCAAGGTCATACTCTATGCATTTTGTCAGCCATCTATCTCTTTTCTCATCGAGGTCTTTGTTGAGTATAAACTCTTTAATACTTGGGTGTACCACCATGAGTATGTTCTTACTATTGGAGACCATGTGCCTAAATTTTTTTGAACCTCTCACTATTTTAATCACATGTTTCTCTACAAATATATAGCTCTCCTCATGCCCCTCTAAGCCGTGACTAAAGAAAGCAATAGGCTATTCCAAACCTTGTTCATTTTGTTGCATCAACATGGTAGAGATTGCATCCAATGTAGAGAAGGCATACAAGTAGAATTCTTTGTTAAAATCAAAATTAAGAAGTGTAGGGGCATGAGAGATGGCCTCCTTAATGGCCACAAAACTCCTCTTACCTTTTTTGGTCCATGTAAACTCGTTGCATTTTCTTAACATGTGAGTAAGAGGCTTGACCAATTATGCAAAGCTTGGGATAAACCTTCTTATAAAATTAATCTTTCCTAAGAAAATTTGTAGACCCTTATTATGCTTGGGAAAGGGTAAGGATAAGATGGACTCAACTCTTTCAAGATCTATGGAAATAACCTCCTTAGACACTATATGGACTAATAACCTACCCTCATGAACACCAAATATACATTTTTTAGGATTCAGTGACACACCAAATTCTCTACTTCTTCAACTACTAACCTCAAGTGAGAAATGTGATTAGCTAGGTCTTTTGAGAAAATAGTGATGTCATCTAGGTAGATGAACACCATCTCATTGATCAAACCTTCAAAGGCAACATCCATTACCCTTTAGAAAGTTATTCCAACATTGGATAGTCCAAAGGGCATTTTCATATATGCATAAGTACCCCACTTTGTGGTGAAGGCAGTCTTACACCTATCTTCTTCCCTAACCATTATTTGATTATAACCAGAGTAGCCATCAAGCAATGAGAATCTATGAGAATCTACCACCTTTTGAAGAATCTGATCCATTGAGGGCAATGGGTAATGGTCTTTTAGGGATACTTTATTGAGGTCCCTAAAGTCAACACATAAACATATTTCCCCATTCTTCTTCCTCATTAGCACAAGGTTCTCCACCCATGAGGAATGTTTAATGGGGAATATTATCTTTGATTCAATCAAATTAAATAGATCCCTTCTCATCAACTCCATTACCTTTGGGTTGACAAGCCTTTGTTTCTACCTGACTGGTTTTGTATTGCTCTCTAGTTCAATGGTATGTTATGCAAGTTTAGGATCAAAACCCTTAAAATCCTTATATTCCCATGAAAATACATTAGATAACTCTTGGCATAAAGAAAAAAAGTAGCTCTCTCTTTTGCTATGTTAATCTTTCCTAACTTCAACAATTTATCTTTGAAGATCTCTATTTTTTTCATAATGTTCCTTCTTGACTGAGATACATGCCTTGCCTCTTCTCACTTGGTCATCTTCATTGAAGATGATTTCCAATGTCACAATCCCCTTAGGTAGCTTGGTAGATCTCAACTGCACTATCTGATCATCATACTAATGTTGAAATTTGGTTTGATTGTTATGGCAAAATTCTACTTCCTACTTTAGAAAACATATAATTTGGTCATCATTATAAAACACCTACCAACTCACCTCATTATCAAGTACAGTTGGCCTACATATTACCTTGATTTTGTCTTAACTCTAGTTTCCTTTGACTCCTACAACCTCATACTGAGCTCCAATGGTTGCAAGCCAATCTACATGTTGATTTGCCTCTCTTGGTATGGATTGTATTTTGAATGCCAAGAAGTCCTCTATGAGATCCCATACATGATGCTTGTAAGCTTTAAAATTATGGTTTTTGAATTCACATATGCCTCTCACTTGTTTCACAACAAGCTCACTATCAACCTTGATTTGAAGAAGTTTGACACCTCTTCTTCTTACCTCTTGCAAACCATGTAAAAAATATTCATATTCAATTGTGTTTGAAGTGCAACTAAATCAAAATCTTTCAGTTGAATAGTACTTCTGATCTAAGGGTGAAAACAACATGGCTATATCTCCACTACCATTATTTGACCTTGATCCATTAAATAATAAAGTCCATATACCATCTTCCTCTTGAGTGGTGTTAATTAGGCAAGGTATAGCAACACCCTCCTCTACATACAATACACCCCTAAGCCTAATTCTTCAATATTAGTGTAGGGATCAAATCCATGATTATCATATGCCCATCCATCCAAGTATAGGTATGAAATTCCTTCAATATGGTCCTAAGGCTTTTGTTCACTAGCATTTTCATCCTCATCTAATATGGTACATTTGACATTTGTAAGGTTAGGCATATAGGGCTCTAGATGGAACCTAGAGATAGGTTCTGACTTAATAGTGACCCTAGTCCCATATCTAGTCCTAAAAACCATGTATGAGGACAAATAGCCCCTAGTTTTTATACAAAGGTCCCTAGATAGGCATAGGGAAAAATATGGGGGTAGGTCTACAACCATTATATCTTGAGTGATGACACAATTTGGGCAAGCTACCAATGTGATTTTAAGATATTTTAATATACCTACTATTTTAGTGGGGGAACCATCTAACTAGAGAACACCTTTTTCATTAGGCACATACTTAAGCTCAAGCTTATCTAATATGGATTTAGGCATGACTAAGGTTGAAGCTCCTAAATCTATAATACAATTATACTCTAAATAGTCTCCTATGATGACTAAAAACTAGAATGGAGGGGGTTTGACAACCTTATGGGGATGAAAAAAATTATGAACTTGAACTTGACTAGGAACTTGAACTTGACTAGGCTAACTACTATTTGTAAAAATAGTGTTCACCTTACTAGTTGTCTTGTTCACATGAAAACGCTTAGAAATATCTCGATGAAGGATCTCTTTCTATCCCAGAATAGACAAAGCATCATATATAGACATATTGACATTAGCCTTTTTCATATGATCCACAATATTGAAAGGAAGACTAGTACCTTTGAACTGCACCTTAGAAGTAGAAGTATCACTTGGTACTTGAGTGACATGAGGAATAGAAGGAGACTTATGTTGTTGTCCATGATGTTGAGGTATTTGTTGAGTTACAAGAGATTTAAAAACTATATTTGAAGTGGTATGATATTGAATGACTTGTGGAAGTGTTGAAGAACCCTTAGGCTACCCCAAATTGTCATCCAACATCCTCCTCTTAGCCCTTGTATTGATTATAATTGGTTCATCTACTTTTTATGTAGTTTGCCCCATGTTTACTGCTACATGCTCAAACATATGCGCCCCTTATTGTTAGGTTGTGGAGCTAAAAGCTTCACTGATGCAGACATGGAGGAGGTTGTTGAGAGGTTGCTGAGTTGCAGAGCAACTGACATCAGTCTGATCAATTGACATCAGTCATATCCAGTGAGCAAAGCAACTGACATCGGCTAAGATCGGTCAACGTCGATCATCTCCATCCAGATAGGGACCGACGTCGGTCGCCTGTGTGGTTCAAAACTATGAGTTTTACATACAGTTTGTTAATGAACCGATTGTTTGCATGTTAAAGGCTAATTTTAGTCTTGAAGCTGCGGATCTAATTATTGTAATTAGATGTCTAATTATTGTTTACATGAGATCTATTTAAGAGACTCATGGGTTGTATTGTAAAGTGTGCTAGTTGAGTAAGAGCAAGGTCAGCTCCTTTAGAGTGAAGAGAGCAAGGTGTGTTCCTCTTAGTGCCACAGTGCCAAATGTGTATGATCAGGGAGATTTGTAGGTTGTTGCAAGGTCTGATAGAAGATCCACAGGGGTGCTGGTATGGTAGAATCATAAGGACTTGGTGAGGCAAGGACAAGGGTTCTATCTGAGTAAGTAAGATCATTAATTTGTAGGTGTTTGTGTGTGCAAGGTCTAAGGTGGATCTGCAGGATATCAAGGTCAAAGGAGATGGGTAACACAGTAAGGAGCAAGATTAGGGAGATCTACTTGGAGTACGTTGTGTACTTGGAGTACGGTGTGTACTTAGATTTGGAGTGCATGGAGCACTTGTGTACTGGCAGTAGTGATACTGACTGGTTGGAGGTGAACACCAACTCTGTGTTTGAGTTGTGTGTTGGGACCGTAAGAGAGAGAGAGTGAGCTCTTGAAGAGATTTACTATTTATGCCCTAGAGGTGTGAGAGCCCTAGAGGT